>OX463859.1:13005096-13605096 GCA_949825065.1 Odontocerum albicorne
AAGTAAATATGGTACACGATTTGAATGATCTTAATCAGTATTTATTAATGTGTATTTAAGATTAAAACTTCAAATTAAAGAAGACAGACGTAGATTTTTTTATAATTATAAATGTGCAAACTGATGGCTTTCTGGTCATGGAATCGCTAACACCACAATAATTTGATTTGGTATTTGGGCACATCCTCTTTCTATTGCTGTTCTAAATTTATTAACTGCTGTAGGTTTTGTGCCATAATCTTGTGTAAAGCAAATAAAATAGAAGTTCTTCCCCTTTTTGGAGGTTGTCAATCAACACGGTTACCTTGACCTTTGAGATATCAGCTCTGAACAACTATATGGTACCACAATTAAACTATTTAACCAGGAGAAGCGTCTTCTTCTCACGCTTCTTCTGCCTTGAATTATCCATTTGTAATATCAGTTGAAGGATGTTATATTTTTCTCCCCGATTTTTATGACCATAAATTCTAACTTTCTCCTTGTAATGATGGATAGTACTTCTCTATCGTTATTAATTCATTTAAGAGTGTCATTACTATTGTATTTAAAAAAACACCCTATTAAAAAAAAACTTATGGAAATCGAGCCCATTACCGAAACAAAAGCGTCTCATGAATTAAGCCACGGAGGTCGTCGATTCATATTTTTAATGAAACAAAAAAAAAACATTAATGGTGTTTCATCCACAGATTTGGAAACAATAGTTATCCAAATTTGTGATATTGTTTGGGGGTTTTAAATTTTTTCCTTGGCACATAAAAATACGTATATTTTTCAAAACATATCCAATGAATGACTGTCAAAACATCAAATAAAAGGACATTTCTTTAATTTGTATTGGCGTTATTTATTGTCTATTTATACGCTTTTCGTTATTGAAAACGTGATGAATGATTGCATTGCAAAAATAATTTGCACACCTGTTTCTCTAATAATATAACCTTTATACTTGTTTGTAAAAAATCAAATCCAAATATAATCAACAGAATGATAATAAATTTTGTTTATTTTTAACATTTGTATTGACAGAAAAATGCGGTATTATTTCCTGTATCAAGAACTCGATTAATAAATTTAATTAAACAATTAATATTCTCCATTTAATCTTGTGTTACATGTATATTATTACTATTTATTTATTTTATGTTGTTTTTTTTTTAATTTACACATACAAGGGTGTGGGCTGGAAAACATCTAATGTATCGCGCTTGGGATCGCCGTAACTATTTGTGGGGGTGTATCTCGACTGGAGAGGTGTTATGTTATGAGTCCCGACAGTTTGTTAGCTTCTCTCTTAAATGTATTTTCTTCGTCAATATCTTGAAATATATATATACAATTTCAGGATATATGTATATATCATATGTCCATACTATGTTACTGACATACATCTATATTTATTTATTATGTTTTGACGCCAGGTAAACTTTTCTTTTGAATTCTGAATCTCACAACAAACCTAATAAAAAAATTATGAACTTTATGGGTTGATGTAAAATTATTTATTAATTCGATATTACGTCTCCAGCGATTTTTGAAAGGTTTATAACTTCGAAATACTTTGTAATAGGTGCCTCAGGTTTTATCTATTATGGCTTGCTACTTCCTGAGAAGTAACAGACTGCACTAAAGAAAAATTTTCATACATACACTTCATATATTTACAGACTTAAAATTTTACGTTTAAAATTATATAACATGCGCTTTTCCTCAAATATAATTCATTTTTAATTTGGTATTTGTATTAGGTGTTAACATAAGTTGTGTCAGCTTTTTTCCAATTTAAAAATGAACACCAAAAGTAAAACAAAATAGTAAATGTTAAATGAAATTTCGCGTCTATTTCTCATCTTCAACGTGATGAAAAATGTTTGAAGGGGATCTTCATGAATAATATGGTTTAAGCGGTCCTCATCGAAGTTGACTGGACGTCCGGAACGCTCCATGTCTTTCAGGTCGAAATTACTGTCTTCGAAACGCAAAAAGCATCGACGAGCTGTCCTTTTATTCATAGCATCTTCACCGTACACTTCGCAAATATCGCGAGCAGCTTTGGCAGCTTTCCCTCGATTGAACGCGAACAGAAGGTGTCGAAAATGCTCACTTTCGTCTACTTGACACTCCATTTTGAAGGTTTGTAATCAATTTAAATAATATATGTAACGTAAAAGCAAACACAATATCTAGTAGAACAGAAAATTTTCTTCCGAATGACGTATAACATTTACCATTTTGTTTTACTTTTAGTGTTCATTTTTAAATTGGAAAAAAAACGGACACAACTTACTCGTATGTTAAGACCCAATAGATATAAGAATAATTTGGAGGTCATTATGTGATATTGAAATGGAGGGAATGACGAATGAAAACAATGAACCGTATCCCAGCCTTTAAACAAAGGAGTCTCTAGGGATAGTGATGAACCATATTTAAACCATCCTGGTATTTCGTTAGTCGGTATGTTTTATTAGCCTTTTTTTTATTACACGTGACAAGAAATAAACATAATTTGTGAAAAAACAACAAGTAATTTAATGTGGACATACAGTTTTAATGGATCTGGGATATTGTTAACCTTTAAAAAGTTTGATAAATTCTTTCATGGCATCTCTTCTAGCTTGGACAATTTCACATCATTATGTATCCCATTAAGGAGTGTATGGTATGGTAAAAAGAAGTTATTTTTCGCGTAAAATCAACTAAATTCTAAATCAATCCTTCACACATACATAACACCTAAAGCCAAATGTGTTTATATTACGTATCAAAATTTCAACAACAGATTTTTAGTGATTCGTCTTTCCTTGGTAAGTTTCCTTACTAAATATGTGTTTTATAAATGTATGCAGATGCTGGAAAGTTCCTAATCTAATAACTAGCACTTTGCTAAGTTTACACTCAATCTGTTTTTTTGTTGTTGTTATATTTGAAATCTGTTCATAATAGTGGATTCGAATCCTCAGTTAGAGTACCCTTGAGGAGTGTCTTCTCTCTAAACGAATCCTTAGTTTGAGTACCGCTCTTTTTTTACATTGTTCTTTACTGTTCATGCAGTGAACTCTGGAACCAGTTACCAACTAATATAAGACTCTCTCCATCATTGGCATGTTTTAAAAAGCGACTAAGAAACTCTTAATTTCAAGTCAGTAAAATAACGTGTTTCATTCCTGATTTTTCTTTTCCTTTCCTCTCCACCATCCCTTTCTTTCCTTATGATTGATGATATCTCACTTTATATGAAAAAGAATGTTCGGGTGATTGTCCGTCTTTGTGGGGTTCGTGGGTATATGCTCACGTATGTGTTGATGGATTCCGTGGAGATGGATAGTCATTTGAATGATTTATGCGACCACATAACTTGCTTCTTTTACTTTTGTCTGGTTGGTTGGAAGAGATTGCCGCCTGGCAATGAGCCCGCCAGATTGTATTTGCAATAAAAGTGTTAAATAAATAAATACGGAGGACATTAAAAGGAAAACGTTTTGCCACATTTTTCATTTCGATTTTTCTTTCCTCTCCGTCATTCCGTCCTTTTTGCTTTTGATTGATGATATCCCACTTTTATTTTTATGATGTATATTTTTCATGAATTTTGTACAGGTGAATAATGATTTCAATATTTTAAGTGAATTTTTTTATTAACTTTAGTCTGGTTGGTTGGCAACATACCAGCCAGATTCGTTATGACAGTTGCCGAGTCTCATAGGCGAGAATCCCAGCGCCATTCCAATGTCAATTCAATTGGAAAGCGAAGCTGTGCCGTGGAGTTTGTTTTTTTAAGAAAGTGAGCCGTTACACACCAGCAAACCCATCGCTGTACTGGATTCGATGGCACACTTGAAGTGAGACGATCAGAACACACTGGCATGTTTTTTTCAATTTTTTATTAAATAATAGATATGACCGGAATTATAGGTATCCTTATACCCCGAATACTTTTTATTAAATAATAGATATGACCGGAATTATAGGTATCCTTATACCCCGAATACTAGACAGGAAAAATACTAGTCATCCATTGCATATATGTGTCATTCGAGGGGAGTAGTACAGCGAGGGCTTCGAACAGGGAATCTTCCGCTTGGAAGTCCATTGTGTTACCGCGCGGCCATGCACCTCATGGCCAGCCAGATTACTATAAAAGTGTTAACTAAATAAATAAAGTATTGCGCTTTCTCATTTCTGCTTACCCCGACATGGAAACGGCGTAACGGTTTCTATTTACTATATTATGCTTATTTCAAATATTATATTTCGAGTTACAAAGAAGTCATTGCACTTGGAGTTATTTTATTTGTTCATTACTGGCGAACCAGTCAATATGCAAGTGTTGCGTGGCTGACTAGTGGTGAATATCTTATTCGGAGTCTCGGTCCAATGGTAGGACGCCATACTCCTTCATCGGATAATTTTCTGACTGTTATGTAATTTAGATTGAGATTCTTGGTTGTTTTGAGGAAACGGGAAAGGACAAGTTTATGAGAAATGTATTTTAATGAATGATGATGAGAAATAATGAAAACGTTAAATACTTATAAAAACGTGATGATGTATAAATAATGTTATATACAAATATACATAGATTTGTGGATTTGCGTTGTCACACACGGTAATATATTGAATGGGTGTGAGTGAAAAATAATGAAGACGAGATGATGGTGAATAAAATAAAATATGAAATGTTGTATATATAGGTAAGTGGGGAGACGTGTGTGACTTTTTATAAAAATATTAATACATATATATGTTAGTTATGGGAAATACACGGTTGTCTATGGAGGAAGACTGTCTGCCGCTGGTGGTGGCGGTGTCGGGGTGGATTACAGGGGACTGTTCAGAGTGACGATCGGAGGGTCGTTTACGGTTAATCGGGGGGCCTTTTTTCAAAATTGATTTCGGACGTGGGTGCCTATATTTGGTGTTCGCGTTGTAGTTTCCTAGGGTTTTTATGACGGGGTTGGGATGTCTGGATAGAGAACTGTCATACCTTTCGGCCAGAGTGCGCGTGGCTGACCCGATGGAAGGCTTTTTATACTGTTGCATATCTTGGGAAGATTATTTAAAGTTTTTTTTTTCGTTTTGTTTCAGGTGAATGACTTCACCGTTATTTAATTTTTTATATATTTGGTTGAAATTTACTCACAGATTATTCAAAGTCTTAAGTGAGTGCTTCATTGTTTCTCGGTTTTATAACCGCAATTCAGTGTAAATAAATTCAAGATTTCACCGGGTATATAACAAAAAGACTTTCATGCAACAGTTTGATTAATATTTAACGTTTGTATTTTTTTCCGTTTAATTTCAATATTAAAAATGCTCCATTATTAAATATGTCCTGAAATATTTCATTCAAGCATATAACAGTTGTTCCCTTGTTATCATCGGTTTCACTTTACGCAGTTTCAGTTACTGGTGGTTGACAAGGACTTGAAATCGTTTAATGAAAAATTCTAACTTATAAAAATCGCTTATAGAAATCGTTTATAAAAACACTTGTCTCTCTCTCTCTCTCTTATTTATTACTCCAGAAGTGACTAGTTACTAAACTAACCATACAAATTGAATTATTTAAGACAAAATTGGAACCAACCTTTGGAAAGAGTGAAATAATCCCGAATATCGTATCCTGAATAAATCTGACTAAGTTTTTTTCCTCAAATCGTATCTGAAACTCGGCATCTTAATTCAAGAACTATCGATTACTTCTTCCTTCAAAATTTGCTTGATCCCCCCACATTTGGACTTTGGCTCTGGGTGGTCCCAAACTTGTAAAATCAAAACCGCGCTTTGATATTATTTGTACAAGAGGAATTTAAAAAAAATGCATCGAAAATAAAAATAAATAATCACTTAAAATATTAATCTAATTAATTATTTTCATATCATTAAACCTAAGAGGCATTTCTTATCTTACAATTTTACCCAATTTACAACTTATGACATTTTTTCCCTTTACATTAACCGATCATAAATTTTGCAATACATAAAATAAAGTAAACATCAAAAAGGGTAGTTTAAATAATATACATTTTAAACATCTTAGTAGGTATCAGATACATTTTCTACTTAGAATTTTATTTCATCACCTATAAAATCAACTCTCCTGCTTCGTCGAGACAATACGTAATGCTCTGTGTCGTCACTTCTTGTATTATGAAAGAAATATCAACAGCTTGTGTCAATAGAGTCGAATATACCATACACATTTGAAACGTTTTAATGGAATTGAGAGTGAAAGTATGAAAACGTTTTCAAAGTAACTTAGGCTTTAATTTTTGACGAGCAGTTAGTTTTCTTTTTCAAGAATGTCGTTTTGTTGAGGCACCTCATTTTGTAGGATCGCTTTAATATTTAGTTTTCATCCGACTTTCGTGGAGTGTGTTCGCGCCGTTGAGTACTTACACACAGAACCCGAAAATACGAGTAATCGACGGGAGCTAATCGCGTTCGATTTTTAAAATAAAAATTTTATTGTCTTTGAAAATGTTTTGAAAAAAACTTACTGTCACTTTGAAAAGTTTTCAGTGTTCAATAATTTTTGTGGACTTGAAGTAAGATTATTTAAGTGTATGTATTTATTTGAAATAATATAAAATATTTTAATTTACTATAAAAATATATATTGTGACATGTGTTCCTTACAATAATTATTGTGGTATAAAATAATATTACATTTTAATGGAAAACTTTGCAACGGTAACCTTTACATTTCTATGTGTCATATACGAGTCTATCGATATATTGGAATGAGCCATTTTTCTATATTACACAATTTCGCCAAAAACTTATATTTTTTTCATTTATCATATTCACTTTCTTTTATACGTTTCACTTCTATACGTTTTGAACGAGATGACTTTATTTTTATTTATTATTTTATATTTTGTTTAGATTTTACAAAAAAAAAAGTGATCGAAATTTATTGAGTATGTTCTATTGCGAATTATATTACTTAAACTGTTGGTTTGGGCATGTGCAACGAATGAACGAAGAAAGACAAACAAGATAGATTTAAATTGCAAATGTGAGAGAAATGTGTGTTAGAAAAATACTGAAATAAGTCGAATAAATGCTGTAGATATATGCGTGCATTGAGAAGAATACATGAAGTGACAATGTATGACAGAATACGGATTCAAGTGATAAGAGATGACTGTGAATTTAAGGCTGATGTGGTAAGTAAGATGAAGATGAGTACGTTGAGATGATTTGGGCATATAGAACAGATAAATGAAGAAAGACTAACAAGACAGATTTAAAGTGTAAATGTGACTGAAAGGCTTGTTAGAAGAAGACCAAGGAAACTATGGTTGGATCAAGTGAATGATATTCTTAAAGAAGAAAACGTAGAAACCAGAGAAGTAAAAGTAAGAGGCTAAGCATGTGTGTCAAGATAGGAATGTCTCCCGCTCTGTCCTCTCTGTCTACCCTGATAGGGAGATGGCGTGATGATATGTATGTATGTGTGTAAACTATTTCAAAAGTAAAATTAACGCTTTTAATTTAAAATTAACTGGAAAATTTAATGTAATTACTTCTTTAGAATAATTATATAAATATGTACTTTTGATATCAATACATATGAATTATATATATTTTTTAATGCTAAAATAATTTAAAGCTGATGTGTTCAGTAAAATGAAGAACACTCTTAGATAGTTCGGACACATGGCAAGAATGAATAAAGAAAGACCTACAAAAAAAAATTAAAGTACAAATGTGGGAAGATGTGGTGGATGAAGATCAAGTAAAGTATGGTTGGGTCAAGTTAATCATATTGTGAAAAAAAATTAAAGAAGTAAGAGGAATCGTAGAAGCTGTGTGAGCAGTGTGGATATGGAAAAGGCGAAATATGCGTGTCGAGATTGGAAAATCTGACGATCTGTCCTCTCTGCCTGCCCCAGCTGGAATAATGGCGTGATGGTATATACTCGTATGTATATGTGTAATACTTAACTACAATGATATCCAAGAATTTCAAGATTAAGTCAAATATATTAAATACAATTAAAATAAATATTAAAAATCGCATTATACAGTATAACACTTTTGGTGATACAGTGTAACCTGGCGGGTTTAATTCTACGTGAAATTCTCTTTCAATCAACTAAAAAAGTGTTTTAACAAACCTTAAGTAAGAACTTCTACTTCTTCTTAGTGTCATGTCAGGTCCCCCCAACGTTGACTATCACCTGTTGAGAGTAGGCATCTTTGTCCCTAGCAGCCCGAAAAAGACCCCCAACGCCCCTTATGCCAGTCCAATCACGTATATTGCGGAGCCAGGAGATTCGCCTCCTGCCAACATCTCTTCGACCCTCTATTTTGCCTCGGATGATTAGGTGCAGTAATTTGTACTTTTCTCCTCTAAATAGGACACCTTTCGGATTTTAATATTAGTCAGCAACTCTCTATCAACTTTGGCTCTTTGAAGAACCCTCGAGTTGCTGACCATAAGTGAGAACTAGGCTGGAAAAATATAATTTATGCCAACGGGAATCAAATCTATTGCCCCCGGTACGGAAAACAGACGGCTTACGAACTAGGCGACAAATATATTTATTTTAATATTTTTTTAAAAGGAAACACGTTTAGTTTTCAACATATTTCTCATTATCTGCCTCCAAAAGTAGACAATTTATTATAAAATTAAGATACATAATAGAACTTCAATATTTATGTCTTAGTTTTAGGTCGGACTCCATAGTCTCACTTTAACATTAAATACTAAACCCTAACTTTCTTACTGAAGAAATAAGTTTTCAAAATTAAATTTCACACAAATTTGTCGTAATTTCCGTAAATAAGGGAGTCACGTGGTTCTGTTGCCTTACATGAAAATTTGGAGCGTATGTGCTCCCACTATGAATACAAATCACGAAATTTTAAAACTAGAAATTAGTATGTAGCAATTAGGGCGGACTTGAAATTCGAGTCTTTGTCAATTAATTCAACTTAGTGTTCCTATTTTTAATTAGTTAATTTTATACTAATGTATTGTATTACTCTCCATGGATGACCTAGTTGATAAGACGCCTGTTTTCAAACCCAAGGGTTCCAAGTTCGATTCCCCTTGAAAACTAGATTTTTTTAAACTTTCATTCTCGTTATCACCACATATTCAACATATTTCTGATTGATTGGAAAAGATTGTTACATGGCAATAATTACGCTTTCTCGTTATATACGGTACATCTAATTGAGTTTAATGCACTTTAAAAATCACTTTCAACTAACTTGAAAGGTGTTAAACAATGCTGAAACGAAGACCAGACTAGAACCCTTGTTTGAAAAAAAAACTTGCGTACCAACGCGAATTGAATCTGTAACCCCCATACTGTAAGACGAGTGACTTGATAACTAGGCTACGGAGTTAATCACATCTTACGAGTATGTAATACATTAGATTTCGTTTTCGCTATTATGACTTGTTTTGCAAATTAACACATCATTTCAAATACATATTTGATAAGTGGAAGAATTAATATTTTTTTTCTTAACAGTTTTTTTTAGAATTTCTTATGAAAGGTAAGAATAGAATATCGTTTAAGACGTCTGACGTATACAGTACAACCTGTCAGGTTTAATGCCATGACATTATTTCTTATTACCAATCAAAATCATATTGAAATGGCGTTTTGCCAAAAAAATGGAATGGGACTCTTTTGGACTCCATCGGAAATCGCAACCAAAACGTGAAGATCAACATTGTCTTCCAACCAATATTATTTCAAATAATTTACTTACTTTCGCCTTAAATTTTTAATATCTTAATCAACCTTCATTTGTTTTCATAGTTTAAAATGTTTTTCGGAGGTGTTGCTGTCTTGAATTGGTTTAAATCGTTTCGAAGGCGTTGTAGCCTTCATCTTCAGGGCGATGTCAAAAGACATTTCTGATTTTCAATATTTTAAATAATAAAAAGGACAGTTTATAAGCGTCGTTTATGTTAGAGATCAACTTTTCTTCCAAGGGCGCCCCACTACTATTGACAGAAAAAAAACATTACACAATAAATACATACAATTATTAGTTAAGTGTAAGGATAGGAAGGAGATGACTGCGACTATAGGTTGGATGTTTTCCCGCATCAGCATATAATTAGAAAATAAGTATTTGGCAAGAAACCCGCAGAAAAGTTACCGAGGAAATATGAACTACGAGTACGTAGAAATGTTTGTAGATCTTTCGATATGAGATAATAACACATTCGGGTTTAGGTGGTGTAGTGGATGTGCAGTGTTCATATAACATCATAATTTTTGATAAGACCTCCCAAAAAAGGGTGTCTTCGAGCGTTTCCTAAAGCTGCACACGAAGAGGTAGACTATTCCAATCCACAGAACCAGCAACGGCTTAAACTAGTTGAACACACTCTTGAAAATGGTCAAACATACGAATATGTAATAATCTTATTTCATTTCAACGTTATCATAACCACCAGGCCATGTCCGTTGTGGAGTATGCGGAGAGAGATTACGGCTTCATTCTAAATACTAGTTCAAGTCTTTCGGTTAATCCTCGTCAAATCACCTTGTTCTGCATATTCTCCTATTATAAACGTTTTCACTCTCCCTCTTTCAGAATTTGATTCCTTTTGCCATGCCACGTTTTTCATTATCTTCCCAATTTTCTCGTACTTTCTACACTATTCGTATAAATATATCCGAGTATGTGAAGGAACCATATTTATGCTCCTTTCTGCATCTTAAGTATTGCATCTTCTTATAATTCGCAGTATTTCCTAATGTCCTCATTCTGTAACATATTCTGTCATATGTTTTTTCCCAGATATTCCACGCAAATGTCTCATTTCTATCGTATTTATCTGAAAAACAAACTATACTTTTTATTTATAGTTAAGGCATTAACATTGTGGGGTTTAAAGACATTGTAATTTGTTTTATCAAACACTGTTTATTCCACTTTATACCGTTACATAAAATGGAATAAACAGTGTTTGGTAAAACAAATTACATACGCTTTATTTATAACACTCTTCATTCAAAATAAGTTTAAAATATAATATTAAAATTTGTATTAATCTTAAATGTAGAACTAATTGCAGGAAACTTTTAAATATTTTTAACTAGTTATTTTAAAAAGTAATAAACCACTTGTATATTTTTGTTAACAATTAATTCTCGCTAGTGTACCGCTCACATATAAGTATTACAGCATTGCTTAACGCAAGTATTTCATAAAATCATGTTGCAACCAGATCGCTCGAGGGGGATTTGTAATCGGCATCAAGTCTATAGACAATTTCTTCCGATCAGTAAGTTGTCAATAGTATTTCAAAATAATCAAATAAAAACAATATTGTTTAGCCTGTCTGCAATGAAAAATTTAATTATTTACGTATTGGAATACGATTTTTAAATTCATAGATTATTTTCAAAAGAATGTTTCATCTACTGTTTCAATTTACGTTTTGTACGAGTATATGAACGAATTTATAGATTAGACTTGTCTTGAACAGAATTCTTATGTTACATCGTTTTCTGTATATATCTGTTTTCTAGGGGGAGGGGGTATACTAATTTTATTGTATTATGCAAGATGATTTGCACATGTGAAACGAATTAATGAAGAAATACTTACAAAAAAGATGTACCATATAGTGCAGATGTGAGTGGAAGGCGTGTGAGAAGAAGACCAAGGAGAGTATGGTTGGATCAAATAAGTGACATTCTAAATGAAAAAAAAACGTAATAGGTTAGAGAAATCGTAGAAGTTGTATGAGAAGGGGTGTGGGTGTGGAAGAGGCAAAGGATGTGTGTCGAAATAGGAAAGTCTGATGTTCTGTCCTCTCTACTGCCCTGGCAGGGGGGTGGCGTGATGGTATGTATGTATGTATTCCGCATTAATTGTATATCATATAGTATAAGCTGTTTAATTGTATATAGTACAAGCTACCTATTATTTATACATATGCGTTATTTACAGAATGGACTAATAATCAAACTTGTTTAATGACAATAAAACACCATATTCTATGTCTTCTTTCTCTTGAGAATAATTCACTATCTTTTAAATACGTTAAAAAATCTGTGTTAAAAGAACTTAAATAAAAGGATTACCTGAATATTAAAAACAGACTTAGACGCGTTTGGTTTTAATCGGGTATCGAATATATAATCTGGAGGTGAGAGACACGACTTTGAAACAACATTATGGATAGTAAATTAATATATGCGGTCTGTTGAGATCTTTTACAAAGTATTAAAATTATAATTGATAATTTGTGCGCTATATGCATATACTATAAAAACAATCGACAGTGTGACAACAAAACAGTTGTAACATTCATTCATAAACACGGTTACCAGCCATCAGGGTCTTTGCCATTTTCAAAAAATAAAAACCGCACTGTAAATTTATTTTCTCTTCTTATTTTAGGCCTTTTGGCCTGTTATGGTCCTGCATCATTGTTTCCCTCTTGTGACGTCGACTGCCAGCTGTCTTTCCATCTTTTGGGAGGTCGTCCTGGAGGTCTGCTTGTTTGGGGGATACTGTCCCTGGCCATTCTTACGGCCCTTGGTTCCGCCATTCTGGATACGTGTTCGTTCCAGAACCTTCTTCTTTGTCGTCCCCATCTGACAATATCTTCAACTTCGCACGTCCTTCGGATTTCTGTGTTACGTACTCTATCAGGAAGAGTTTTGCCAGCGATACTCCTGAGTACCTTCATTTCGCTGGTTCGAAGGAGATTTTTAGTTCTGACAGTGTCGGCTCTGGACTCTATGCTGTATGCCATTATGGGGTGGACACAGGTCTTGTATATAATTTATTTTATATATATAATTTATTTTACATTCATTATTCAACTGAAAACTTGAAAAAAAAATTAAATAAAGAAATTTTAATACAAGGTTCGATTTACAAATATCTCAATTTTACCTTGTCATTTAAAAGAATTTAATGTATTCAAAATACTGACGAAAAATGTTCTTTGAAAGACCAGAAAATATTGCTAAATACTTGAATGCATTTTTGTACATAATGAATTTTAAGTACTTTCCGAAGGCTGCATATATTTCATATCCTCTAAGTTATCATATTTATGTTATGTCAATGATATAAAAATTGATAAAACTAGATAGCATGTTTTCCCAAAGTCAGATAAAATTATAACGATTCACTTTTATTATATGACATATCTTGTTATGTATTGTATTATAATGCAACCTAGCAGTATTATTATATGACATATCTTGTCATGTATTGTATTACAATACTACTGTATACAATGCAACCTAACAGTACTAACAGTATAGTTATATGACATATCTTGTTATGTATTGTACTACAATACCACTGTATACAATGCAACCTAGCAATATTATTATATGACATATCTTGTTATGTATTGTATTACAATGCAACCTAGCAGTATTATTATATGACATATTTTGTTATGTATTGTATTACAATACTACTGTATACAATGCAACCTAGCAGTATTATTATATGACATATCTTGTTATGTATTGTATTACAATACCACTGTATACAATGCAACCTAGCAGTATTATTATATGACATATCTTGTTATGTATTGTATTACAATACCACTGTATACAATGCAACCTAGCAGTATTATTATATGACATATCTTGTTATGTATTGTATTACAATACTACTGTATACAATGCAACCTAGCAGTATAGTTATATGATATATTTTGTTATGTATTGTATTACAATACCACTGTTTACAATGCAACCCAGCAGTATTATTATATGACCTATCTTGTTATGTATTGTATTACAATACGACTGTATACAATGCAACCTAGCAGTATTATTATATGACATATCTTGTTATGTATTGTATTACAATACGACTGTATACAATGCAACCTAGCAGTATTATTATATGACATATCTTGTTATGTATTGTATTACAATACCACTGTATACAATGCAACCTAGCAGTATTATTATATGACATATCTTGTTATGTATTGTATTACAATACCACTGTATACAATGCAACCTAGCAGTATTATTATATGACATATCTTGTTATGTATTGTATTCCAATACCACTGTATACAATGCAACCTAGCAGTATTATTATATGATGTATATTGTTTTGTATTGTATTACAATACCACTGTATACAATGCAACCTATCAGTATTATTATATGACATATATTGTTATGTATTGTATTACAATACCACTGTATACAATGCAACCTAGCAGTATTATTATATGACATATCTTGTTATGTATTGTATTACAATACCACTGTATACAATGCAACCTAGCAGTATTATTTTCATGCGAAATTTTCTTCAAAATATTTACAAATATATAAAAAAAAACGGAACTGTTAAAAATTACTTGGAACGTAATTTAATACGAGTTTGATCGAAATTTGAACTTGAATCAACCGGGTTCTACCAACTACAATTTGATAGGCAATCCTTCGTGATCGAGTATGATTTTTAGGCATCCTATGGATGAAATATATATTTGAAAGATGACAATGCGTGTATTGGTTTATTGTATGTAAGCTGTTGCTCTTCAGCAAGCACACAGTCTTGACATATAAAACCCAAAATTCTGATTGTAATTATGATGCCAAAAATCACTTATAACAGACATTTATGATAGTGCTGCACATTTTCAGGGAGTAAATTTGAACTTATTAAAATAACCAAAAGGATCTATTTTTTGTGATTTTTTCTTAAAACATCGTGACTCCCATGAAAACCTCCGACGACTTCTATCCATTATATCCCCTTACTCCCCGGGTCGAAGGGCTGTTGTTAAGGGTAGTTCAGTTGCGTCTCTCACTTGGTCAGTTCAATGCATTGGAATTCTTCATCTTGTGCATCATCCTTCCACGCCTCCGGTAACCACAAACCTCTCCAAACTGTCTCCTTGGTCACGAGCAATGTGTCTAAAAAATCGGAGGACTCGTCGAAGGCATATATATATTGTCGACAGTTAATCGGTGATTCTCAATTCTTCAAAAATGGAGGCGATAGTTTGCTTTTCTGTTCATGGAATTCGTAATATCTTTCTCCAGCATCACATTTAAAAAGCATCTAATCTACGAATCTCGCTTGCTCTCAGAAGTCAACTAGTCTCTGCGCCATACATGAATATTGCGAAGACGAGAGACTTACCACAACTAGGCGCATTTTGTCGAGTTGGTGTTTTTTCTGCTCTTCCATATCTTTTCCAGCTTTGACATCGACATTCGAAGGCATATTGTTGACAATAAATACTGCATATAATTAATTTCTTTTCATATTTGAATGATCTAAATGACATGCTATAACAAAAGGCCTAGTTAAAAGTATACTTATAAGGGTTCTTTGCATGTTAGCGCTGTCTAAGCAAGACTGAATATTGTTTTTAAGTTAATTCATTTTGATTATTGAGTGCTCAAAGTATAATAAATTAATTTAGATATGATCAATCTATATTTACTTTTTCTTTATAAGTTTTTCTTCAAGTAAATGTTATGTCTTTAAATGATTTACTCATTCCATTGTTTTCATATTTTAGACGTAACATACTCGTATATTGTACTAAAATTGGAAAAAATCGAGCGTATCGATTCCTCGTTACATTTTTTAAAATTAATTGAATTTAGTACTCGATGATTAAAAAGTGCATTTGAATTGCCTTATTTCATTTTCTAGGTCATGTTTTTTCTTAAAATAGTTAGCGTGGCGAAATAAGTATGCTAATCAAAAGTTAGAAAAATAACTTTTATAAGCCTGCTTTCAAGTTAACCCGTAATGTAAAAAATAAACGTTATGATGAATTTTGAAAGGGCAGTTCGTCGATTTATTAAGTAAAATACGTAAAATAAATTTTTAACATGTTTGTTTAGTGAACGAGTATTTTTTAAATTTTTTTTTGTAAAATATTTACTTAACCCGTTGATCTATCCATCTTATTTTTCTTCATGTGTCATGCCCGTTCATTTTGACGTTGGCTACCACTTTTTAGAAAATATCTGTTTCTTTGGCGTAGCGGTACAGTTCCTCAAATGCCTGGATAACTGTGCATTCGCGAACGTTGCGTATTATTACTTAGAAATATGCCTTCTACCGATCGTCGACTCTGGATTTTGTCCACCAAAATTAATTTTAATAGTTGTGTTCAATGCATTTTATTTAATTTATATAAATTAAACCTTCATTGAATGTAAAAAAATATTTAATAGTTATCGTAATATAATAAATATTCATGCTATTTATCAATTATGTTATAGAAAATTTTGCAAATAAAAATGTTAACTCGACAAAAATTGCAAACAGCATCTATATAAGTGCACAGGAAATGTAACATTATTTTTGTTGTTTCCAAACTGCTCTATATTTGACGCAATTGTGTTAATAATTTGGATTGAATTATGTTTGATTAGTCAATTGCACGCGTTGTTTGGTTTACTATTATAGCCGAAGATTTAGCAGTTTTAAAAATAGTCGCTGTAGAATGTTAATGATAACGTTACACTTTTTTTTTCATTTATTTTTTCGTTTATTTTTTTTCCATTGAAAAAAATAATAATGTTAGAAAAGTGAGCATTAATTTCTTTAGTATAAACTAAACAACCTCATCATCTATATCTATATTGTCTTTGACTTATGAACGTTACTCTAAGAACGCTTCCTACATACTGTTGAATAACTTAAAAATGATTAGAAGTTTGTTGAAGATTCTATGTGTTGAGCTATCCTACATTAATGTTCTATATTACACTACGGAGACTTTGTGCATGCTTACTATATTCAGAAATAGGTACGGCTGACTTTGTACGTGCTTACTATATTCAGAAATAGGTTTTTTAACTCGCACGGAGGATGAAGATTGCAATGTCTTCGAAACATCGGTCATCATTCAAGGCGGAAATATGCTTTTAATTAGTGAGAAAATTGCCCAAAAAATTTACAAACCAGAGAAAATTTCTTCGATACGAGAAATCGAACCAGCTTGCTTGAAGGCGGATCACTTCTGAGAACGCCACCTCCTATACAAATTTTGTATCTCGTGCAATGTCACCTCGTTAAAGGCTTTTAACACCTTAAGCCTCCACATGAATTCATATTTGATTTTTTTTTTATATTTTTGACACACCGTTTTGTATATATACACATATTGTATTGTTAGTTTGAGATATGAGCTCTCCACATTTACAGCCATTGATTATGCAGTAAAAATTCTTTTAGTTCGCAAACAATATTAAATCGTTATAAGAACAAAATCCATTTTGTAAATGGACACGGACTAATGAAAGAATGCAATCTACCATATGTGCAAGCATGACACGCGAAGTCTCCATTACTGTTTCTGCATTATGTAATGCACATAACCTCATTAAGGCCCGAATTATTCGTTAGAAACCATGTTTATTGTCTGCACACTTTCTGTTTCATCGTTGTTAATGACATATAACTGAGTATTCCTCCCTAAATCCTAATTTGTTCAAGACATTTGTCATCCTAGGTAAGACTGTAAGATGTGGCCTTGTGTGGGAATTGTGCGGGTTTCATTCTCGATTATCAAAAAAATTGGTCCCAGTTATATTTTTCACACTTTTATTTATGGTTGGTTCACAAAAATTGCTAGTAGGAAAATAGACCTCCGTATATATAATACATACATACCATTTTCTTATTGGGGTAGGCACAGAGGATATCACCAAAATTCCTATCACGACATACATATTTCGCCTCTTCTACATTCAAACATTTTCTCATACAGTCCGTTTTTTTACTTCTTTCCTCTCCTTCCAAAATTTCATACACTTCCTCCAATCATACTTTCCTCAGCCATTCTCTATCACGTCTCCCACGCACACTTACATTACAACTTTATTAAATTTCTCTTTTAATCCAAAAACCGACATCTTCTTCTTCTCACGGTGTAAAAAGTTATTTTCGTGCTGAATTCTGCCACTTGGACGACACTGGGTGTTCTAGAATTCAAGTTCTCCTCGGTGCACACCGGGCTCTTCGGACACTGCAATAAATATCGTATGGATTGCTTCTCATCGCAAATACACAGAATCGACCCATCTCGCAATATTTCTCATTTTGACATGTTATCTTTGGTTCTCCAAATTCCAGTATTCTTCATCTGGGCATCAAAGGGAATCGAACCGATAAACTTCAGATAAGAAGACAGCCGTCTTACGAACTGTATCAGGAGGCCGCCAAATGGCCTAGTTAGAAAAAAATCTAAAGCCGATTTAAAATCGTCTTCATTTTTTAAGCTTAAGTTAACTTATGATAATTTCATTGTGTAAAATAAATGTTATAAAATATATTATTTATAGTTAAGACATTGTAAAGGTTTAAAGGCTTTGTTATTTGTTTTGTGAAACAAATAACAAAGCCTTTAACCTCTGTTTATTTCACTTTATGTAACACAGGGAGCAGGACATGTACGTTAACGGGACAACGCAAGTGAGGTGCACTTCGGGAATTTCACCAGAATTTCCTGTAAAGGTGGGGGTACATCAAGCATCGGTACTCAGTCCGCTACTGTTCATCTTAGTCATGGACTATTTAACTAACCAGGAAATGAACAGTCTCCTAAAGATCCTACTATTTGCAGACGATATCGTAATAATAAGTGAAAAACATGAATACCTGCAAAATAGTCTGGAAAGGTGGAGAAGAATCTTGGAGGACAATGAATTGAGACTGAGCAGAAAGAAAACAGAGTATCTTTACCTACCATTCGAGAACACAAATGCTGTCACTCCCGTAATGCAAATGGATGGAGAAACATTACCAAATTGTGACTCCTTTAAGTATATTGGGTAACTCATCCATAGCGATGGAGAATGTGCAGCAGATGTAACACATAGAATTAGTGTGGGATGGATGAAGTTTAGATCAATGACGGGAGTTCTATGTGATCCGAAAATGCCATTAAAGTTAAAAGGAAAAGTATACCAAACGATTGTCAGACCCGCACTCCTCTATGGCTCCGAATGCTGGACGATGTATAACTTTTACTCTAGACAACTAGAAACTGCTGAAATGCGCATGTTAAGATGGTCAGCTGGTGTGTCCCTAAGAGACAAAATAAAAAGCTCACGCATTCGTGGAAGCCTAGGTGTTACAGACATCAACAGTAAGATGGAGGAGAGGCGATTGAGATGGTATGGGCACGTTGGACGCAGAGCACCCGATCACATTGTGAACCAGGCAATCTCCATGGATCTTCCTCGAATAACAACCAGAAGAAGACCAAATAATTCATGGGTGGTGCAAAAAGATAACCTGATGCAGAGGCACGGCCTGGGGGACGTAGTCCGGGACAGAAGAGCATACAACCTGAGGACGAGGAGAGCTGACCCCTAATTCCATAAAAAAAGATGACGATCTAATTCCATAAAAAAGTACTTAAAACAAACAAAATGAGATGTTGCAGGTTTGATTCCCGATGATACCCAAAAAAAGATGTTGCAGTTTGGCTTAAGAGTTCGTGTGTGGTAGCTGGATATTCGCACGCAATAAACACGTGCGAGCGTTGTTGCCTGTACACGTGTGGTATTATTTCCAAAGTGTGCATTTGATATCTACTCCAGTGGTACTTAACCCAAAGGCTCGATTTTTGGGGCTACATACCATATTTTCACCCGGTTATGCTCTTAAAAATGTGCGCATCATACAAATAAATAAAAATAAAAGTTCACAATTGTAAGGATTTATATAAAGTTTTCGCTGACAGTTTTCCGATGCTATAAAAATTGGTTGAATTAAGTAAAAACACTGCAATATAAGATACATTGCCGCAGTGCGACTTAGGTGTGGAAATTATTCGCCTTGAACGAAATTATTGACCTTTTCAAAATATGTATCTGTCTATTCTTTAAATTATTGACAAAATTATTCATTGTTATTTTGTCGTGGGATCTTCAATCAATGTCTTCTAGAATGTAAATTACTCTTTTTTTGTCACGTTGATTTCTAACAACGAATTCACGTACAAGGATAATTTTTATATTGAAAAGGGGTGTCCCAAAAATGTATATACGCTTTGTATGATTATAAATTCAGTATTTATTAAGGCATATCTTAGATTTAAACTACCAATTAAATAACATGGATGTCGTATTTTTTTTTTACATATCGCAAGGGCTCAAATTGTTGGCCGTTCTGGTACATGTACTGCAGATATCTTGAAATCGCAAACATTACGAATAATTAATTTTGGTGTTTGGGCGCATTTTTTTTTGAATGACTGCCCTCATTTCATTAACCAGTTTTTTACCACAAACTTTATCTTTAATGAGTCTACATAAAAAAAGTTCATTGGCGTGAGGTATTCAATGCTATCTCGACGTCCAATCTATTTGTTCGGAAAATCATCAAGATAAGCCATAAGCACATTACAAGAGTAGTGGGGAGATGCACCATTTTCCTGGAAATAAATGTCCACCTCATCCCTTAACTTATCACGAATGCGTGTACACGTGTATATATATTTTGGTACATCCTATACTTTTGCGTGTGAATTTCGTAATTAAATTTATGTAATATATATTGCGCACTACGTTGCTATCAGTAAAACTATTATATATTTATTTATGAAACAGTGAGCTATACATACAGCCTAGAGCATTGGTTCTTATCATAAGGGCTCGATCACTGGTATTGAAGATAATATTGTCGTCCGGCCACGCTCTTCTACATGCCCATACCATAAATTTGGATATGTAGAAGGGTGCTGCATGAATTAATATTTGTCCTTTATTTTAATGTTATTTTTTTCAAGTGATACGTTCCTCGACTTATTGTGTAATTTTTATATGCTTCCACCGAAGATGCTAAAAATAAATTGATTCGATCATGCTTCTTGTACAACATTGGTCACTTCATCATACTGGTGCATTTGTGTGTCCATGTGCTTATGTGTGTAAATCTTTATGTACACATGAGTGTATCATAAGTGTGTAATATGTGAATGTGTCGATACCTTTATTTTTTTTAATTTTTCATGTAACTTACCAATTTACTTTGTATTTCGTTGTTATATTTCGTATCATATTTCCATAACCGTGTTTAATTAATAAGTATTCTATCATATATATTAACACATGTATCATATATAGTAGTTATGAGAATATGATATTAAATATTATAAATGAATGGCGTGTGAATACGAGGTAGGCTACGGGTGAGATGTATGAATGTAGATAATGCAAAGAATGTTTGCGTGGATAGAAAGGTGTGGAAATCTGTCCTCTTTTTTCACCAAAAGGGGTATGTATGGCATGAAGGTATGTACGTATGTTTGCACAGTTTTCTTACTCAAGTAAGAAATCACCTGTGCAATTTCCACTTCAAAATGTATTTGTATTATTTCAAAAGGTTTTCTTTTTTTATGTTTTATAAATTTACGAATTCAAACCATCGATATCTAGCAGTTTATTGGAAAGGTTTGAAGAAATATTGGAGAAAGGCATATTGCCATTCCAAACACTAAATCGTTGTCAATAAAACAGGCGAAATTGCGAAATATTTTCACTTTCAGTTGCTTTAATATTTTATTTATAAACCTATAATAACGCTTACATACAATAATATTTTTAAAACAATTTGCACATTACAGGTTGCCTTAATTCATGTGATGAATAAATGTAATATGACAAAAATTACATTAATAATAAAGTAGTTATAAAATAATTCATAATTTCAAGAAAAGTGATATAAATTGTTATGAAAATTTGTATATTTTACCGGTTCAAATTTTTTATTTAATTTATTATTTTGATTCTTGTAATAAGGTTTTGGTTTTAATGTGGTGGAATCAATTATTCTAGTGTAGGTAGATAAAACACAATTATATTATGTTATACATAACACTAAAAATGTACAATTTAAAGGATTATATTGTACCAAACTAATGCATCTTTTTCATGAAGGCGATGAGCAAAACATGAAAATCATCCATTTGAAGGTACGGCAAAAAAGTGATATTTGTCTACCTATTGGCATTTTCAAAGATACATGGTTCTACATAATATAGACCATATATATTGATAGAACTCAGATTATTATCTATAATATCAGGAAAGGATACGGATTAAAAGAGTATATAGTGCCTAAGATTAAGAAACAAACATTGTGATGGTTTGCTTACGTACAAAAAATGAATTATGAAGAATTTACAAAAATAATATAAATCAGTTGTATAGAAGGTACGATAAGTTTGAGAAGATTTTGTAAAACATGGCTTGATCAAATTAATCAAATTCTGAAAGAGTGAAAAGTCTACTATAGGAAAGTGTGCTAGACGAGGTGTATGGACGTCTTAGAAGCGAAATACAATCGAAATATGTTTTATAATCACGTTGTTAGTGTTACGTACTGTATTTTGAAGTAAAATGTTTATACTAAAATTGGTTTCGTTCGTAAGTAATCAAACGCAATAACCGCATAGTTTTACTTTTACGCAAACTTATATCGGATTTATACAATTTCCGTGTTACGCGGTGCACTCAATTGATTTTATTATTCCTTCAAATTCGTATTAACATCACAAAACATTACAAAAGTTTCATGTACCTGGCTCCTAAGTTATTGAATGCTTTAACTTAGGTCATAAGAGATACGGAACCATCGATCAGATTGTGTACGAGATCACGTCAACATAAGATGGTTAAAAATTATTTGCCATGGAAAAATGTTTAATTGTGTTCAATTACTTTTTCCTCGATTTTTGTGGATTTATAAGTGATTTTTTATGTCCACAAATCAGTGAAAAATCCTTAGTATTTTTTTTCTTCTGGTTTAAAATCCTAGGATTGGTCTGCACCAAGCACCATCTCTGTCACCCGCCAGTCTCTTCATCTCCTGGTAGCTGCCACAGCGCACATCCCGGATCACTCGGTTCATGTAGCTACTTAGTAAATTAAATGTTTTTAATTGAAATATTCTTTCTTGGTGTAATGTGATTTAATTCGTCTTCTGTTTAAGGGTGATTTTTATTCTTACGATTGCTCTATAAAAGTTACTTTTTTTATTTTTTGTTTCATTTTGTGAAACCTACTTGCCTTAGAACGGGTATATGTTTAGTAAGACAGGAGAATGTTTTATATATTATATTTTAAAATTATAAGTAAAATCAAGAAAGGAGTCTATAGATGGTTTGAACATATCGACAGATGTATGAAAAGGTATATGGATGCTAAGGATGTGTGTCGAAATTGGAAAGTATGACGCTCTGTCTTCTCTTCCTACCCCGACAGGGAAATGGCCTGATAATATGTGTGTGTAAACTATTTTAAAAGTAAAATTAACGCGTTTAATTTTGTATTAACTGGAAATTTTTATGTAAAATTTTTATGTCAAATCAAGCGGTTTTTTTAATTCAATTTTTTTTAATTCTTGAATAAAACACACAATTTGCTTTGATTTCAAAAAAACTTTTTATTGGTCATTGAAGTATAATGTATGACATTTAAACACAAAAAAACAATATCCGCCAAATGTCCACCTCTTGCAGTTCCACGGATGTCCACTTTTTTGTCAAAATTTTCGATGACATTTTGGCATAATTGCGGTTCTAACGCACCAATAACGCGAATAATTTCGTCCTTCAGCTCAGAAATTGATCGGAGGTCATTCTTGTAGACCTGGATTTTCACGTAACCCCAGAAAAAATAGTCCAACGGTGTCAGATCACGTGATCTAGGTGGTCAATTAACATCACCGTTTTCGGAGATTACAATACATAAAATAATTCAACAATTTGAACGCGTTATTGTTTTGTATACGACTCCATTTTTATAAATATCATACATTACACTTCTCAAATATCACAAGACCCATGCAAGTTCGCGACGACATCTGTGTTTTATCCAAGAATAAAAAAAAACCGCTCAATTTGAAAGACCCTATATTTATTTCTTTCAAATAATTAAATAAATATGAAATGGACAGGGACCTGCTAGTGTGTATGTTTGTATTTTTAAATATATCCATAGCTGTATTATATATGAGAAAAAACTTACCATTTACAAGACACTGCTACGACCTGTCCTCACATATGGGTCTGAATGCTGGGTATTGAGTAAGAAGAACGAATCTTCCCTTCTAATATTTGAAAGAAAAATACTCAGAAAAATATTCGGACCCATACAGGAAAATGGATCTTGGAGAGTGAGATATAATGAGGAGTTATACAGCATATACAAAGAGCCCAACATCATAAAATACATCAAAATTGGGAGGCTACGTTGGGCGGGGCATGTAGCAAGAATGGGAGAAGAGGAAATGCCTAACAAAGTACTCTTCTCCAAGCCCCAAGGAAGACGTAGCGTGGGTAGACCGAGGCTTAGGTGGATGGATGGGGTGCAGAATGATGCAAACGTGATTGGCATCAGGGGCTGGAGGAGTGCATCCCAGGATAGGGGGGAATGGCAGCGACTGCTGGAGGAGGCCGGGGCCCACAATGGGCTGTAGCGCCATTGATGATGATGATGATGATGTACTATATATGATATTAACCATTGTTAATGACAATAATACTGGAACAAGTCATAAAAATTAAGTTAAAAGATAATTCACTAGGAAAATATATATTTCAACGGTAATTTCATGTGAGTTAAGGACAAGGAACATTTTGAAATAAATCATTATTTTTCTTGAATATCGGGATGGATGTAGCGCATAAGATTGATCCAGCAAGAGTATTTTAAAGCTAAGTAGAGTGAACCGCAAAATATGATGTGTAGAATAACATGTACTGCGTTGTTATACAAATAATTCTGCCATCACCAGATCGAAGAGACAGTCCATGTCTTAAAAGCAAATAGATTGTTCCAAGCAGACACTGATTTGCCTGATTTAGGATCAATGACCTTTTGATAAAAGTTCATTACCATAATGTTATGACAGTGATCATTTATATCTCATACTCAGTTTTAATTTTACATGTTGATTTTGTATGACATATGTTTTGTTTATCTTTTTCATATACATCGGTGTATTCTTCGTTATCTCAGTGTTATGTTAAACATAATTTATTCCATTGTCACCTTAACATTGCCGTTTTTTTTCTTTTTTTAAACACACATGTTCATTTAAAACATTCAAATCATTTATACGATATCACTTATTTTATTTTGATTTTTTCAAACGGTATCTTTTGATATATCGGAATTGGTTATTGTGATATATTGAAGAGCAAAGCCGTGAGAAAATATTGTCTTCGAACGCAGTATTCGAATCTTTGGAAGTAGAGCCATTGAAGTAGGCACGAATCCTGCGATTTGTCATTGCAAATAATAGTAACACTTTTGCGTGCGAAGAGACCACATTCACATACGTACTCGGTGTGTGCGAATATTGTTATTTATTTTATTATTTCAGGCAAATGCGTATCACTCTTTCTTCTTGTAAAAATATAGCCTGGCAAACTTATTGCCATTTGGCAATCTTTTCCAACTAACCCGAAAGGTGTTAAAGAGGTTTTAAGTGGAAATCAGATTTGAACCCTCTTTGAAAAAAACATGCTAAAAACGGAAAGAAACCCTCAACTTCGAGGTTGGAAAACAGCCGTGTAACCAACTAGAGGACCAAAGAGGTCGTAAATATAATGTTTATAAAAAATCTATCCATTTGATTAATGTCTCGCTGAAAATGTTAAGTGCCTCTCCAATCAAAGAGCTGTTAGTAAAAGGTTTGAAAATGAATGTAGCGAAATCTTAGGTAATGGTTATAGAAAATGGTTTGAAAATGAATGTAGCAAAATTTTAGGTTATGGTTATAGAAAAAGGTTTGAAAATGAATGTAGCGAAATCTTAGGTTATGGTTATAGAAAAAGGTTTCAAAATCAATGTAGCGAAATCTTAGGTTATGGTTATAGAACAAGGTGTGTTAAAATGCATGATTTAACTAAAAAACTTGAACGGGCAGATGAGTTGTCTTATTTGGGCAGTATGTTAACGTTTGGTGGACGAGATGAAAGGAACATTGCAAGAAAGATAGCGACAGGGAACAAGGTGAATGGAGCAATTAATTAAATGTGTAATAATCCCGCTATGTATATGTTATTGGAGAGAGATTTCGTGCTTTTGAGTCGGATTGTTTTAATTCATAGGAAAATTTTATATAACGCCGTTTAGAGAGCAAATTTTTCTCAAGGGCGCTTTACCTCTGAACTCGAAACCACTATTGTTATTGTATATAAATCACGCCTGGCAGCGATAGCAGCGCCCAAACAAATCATGTATAACACTTTCTTTGTACACAGTAGAACCTCGTGAGATTATTACCGTTTGGTAATCTCTTTCAACCAACCAGAAATATGTTTATGAGGCTTTAAGTTAAAACCAGACTGAACATCTTTTTTTTAAACTGGGTTGCAGTGAGAATCGAATTCCCTATCTTCGTATCGGGAAGCAGGCATCATACAATATGTCAATTATCGAAATTATTAATATATATACGTATAAATATATTTGCGCAGTTATTTCATACAGATACGTGCTTATACCCTTAGTAAAATACAGACGCAAGCCTAGTTTACTGGGTACACAAAAAATGAAAAGCAACAAACCCAGATCCATATAAATTGTGTGTCCACTTTAAAATACCTGTTATTTTTCCATAAATTATGATTTTATAAAATTTCTCGTCGTGCATAAATAAAATAAAATAAACAAATATTGCAGGATCATATAGTATAGGTATTATAAGCGTCGTCGTAAAACAGCATATCTCATTTTGCAATAATAATTTTCTTGTGATGTAATTTTTCGTACAAGAGTGTGATATAATATATGAGTATGGATTTCAGAAAATGTTTTATACTCGTGCTATTTATCGTGAGAGAAAGTCACAATAGCGATAATATTGGCAAATCAAGATGTTAAGCAGAAACGTAATGATTTTTCGCGGAATATTAGTATTTACGGTAAATCCCTCAGGACAGTGTAAATATACATAACAAAAAAATATGCATAACAAAGGTTTTTTTTATTCTATATACTGAAATAACATTTAGTTACATAGCGATAAATGTGATATTTGGGTGGAAAGTGAAAGATTGAGGCAAATTGAAGACAGCCGTTGGAAAGGGGGAATATGTTGAATGGCGAGTTGAATCGTCAATGCGGCACTTAATCAAACCAAGATCTGCTAGCATTATGGTTAACAGCATGTGTCAAATTGATGAATGAGAATGAAACATCGACGTGGAAAATTAATAAAAGGAATATTTATGCAGTGGGAATGCGTGCATTGATAATACTATTTGGTATATCGATATATGGCAGTATAAGAAATGTAATTACTGTGGATAATTTGAGCTTAAAACTGGTGTATTTATTATTATATAAAGGGAATTAATAGATTGCATAAATTTACATAAGTTAAGGATTCAACATTTAAAAAAACACCAGTGGCGTATATATGCAAGAGTATTGATGGCCTCCGTGGCTTAGTTGTTAAGATGCTTGACTTCCACCCGGAGGTTTTGGGTTTAGATTTTCGATGGTATCCGAAAAAAAAATTGTGTCCCAGTCTGCTGAAAGAGTTTGTTTGGTAACAAATTATGTCGAAAAAACGTTGGGATCCTAAATAACGTTGAGATCCTTAATTTTTAAAAGATTTAAAGGATCACTATGAATCGAATAAATAAATAAATAATACGTAGGCACCATCCCACCGTTTCCTCGTCGGAGTAAGCAAAAAACAGCGCTAGAATTTTTTGTTACGCGACACATATTTCGCTTCCTCTACATACATAAACCGTCTCATGCAACTCTTCCATAGATTTCTTCTTTCTAAATAATAAACACTTGATTCAACCATACTTTCCTTGGCCTACCTCTACCACATCTTCCATTAACACATTTTTTCTTCATTCATTCGTTCCGCGTATCTAAACCATCTTGCGTAATATTGTACAATATAATAAAACACAATACAATTATTCTTCCTTCTTGCCTTCAGAAGACAAATATGTACAGAAAACGACGTTACATAAGAATTCTGTTTAAGACAAGTCTAATCTATAAATTCGTTCAAATACAAAGCGTAAATTGAAACAGCGCATGAAACGTTCCTTAAATTTCAAAATCATATTACAATACGTGAAAAGAATTTCATTACAGAAAGGTTAAAAACATATTAATATTGTTTTTATTTGATAATTCTTATACAATATACATTTGTTTTGTTAGTCTTTTTTTCATTCATTCGTTCCAAGTGTCCCAAACATCTCATAGTACTTCTTCATCTTAATAAACAAATAAGCCTAAATCATAGTATAAATAGGCCAAAACCCGTACTATGGTTGTCGTCAAAGAAAGAATACGAGAATTCAATTTTGAATACAAGAGAGCGAGAAAGGAATACTTGGATTATCTCCGACAGTAATTCGAAATTTGAATCTCGGTGGGTCCGTGTTACTGAACGAATTTTAAATACCTAGCTAACAATTTTTGAACCGGTGTAAAAGGGGACGGTGTGTAAATGGTATATATAAACAAATTTTATATTTATGAATATATATTTTCATAAATGTAGAATTTGTTTTACTTCCGTCAATATTTCACGGATTGCAACTAGTATCACATTAATCTTTATCCCATCATGCATCGTCACCGTATATATTCTTCTTAATGAATGCATTTCTACAGTATTGCCGTTTTAAACAAGATTTCATATGAACACACTACTTCGTCTTCCTAGTGTCATGTTAGGTCCCAACGTTGACTAGCACCTGAGAGTAAGCATCTTTGTTCCCAGCAGCCCGAAAAAGATCCCCAACCCTCCTTATACCAGTCCAATCATGTATATTACGGAACCAGGAGATTTGGCTCCTGCCAACACCTCTTCGACCTACTATTTTGCCTTGGATGATCAGGTGCAGTAATTTGTAGTTTTCTCCTCTAAGTACGTGATCACGACACCTTTCGAATTTTAATATTAGTCAGCAGAAATACAGAACACAGTACAAATACGTTAAATAGTAATAAAAGTTGAATCACTCGAGGCACATAAATATTTCTTGCACAGATCTGATATGTGAATTTATTTTTATTGAAATAAGATTTCAAGTCAATATTTTTTTAATTTGAATACAAAAGGAGCAGACCTTAACGATTCATAAAACTTTTTAGAAAGGTGTGTATTTCAAAACAAAACTGAATTTAATAGACGCGGTATGGCGTGTCACCGCGCGTTGAAATATTGTGGACGCATATTGCACACAATGTTCAATATTTATTAATGTAGAAAAAATACAACTGGATCCAATTGCATTAAGAATAATTGATTTCGAATATAAGTTAAACTGTGTTTTAACAGTTCATAATTTTTATTACTTTTTGGATATTTCTTATACGAAATTTCTTATAAAAAGATGCAATCTTCTTTAAAACCACTGCTCGGAAACATACTTTTTGTTAATTATGTTATTTTTCGAAATGAAAATATAAATTTCATTAATATCACTAAGTACGAAACTTCTTCAAGCGTTGTTTGCAAGACGGCTGTCTTCCTGCATAGAGGTCGTGGATTCGATTCCCGTTGGTACCCATTTTTTCCCAAATTCCAGTTTCGACTTAGCGCCTCTTTAATATCTTTCTAGTTGTTTGAATGGGATTGCCACGTGGCAATAAGACCGCCAGGCTGTATTGTATACAGTATAATACCAACAGATAAGGTCTAGGAGGACAATTATTATTTCAATATAATCCTAGTTTCTTATCAATACTTCCTTTCCGCTTTTAAAATTGATTAAAATTAAAATATATTTTTAATAAATTGTATAAAAAACATATATAAAAAAAATATTTCTTAAATTTTCTTTTCAACCGGTATCCTAATTTGTAAGAGTTCTCCTTGGCCTAGTTGCTAAGGCACTTGCCTTCCGACCCAGGAGTTACGGCTTCGATTCCCGTTGTTACAAGATTTAAAGAAAAAAAAGGATTCTAGTCTAGTTTTCACTTACGGCCTCTGTAACATCTTTCAGGTTGGTTGAAAGAGATTGCCATGAAGCAATAGACAAAATTAAAGTATAAAAAATTCTTAGTAATTAGTATGCTAATCCAGGTATCTTCGACTAGACCCTTTTACAAATTGGATCAACTTCAAGTTATTTTTTTCTTCTGAATTTATTGTCATATTGAAACTTAGTAGCCACCTTATGTACATTCTTGACACGCTCTAAGGGTGAAAAGTATTACAAAACAATGCTATTCCAATTCTTTATAATGTTGACCTTTAAACAGATTCACAGAACATGACGATTTCCATGACCTAGTTGGTAAGATGTTGATCTTCCATGCGGAGGGGTCAGATTCGATTCCTGTTCGTACCCAAAAATATCAACAATAAAGGGTCCTGGTTAAAGAGTTCGTCTGGAAAAATATAAAAACGGATTTAAAATATGAACACAATTATTTTTCACGATTTACAGTATTTTCATTACATACAATGTCGAACTATGAGCTACAGGCCGTACTCGAGAGGTAACATAAGAATTAATGAAAAAACTGCTTTTTCATTGCCGTTTTTTTTTCAATAAGATGACAAAATATACAATATACAACAAATTTATTAAATAATTGATTATTTTTATGAAAGGTGAACATGTTATTCAATATTTTCAGGCCTTGTATTCCTGCCATATTTATTTGACAAATGTTTCATATAAATATATAGAGTTGCACAATCATAACATAAATCGAGGTGGTTTTTTACTCCGATGCATAATATTGACCATGAAATTATAATTTAAAAATCGTTAAAAATATGTTATCGTAACAAAATCAGATGTAGTCTTCTAACACAGTTTACTTAGAAAACGCCGAGCGTTAATGTTTGTATTGGCTAATGTAAGTTTCGTGAGCCAATACTGTTATATAATATTCGACACACATAATGTCTGAATGCGTTTACATTATGGCATTATTATTGTTATCGTTATATTTTGTAATTATTTTATCATATAATATATATCATCCTACGCTCAACACCGGAGATACAAAAAGGAGATTCGTTGATGAGAGATCAGTAACGATTTGTACACATTCTCAATACCCTGTGTAGTTTCAGATAATGAAGTTAAAATTAATGCCTGGTACAGTGAGATTATATTTTTTATACCATATATTGTCATCGTCGTTACTAGTTTTATAGCAGAGAACCCCCTCGGTATTCATTCCAACGCCAATTCAGTTGGAAAACAAGGCTGAGGCGTCGAGTTTGTTTTGATTGACTGGATCCGATGACACACCAAAGTGAGACGATCGAAGCACACCGGCATGTTTTTTTTTCTTTTCGAAAGAATAGATACGACTTAAGTCATAGGTATCCTTTTATTCCCCAATACCAGGCAGAAAAAACCCTGCAATTCAACTGGAGTAACACAGCACAGGGTTCGAACCACCGACCTTCCACAAGTCCCATGCGTTATCGTGCGGCTATGCACTTCACATTTTTTTATTTATATACACATATAGACATACCGTCACGTTGTACTCCTGTCGGGGTAAGCATAGAGGAGAAAGCGCCAGACTTTCCTATCACAATACACATTATTGCCTTTTATACATCTATACACATTCGCACACAGCTTTTGTGATATATCTGATTTTTTACATTACCTTATTTCAAAATATTTTACACTTGGTTTAACTATACTTTCCTTGGTCTTCCTATATCACCGCTTCTACTCACATTTGCACTGCATATTTTTTTTGTTAGTATTTCTTTATTCATTCGTTCCACATGTTCAAACCATCTCAGAGAGCTTGTTTTCATTTTACTCGCACATCAGCTTTTATCCCTGATCACTCCAAGCCGTATTCCGTGACACATTAACAACCCAGGTCACAACTGGTCGAGAAGGTATATTATTCTAGTGATGATATTAGATTTTAATCAGATGATAAGCTTTTATTAACAGTAATAGAGCCTGAGTGAGCCAAAAGGAATATTAAAGTTCATCATTAAACGTTTGTTATGGTTACTGAGAATTGCGCTTGTTATACTGCACGTGAATAAATTATGTGTTGATAATTATGAAATGGATTTAAAAAAAAATATCATATACTCGTATAACTAATAACGTCAGAGCAATTAATTTATCCTGTGTAACCCAATACTTCAAAGTACACGTACACACACAGTAAGTATGACAAGGTGACACATCCTGTGTAGTTTCTGGCTGGTTGATTAAAAGAGTTTGTCTGAGTCTCGCAGTTTTCTGATGATGTGGAGCTGATGAGATGATTAGTTTCCACCCCTTCCGGTTCTAAACCATGATGAGTACAGCGTTAAATACTGCATTAATAATCTCTTTCATTTGGTCTATCCACCTTTCTATAGACATTCTCCTCAACATTTCCAGTGAAAACCAGCTTCTTCTAACTGTCTTCATATCTTCTAGTGATAAGTCCGAAGTGTGCAATATTTTCTTTCAGCATGTGTAAATTTTATTTTACTAACCACAATGCGTCATTTAAAATGTATACAGTTTTGATGGAAAAATGAACCTTAGAGTACAAGTACATAATGATACTAAATACCCATTGTTTTGTGAATTTAGAGAATCAGTTCACTGGTCAAGACCTGTTACAAAGTATTTGATTTCTTTATCACAAAATGTATACTTTTCCCGCAATATTTAAACACCCTGCTGGAAAATTTACACTGCATTCACATTCTCCTCCAAACGTTTTAAGCTCTCTCTTTGTTGCTCATCCCCTACCCTCTATCAAAGTTATTATTTTTAATTTGAGAGCACGACAATATAAAAATCACTACTCTCCTTAAATAATGTGTTGTAAATTCATGGCACATAGAACTACATATTCCTCCTCCCAAATGATGTATGAACGCGTGGAGTTGGAACCAGGTTTATTGCGTCAACTCTTATTGTATCTGTGGGCTCGGACGTATTTAATAATTTCGCTGGAAACCGTGTTCCTCAAACTCCTTGAAAAGTGTTTATTTTAACTTGATATGTTAGAAATATGTAAATACTTACATTTCAACTTCATAGTTTTGTCTTTTTTATATTACCAGCTCACACATATGACGCATTTGTCACCAAACAACCGTGTTTCTTCATATGGCCTCCCTCACAGCTTTAATATAAATAGATTATTTCAGTAATGTATGAATTTAATTTGTCCTTGTCTCTGGAAATTTCGCAATAATCCATCATATATTACAAATTTCGACTTTTGACTCTTTAAAGAAACTTGTTTCACCTAAGTTTTTTGTTTTTTTTTTTTTTAATAGAACATTTTACAGTTGTTCTTTTAATGTTGACGCATTTATATTCAAAGTTTTCTTCTTGTGTTCGCCCAAGATCGTAAAAAATATAATGCTCGTATGCCTGAGAAGATTTTTTGCGTTTTTAAATCGTGATTTTTATGTCTGTATGAAATTGAATTATGTGGATTGTCGAGGGCTCGGTAAGGTGTAAAATTGGTATTTCATTTTATTCGTACGATATCCTTTAATATATTCGAATTATTAATGCGGACATTTTGAAAAGCATGCCTGGAAGAGAGACGAAGATTTATTAAGAGATGTCCCGATAATCTTATTAACAGAATGACCACGGGAAATACTTTCGCATGAACACCTGGAAAGCCTATTTTGATACAGATGATCGAGTTTAATACACTAAGGATTTCTATTTAGAACTGACGGTAGATTTTTTAAGAAATAAAGTCTACTTAGATAAAAACCATAGACTATGCTATGATAAGTAAGTAAAATAATTAAAATGCTTCTTTTTTAATTTTAACGATTCAAATATTGCTAAATTACTTAAAATTTAAATGGTATAAGGTATTCAACGTTGCAAAGTTTTCTATTTGATTTTAATACAAAGTGCTAAATTTGAACGTGTTGTGTTTTACAGCTACCCATAGTTGTTAAGGAATAACATTAACTCTACACAATATAAATACGAACTACAGTTAAAATGCTTATAACGTAAGTAAACCTTTTCAATACTATATATTGCATGATTAATCTTAACTAGTTTTAACCCGTGAAATATTCACGGAAGTAAAACAAATTCTACATTTATGAAAATATATATTCATAAATGTAAAATTTGTTTATATATATCATTTATACATCGTCCCCTTTTACACCGGTTCATAAATTGTTAGCTAGGTATTTAATATTCGTTCAGTATAGTTTCGACGGACCCACCGAGAATCAAATTTCGAATTACTTTCGGAGAGAATCCAAGTATTCCTCTCTCGCTCTCTTGTATTCAAAATTCAATTCTCGTATTCTTTCTTGGGCGACAACCATCGTATGGGTTTTGGTCTATTTATACTATGATAATATGATACATTTTGATGATTTTATTATCTTCCGAATTGGATTTGAACTAAATTGAACTTTAACGGTGTGTCAATTGAATGAAAAATAAGTTAAATTTACTTTAAATTTTTATCTGTGTATTGTGTCTTGATTATTTGATTTGTCAATCAAAAACATTTTATGTGTCAGCACACACACAAATATATTGGTATGGCGAAGTGACCAAAGATGTATTATGACCGAATTCTTTTATCAATTTTTAATACTCTCTTGAAATGATTCATTAATTTATTTCTGTCTTCGCCAATGTAAATTTATTTCTGGTTTTCTGTCTTCTTTTTTTTCTTATTTCTTTTTCTTTCTCTTGAACAAATATGGCCTTGTTAAATTAGCTTGTTTTATTTAACTGTTTTTTTATTATTATTTTTGGTATGGCATAGTTTTTTCCCCTACGTTCATTATATTAATTCTCTACCTTTCATTAAAATCTTTTTAAAACATTTGTATGGTTAGCCGGAAGAAATTATCACTTGACAATAAACTTCCTATATTATATCATACACTGTTATGCTGAGACATAAACAAATAAATTATTTTACATACATACCGTCACGCCATTTCCCAGATGTGGTAGGCAGAAAAAACAGATCGCCAGAATTTTCAATCTCGACACACATTCTTTGCCTTTTATATATCCGTACACCATATCATACACCTACCATTTCTATTATTTTCTACGTTTGCTTCTATCAAAATATCGTTCACTTGATCCAACTATAATGTGTTTGGTTTTCATCTACTACATCTTTCACTCACATTTTCACTATATGATAAAAGATTACTCTTTAAACGGCGCTATATAAAATGTACTTTTATTATTTTATATTAATTTTGTTAGTCTTTCTTCATTCATTTGTTTTGCTTGCCCAAATCATCTCAAAGCGCTTTTCTTCATCTTGCTCAGCATATCAGCCTTAATTCACATTCATCCCTAATACCTTTATGTTCTCAGTGAGACACAGGCAAAAGCATAGTTTACTGGGGACACGATAAATGAAAGGCAACAAACCCAGATCCATTAAAATTGTGTGTCCAAATTAAATTATCTGTTGTTTTTTCACAAATGACGTATATTTCATGCATGTGTAAAATAAATAAATAAATTTTTATTCCATAAAAAAACGTTTAACAAAATAATTTCACCGAAAACAATCTTAAAACACGATGGCGTAAATAATACCATCACGCCATTTCCTTGCCGGGCCAGGGAGAGGGGACAGATTGCCAGACTTCCTATTTCGACACACACCGTTAACTTCTTCTATTTTCATACACCACCTAATCCAATTTTTACCATTTCTCTTACTCTCTATGTTTCCTTCTTTCAGGAAATTATTCGTTTGATTCAATCATACTTTCCTCGGTCTTTCTCTCATACATTTTTCACTCACATTTTCACTATACATAAATTTTACTAGTATTTCTTCATTCATTTTTCGTTCATGCCCTTACCATTTCAGAGTATTCTTCTTCATCTTAAATAACACATCAGTCTCAAGTCCACATTCATTTCTAATTATTTAATTCCGTATTCTGTAAAACATTTTCATCACATATATTTTTCTCAGTGCACACATTTCTACTACATTTTCACCCTATATATTCTTCTCAGTGCACGCATTTCTACAGCGTTTATTCGGCTTCTTTCAGTCTTTTCCTACCTATTTACATCTGCATTTCAGTCCTATGTATCAAAATTAACTCTTTAGTCATGTTTGAAAATACTACATCAATAGCAGAATTCCTTTACTTGCTCTAATATTTGAATAAACATTGCTTATCCGTATATTGCATTCAACTTTCTTTCAAATTTTTCCATGACCGTACTTTTTATAAATTCGGCCATAAAAATTGTACATCTTTGGTCAACTCACCATACAGATTTATATTTGTGCGTTAGTGTGTGTTAATGTGTGTAAATCGACATGAGTTTAAATGTGAAGTGGGTTAGTGGTTTTTTTTTGTTACTTTACATGTTAGATTCCATTTTAACACAAGTCCATTTGCTAAGTGAATTCGAAATGAAAAAAAATTATATAGCAAATAAATAAAGAATACCATACAATGCGTTCGATTTGGGAATCAACACTTATTCTGGAGTGTCTCGAAACCAACATCTGCTTTTGGAAATGTCTCAATAAGAGGACAATTTAAATATTTGGTTTATCGTTCGGAAAAAATAAGACTTGAATATTTTAGTTTCAAGTAATTTTAGTATCAAAAGTTGACAGAAAATGGCTTATTATAATTTCAACCACACATTTATTGGAATGAATTACCAATTTGCGGTATGAAGTGGCATTGTCAATGAAATTCCATTTTGATGTTACATAATAAGAAAGTACACAACTGGTATTGCGTAACGTTCGAGCTGATACTGGCAGAGTTGGACAGATCTCGTTACATTCATACGACAGAGTTAAGAGAACTTTAACCGGGGAAGTTGCCGAAACTGGTTTTATGAAAAATCTTAAATAAACCAATTCAAAGTTGTATACCAAGAGGAAAAACTCGCCGACAGTGCCGTTTATAAAAAATAATAAAAGTACAATTTATATATTGTAGTTTGATAAGCAAACTCTCTTCCAGGGTGCTCCAACTCGGGATTTGAACCCAATTTTATTGACATTATAAATATTATAAAAAAGCAAATTTAGTCTAAGGATAGGAACGTGGTTTTATAATTTAGACGGCTGCCAGGTGATGTGCCTGGGTGGTATTGTTGTATTTAATGATGTTTTTTATATGAAAAATTGATTCAAAATGTGTTTATTAAATAGTTAACTCCATGAATATTTTGTATTCAATAATAATATATGGATAATTTATGTAGCACCGTTTAGAGAACGGACTCTCCTCAAGGGCGCTCTAGGTCGGGATTCGAACATTCTATTATGGGTAAAAAGGGAATATGAACTACAAAAAAATATAAATGAATATTTAAAAAAAAGCATTGCAAACCAATAAAATATAGTATGTACATATTAAAATACATTTCAAAAACACGTTTACTCGTATGTCTCAAGATAAATAACAAAAAATACATTTAAGAGAGAAGCTATCAAAATGTCTGATTTCATCTCATAACATCCCCCAGCCGAGATACACTACACCAATATATGACAAGCCCAGCCGCGAGGATAGATGTTTTTCAGCCCACACCCTTGCACGTGTAGGTAAAGATGAAAAAAAAAACAGAAAATTAATAAATGTCAGAAAAAACCATATAAAAGTAAATCCACAAATACCACCACATATTAACTCAAACAAATACATATAGAATCTTTGACAGCAACATAACATGTATCATAGATGTATACATTCATTCCCAAATTGCACACATATCTCAAAATAAATTGCAGAAAATACATTCAAGAGGAAAGATATTTAAAGGTCCGGGCTCGTCCCACAACATCCCTCCGGCTGAGATACGCCCCACTAATATAGGGTGAGCCCGACCGCAATTACGCCGTTTGTTTTTCAGCCCATACCCTTTACATATAGATAGACTAAGAAAAAAAATTAACATATGGCAGAAAACAAAATAAAATAAGTAACTCACAAATCCATGAGATAAAAATATAAGTATATCGTAATGAAAAGCATTAATTTCAATGGATGCCATTTATGAAAATAGTGTATAGGAATTACATTTACAAAAGGAATTTATTCATTTTTTTATTTGTGATTTGTTTAGTCAAACACTGTTTATTCTATTTTATGTTTGATTTAAATCACAATGCGTTTAAACTTCCACAGTGTTAATGATTTAACTATAAATACTATTTTATTTGTATTTACAAAAATAAAGATATCTCATGTATAGACATTTCAACCTACCAGAAATAAACTATTGTAATTATGGAATTTCCAAAAAAAGACTATCTTGACAGTTGATCAACTTAAACAAAATCTCAATAAACAGGTTCTTCTCTCAAGTCATATAAAATAACTTACCATGGTTTTCTGCAGATGATGAAAGAGTTACGAAACATATCGAACGGCGTGTAGCGATCAAATGAATACTTTGAAAGAAGGAAAGTAAAAAGTTTGAGAAATTGTAAATGTTAAGCTGTATGAGAATGTGCATGGATGTGTAAGTGGTGAAATATATTGGACAAGTTTGTAGAGTTTGGTGATCTGTTCTCTTTGCCTACCCCAGTATTTTTTGATGTACGTTTTGCTGACGATATGTTTTAAACCTTAATAAAATACCACGTTTGATATTAAAATATTGAGACTGGAAGACGAGGATTGTGTCACCTACGATGTCTGAAATATGTTTAAAATAAAGAAAAAGCTGTTACGTCTGAAGAAGGCAATGTCCTATCTGAAGAAGACAATGTCCACAAAGAAAGATAAACTAAGAATTGAAACATAAAGTGATAGATCAGCGAATCGTATGACAAATACTCGTGTAAGTTCAAAACAGAGCTTACTAAAGCTCTATTTTGAACTAATACGAGCCATTGACGTTAAAAAAAGTCACCCTTCTGATTGTCGATCATCAATTTCTTCACTTTTTTACTATCACCTCGAGTATAAGTTTCCTCATAAGATCTTGGGCATATTTTATCATTTACGTAATGTATGATGTCTCGTATCAACGTACTGGTGTCACCTGAATACACTCAAAGCGAGACCGTGCCATTCGATGAATATCCTGGTCAAAGACCTTAGACAGTGAAACTACCAAAATGTCGTCAATACTTTAGTTAGCATATAAAATAAAATAAACTCTCAGGTGATTAAAGAATGAATCATTTTATCACTAATTGGAAAATCGAATTTGAGATGTGGTCTGTTGTGATATAGATGGATTACTTTTTTGTTTTTCGAAACAAATGTCTGAATGGTTAGCTTCTTGGATATTAATCTGCCTTTTTCACATAATCGTTGTATACCATATTTACTCGTATTGGTTGCACGGAAAATAATGGCCGATTTTAATTTCATAATATTTTGAAAGCTCTTTGCCAGAAAATATTTATACTTTTGTTGTTGTTGATAGTTATGAATCTGATATATTTATTCATTGAATCGAGCATTTAATTTGGATTGGTTTAATTATTAAAAAATTTGATTGAAAAAATAAGAATTATTTGTATTTTTTTACATGAATTTAAACTTGGGTATTATACAATTTTAATCAAACACGAGGTGAAGGAACCACTTCAGAACAGTGCGGTGGGGGTTCGAAAAGCTTAGGAATGGAAACGTAAGTCTTAAAAATGAAGAGGGTCGAGGATGCCCTCTTACTGTTGAAAACGAAAAGCTCAATTGGAAAAAAAACACGCGAAGAAACAATTAAATATTATCCACGTCCTGATATGTTGAATAAATAATAATTGCGAGTGAAAATGTTATAGTTTTGACATTCAGCTGTCTGTTGATGTGTCGGGGTGATATTGTTAGGTTTAATCTTTCGGAGGCATCTTTTTTTTGTTTTTGAGAACACATACATACATTTTTTGTTTGTTCTCAAGCGCTGTTTTATAACATAACAGTTTATAATAGTTGAAAATGATAGAAAAATCAGAAGAATTATACTTTTTCACTTAAAAATGTCCTCAAAAGAGTTTTTTTTATTAATTAAAAAAAGGGGTATTAAAAACTTGAATCTTTATAGTGAAAAATATATCTACCGTTGACATTGGTGACCTTCTTTGCTTAGTTAGTATGACGATTGAGTTTCAACCGGGGGTTTTGGGTTTGATTCCACAAAGAAATGTTGCATTTGATGCAAATGCAACATGCATTTGAAATGTGTTTTTGAAGGCGGCACTTGCACAGTTCACGGATTACCAGAAAAATTAATCGATTGATTATTAAAGAAATCGGTGTAGATACACATCTATCTTTGCTGTGTGCAAGAAGAACGACACTCTCAAGTGGTTAGTTCTGGTTGGAAGTTATGAATGGCCAAATAATCAGAGGCCGAGCACCCGCCCGATAGATGAAATGACCAGATGAAAAAAGTTGCGGGTTGCTTACTTCAGGAGAGTACTGGAACAAGATGGTTGATGACCATGTTGGTAATTTTTCTTTAAACTTAAGGTATGACTAAGAAGAAGACCAACGGGTATTGAAACCATAACCTCCGAGCTGGAAAAGAGATTTCTTACTAACTAGGCCATGGAGGTCATTCTTCAACGGAAACACTTATCCGTAACTGGCAGGTGTAAACAAAATATTCACCAAGACACTGAACGATTAAGAGACAATTGTTTATTGTTTCAAACATACAAATAACAATGCAACATTTGAAGTGCATTGTACGAGTATTGTTTCATATAAATATGGATCATTTCAAAGTATTTTTAGACCTATTGAGTTTATGTACTGTATATACGCATTTCATTTTCAAAATATGCGTATAAATATTAGCATAATTCATTGTATGGAAAATTTGCAATACCTTTTAAGGAAATGTTGTTTTTGTAAAAATATTATTTAAGTGCCAACTTTGATGTGTGGAAGTGAAACGTAGACGTACCAAAGACGGTAAAAAAACCGAACAAATGTTGTAGAAATTTGAGCACTGAGAAGAATATGTGCGATGAAAATGTTTTACAGAATACGGAATGAAATAATTAGGGATGAATGTGAACTTGAGGCTGATGTGTTGTTTAAGATCAAGAAGAAGAATCTGAGATGGTTAGGGCATGAACGACGAATGAATGAAGAAATGCTAGCAAACTTCATATATAGTACAAATGTGAGTGAAAGGTGTGTGAGAGAAAGACCATGGAAAGTATGATTGGATCAAACGAATGATTTTCTGATAGAACGAAACATAGAAAGTCAGAGAAATGGTAAACATTGGATTAGGTGGTGTATGAATATAGAAGAAGTTAACGGTGTGTATCGAAATAGAAAGTCTGGTGCTCAGTCCTCTCTCCCTGGTCCAATGAAATGGCGTGATGGTATTATTTACGCAATCGTGTTTTAAGATTGTTTTCGGTGCAATTATTTTGTTAAACGTATTTTCAGCTTTTGATATACTCATATTTTATGTCTCAGCGGACAAATCAATGATTGATTTCCTTAAAAAAATTATACATTTATAACTGAGTCTCTCCACAGAGAAGCAAGTGCAGCAATGTTTCTATTTCTATTCTTATTATTTTTAAACTTTTATCTTTTTACATTTTTCATTTATTATACATTTTGGTTGACATAATTGGGTTAAGCATGTATCACACATTAAATAAATAAATAATATCAGGACACGTGGGCAAATTATACTAGTAACATATATTATTTTACCAGCATAAAACGAGTTTTTATAATAAATATTTTGTAACAGTTTATGAATTTAGAATTACGGTTTTTGAAGTTATTAAATAAGTAAAAATTCAGCCATGAATTGATTTCGTTGCGAAATTGTTGGTATACCTGTTCACTTTTCACGGTTCGCTGTTTTCGTATTGCATTATTTTATTTTTACAACAGCATGATTGGGCGGCTTAATTGCCAAGAGACAATTTCTTCTGATCAAGTAAAAAAGTTGTCAAAATAGTTAAACGTGAAAAATACATTTCTCTGACGACAATCGTGCATTAAGCCATAAATCTCATCATGAAAGTCGGATCTGTCCCTAAGCTACGAAGTTCACTTTTCTAATTAACGAATTTGCAAGCGCCCTTGAGGAGAGTCTGCTCTCTAAACTGCACTAGATAAGTTGGCCTTTGATTACTTTGTAATATTTTGTAACATTTTTTTTCAACCTCTATTATTATGATAGATGTTGTTTTTTGATTGTTACATTAAAAAAATGATTATACAATTTTTGTTATATATTTATTTATTTTATTTTATTTCAACGGTCAAATGACCTTTTTGATACAAATTTAAAAAACAACAACATATCGAATTTAACATCGATATGATAGCATTGTTATACAATACGATCTCCGTTGCCTAGTTGGTAAGACGTTTGTCTCCAAGCCCGAGGTTGTGGGTTCGATTCCCGTTGAAATCCAATTTTTTTTAAAGATTCTAGTCTGGTTTTCACTTAAGGCCTCATCAACATATTCTGGTTGGCTGGAAGATATTGCCACATTGTAATAATAAGTCCGCCAGGTTGTACTGTATATAACGAAAGTATAATACTATACAATAGAAAAAATAATATAAGTTGAACAACACAAATCTACACAATTCAATTAATTCATCCGGGCATGAACAAATTATCCTACTCCTGTAAGTAGTTAAAGTCGTATGATAATCCAAACAATACCCGTATTGATTACCCAATCTGTGCAGTCTTGCTATGCTAGAGTTGTACAAATAATTAGTCGTGCACATGTCCTGAGTTCATTTAGTAGAACTATAACTTGCATATGTCCTGAGTTCATTTAGTAGAACTATAACTTGCACATGCCCTGAGTTCATTTAGTAGAACTATAACTTGCACATGTCCTGAGTTCATTTAGTAGAACTATAACTTGCACATGTCCTGAGTTCATTTGATAGAACTATAACTTGCACATGTCCTGCATTCATTTAGTAGAACTATAAGTGGCATATTATGTCCTGAGTTCATTTAGTAGAACTATAACTTGCACATGTCCTGAGTTCATTTAGTAGAACTATAACTTGCACATGTCCTGAGTTCATTTAGTAGAACTATAACTTGCACATGTCTTGAGTTCGTTTAGTAGAACTATAACCCTTCAATCATTTTTCTTAATTCATTTTCATTCGGATAAAATGAAATTAACGGTGCCGCTCAACCATGACAGTGTGGATGAATGAGAACTCCTTAGGAATTTTAACAACAATCGTATCAGAACGGCATTAAAGAGCATTGCACCACACTGCAGGTAGGTACACTGCACCACTGCTCCGCTGAGTTCAAGGGCGTTCATAACGTTCACTTCAGACAGACAAAGTATTTGGAGTATACTTATATTCAAATTGCTATTATGTAACGGAGAATTAATACAAGTATAAAGCAGACCGTTGCGTTTCTAGTACTTTTTTGTGTAATGCAGTTTTAGAATTAATTTTTGAAGAAAATCTTATTGAAGCATCCTATTTAGTCCCAGAGAATATTACAATGTGTTTCGATGAACATTTGCTTATCTGGAGATTACAATTTATAACGAAACTCAATTACAGTGAAATAATAATAATAAAAGGACATTTATACAGCGGTTTGACATCGCACGTGCTAGCAATAACACCCCGCACGCAAAAAGATTACAACATTGACTTTTCACATGCGGGGTAGTACCGTCACACGTCTAGCGTTTTTGAACATTGTTACCAGACGAACTCTTTTACTAGACTGGGATACTTTTTTATTTGTTTATTTATTCATTTATAAGTTAACGGTACAATGTTACCTTATAACAAAAATAACAAGAAAATATTAAAGGGCCAATACTGCTCAACACAGTAAATTTGATAGAATACGCAAAATAAAAAATAATTTTACCCAATTACAATAAAAATATTTAGAATGAAACAGGTATCAAATCGTAAATTCACATGTTACCAACACAATACGTGGCCGTCCATAGGCGCACAGCCCGCACTGCGCAAAAAATACATACAAAATAAACAAATCAAAAACAAAATGCAACTTGAAAACAAAATATATAAGACGGAATCAGACAGGTACAACTTCATAAATCCTCAAAAAGCACAGGGGAAAAATCACAAACATAGGAAAAAAAAACACAATAATCATTTAAAAAGGTTTTCATAAAGTCCTCGAAGGACACGCGGGATCCCACTTTAAGATTCGGATATTTGGAAGTGCCTTTTTAGGCACACGGTATATCTCAACAAACTATAATATGTTAACTATAAATACAATCGAGGCCGCAGTTTCCGATTCTGTGCAGTCTAGGTATGGGAGGATTCGCAAAATAATTTAATTTGTGTGTGTGACTCCAGGGTGGAAATCAAGTGACGTAACAAGTAGGCCACGGATGTCACCATATTTAATTTCATGTTTTGCCCTCCTGTTAAAAAAATATATTTGACTAAAAAAAAGCTTTCAACTTGCAAACCTCAAGAGTTGACTGCTCATTGTAGTAAAATACGTAGTATTTGTATTTCAATAAGTCCTCGTATTTCAAGGACAATTCTGGGAACATTTTCATTATAATTCGAAGAAAAGCTCGTGGTCCCTTTTTTTTAAGACGCGTTTCAAAATGGACAAACTGGCCGAGTATTAAAGAAAACGATTTTTCAAACCCAGCATGCGGAGTGCCAATCGTTAATAAAAGATATTCAAGATATTTTACTTTTTAAGACACCCATTCAATCATCCGAACTGACAGCCTGTCATAAGATGTACGAGTACCCCTTTCAAAGTCAACTGCTTTTTCTTAAAAAATAAAAATCCATTTTGAAAGGAGGTCGGCTTGATTTTGCAATGACCCATTATATTTGAAAGATACAGGTACATGTTTTTTATTTAACGCAATCGGACATGTGAAAGGATGCATCGCGATGTTTTCGTGTCCTTTTACATTATTTTAAGGAGACTTGCGATGTTAAAAATGATAATGCTTTAATTACGAAAGAACAGGTTGTATTTTTTTTTCAAATTTTGTCATACCATTGGGATGGGAGTACGGGTAGATGCTATAAGCTTATACTCGTACTGACTGACTATTCATTTCTTATAGAGTTAAGAAAAGGCGCTAACGTTTTACTCTTACAAATTCAAGTTTGATTATTCTTTTGTCGTGTGGTTTCTCTCTTATAGTCGGATGTTCAGATTTCTCATCCATAGTGTGGTATCGGGAGTAGCCCGATGAACCACCTTCAATTTTTATTAACAATATAATTTACCTTACATTTTTTTTAAATAGTGTATAACAGTTAAATTAAAAAAAGAATCATAAACAATTCATAGTTTTGTAATTCAACAAAACCCAATAAATAGACACATTAACAAAAAAAAACTTTTAATCTAATACATAAATATGTACGTTATTACAAACATATAAAAGTTTATCAATTTGATTATATGATACTGAACCGTCCCTAATCAGGTGCCCGCAACTCACCATATCAATTTGGCATTAATGCGAAAAGAGTAGTATAGTACAAATTCAATACTACATCAACTCTGCAATCAGCCTACTTTTATAGCTCGACTGAATATGGTCAAATATATCAATAATCTCAGCATTGATTTCCCAAAAGATGTAGTCTATTCATAGGAGATATTTGTTGGTAATTAGAAGTGCTTTGTCTACAATAGAAAAAAGCTCCATGGCGAGTATGCACTGAAGGAACTCTAATATTGAAAACGCTAAAACAATTCAGGACAATTGAATTATAACGCATACTGGACGTTCTTCCACGATGTGACCGATAGTCTGGACCAATTCACATGAGCACAACGGTAAATCAATAAAACCCCACTTATGTAAGGCATACGAACTGCAACCATGGACCCATCTTAGACGATTCGAGGTGTACCACAATCTTCATGGTAGGTAAATCTTTGAAGAAGCGCGTAAGAATTACTTACAAATCGAATATTTCCCATTGAAGGCTAATGAAAAAGTTAAGATTGCAAGTATTTATGAAGATGCTCGTTTGTTCGTCATATTTAGAGTTGCGTATATTTCAAGACATACGAGTACAATACTAAAAAAAAGGATTTTTTAATTCCCATATCTTTTCTTTATCGTCGTTTTTGGGGTCTAATAAAAGCCTGTTTTTAAATACAGATGTCATTTTTTTAACTCAAATAAACTGTTGTGAGACATTTATTTCTACAATATAAAAAAAAATAACCAATACATCAAATCATAAAATAAAAATTAAACGATCCGAGAGTACATTCGCGGAAATACTCGAGTCAAGAAAACTCGTTTTTAAAACCAAATTATATGGGTTCAAAAGATAGTTCAAATGCGTTTATCATACATACATACTATCACGCGATTTCCTTGTTGGGGAAGGCAGAGATGACTGAACGTTAAAGTTCCATATATCGACACACATCCTTCGCCTTCTTTACACCCGTACACCTTATCATACAACTCCCATAATTTCACTGATTTGACGTTTCTTTCTTTCAAAATATCTTTCGCTTGATCAAATTATGTTTTGCTTTATCTTCTATGACGTCTTTCACTCATATTTGTTTTGATGATTTTCCTTAATTTATTTTTTTACATCCCCATACGGTCTCAGAGTGTTCGTTTTCATCTTACTCAATACATCAGCCTTAAGTTCACATCCCTCATTCGTTCATTCCGCATTCTGTCATTCATTGTCCCTCCATTTATTATTCTCAGTGCACGCATTTCTACAACATTTATTAGGCTCCTTTCAGGTCTATCAATTCTCTTTATTGATTCCTTACTAGTGCAGTTGTCGAATTTCAGGAAAACTTGTTTTGAAATTTTCTCGGTTCTTCGCATCGATTGGATAATGCTTTGCGGGGTGTTTTACCACGTGGCTCGACTTATGATGCCAATGTTTCGAAAGCATTGCAGTTTTCACCTTCAAGTTTGTTCGTAGTCAACTTTGCCAACTTGGCGAAGTCAAGCCACGCGGTATACCCTCATAAGTCAAACCACGCTGTAAAACATTCCAAAAAACATTATCTAACTGAAGGAAAAGTTGGTAGCTTGATGACTAATACATACAAATGGCATGGAGAGAAAGATTTTTGAAATGTTCGAAAATATTTCTCATATCATTCACTCTTCCTCTTTTGTGTCGTTATATTAATATCCACCGTACCAAATCTTTCAGACATTTGATTTTTAAGTAGCTATCGGAATCTCTTTGAGTCATCCATAAACAGATTAAAATAGGCACCGATCATTATGAAGTTCATATACTGCACAAGCTTAAATACAAATAGTAGAATTTTATAAAGATCTTTGAATAATGTAGCCATTGCAGCTTTTTCGATATCCATCTCTTATGATGTATGCTGCTCACAATATGATGTTTAAAACCTTAAATATCACTTACATTACTATTCTCCATGTTCCGAAGTGTCATCGAATTAAAACCATTTATGTTCCGTGGCAACCACTATCAAGATATCATGGTTACTCGTGTCATACTATTACCACTGCCTCTCGATTAAATAATAAGAGTCCATTCCCGAAACCGTTACTCTTGATCGCTCCAAGTTTCACTTTCAGCCATGCCTCAGACCGGTCAGCGACCCATGCCATCTGTGAATTATCCACCCAGTCGATCCGGTTCTCCATTTCGTCATCGTGATACATACACATTGATAGAAAAATGTGGCTTTGCTACGGCGAGATACTCCTTGAATTATTATTTTTGTAACTGTATCATATAGAATGGATTGATTTCAAAGTTTTTCACTTTATATTTAAACCCCTTAATGGAATGTATCCATTATATCTTTCGAATATGTGTCTGAGAGTGGAAGTAACACCTCACTTCTTGCATTACTGTTTTTGTAACTGTATCTATATAATACATAACGGATTGGTTTTAAACTGTACCTCTTTGTATTCCAGTTCCTTAATGTAATGTATCCATTGTATGTTTCGAATCTGTGTCTGAGAGATGAAGCAATACCTGATACCTTTTATTATTGTTTTTGTAACTATATCATATAGAACAGGTTGATTGTAAACTTTGTCTCTTTGCATTTAGTCCCTTAATGAAGTGTATCCATTTTATGTTTTGAATCTGTGTCTGAGGGGCAAAACAACATTTGATGGCATTATTATTTTTGTAACTACATATATCATATAAAATAGATTGATAGCAAACTTCGTCTCTTTGTATTTAAGTCCCTTAATGAAATGTACCCATTGTAAAATTTTAATCTGCGTCTGAGCGATGAAGCAACATGTGTGTCTTCGAGATTGATTGGAGTATCGAATCTGTGCCTGATTGATTCAGCGAGATGGTATTTTTCACATTCTTGTTCTTCTACCGTTATGCATTCTTAAAAATTCATAGAATCTTTTTAAATTACCCCTTTTGAACTTATCATTCTGTATTATGATAGTGTTTTTGACGTTGCTGGTTTATTGGCATGGAATGATCTGCCTATATAGTATGTATTAAATATAAAAATGGCATGTGCAGCTTCAAGAAGTACTTAAAGACAGCCCTATTTGAGAGGTGTTATCAAAATGTATGATTATAATGAACACTACAATCGACTTAAAGCCGAATGTTTAACTATCACATATCGGAAGATCTACAAAAGTTTTTTTGTAGTTCGTCTTCCCTCAGCAAGTTTTTGGCAGTTTTCTTACCAAATTAGTTTTACTAAACATATTTATTTATTTTACATTTGATATAGGTTAAGCTCAATAACAAGAAAGAAACGAGTTGATTAAATGTCTACATAAAACATAATGACCAGAGGAAAAATGTTACTCGTTCTTCCCTGTGTAGTGACTCAGTTATCAAGTTTACTAAAAAAATAATTCACAACTTTTCCATCGAGATATGGAAGATTTGGATATAGAAAAATTCATTCAATAGATTAATTTCTTGCGCTAGTGGTGACAATCTTGACAGCTTAGTTCATATATACGCCACCGAAAACAATCTTAATTCATGCTGGAGTAAATAATTGTCCTGTACATTACACAAAATTATGCCATTCAACAAATGGTTTTGCCATTTTCATATTAACAATTTATGTTTGTATAAACAGGTGCATAGATCTCTTCTGACGCTTAATGATTAATATTCAAGCATAACGATTGAAAAATGTAGGATAGAGCCATGGGTAAAACCCATAAACTTTGCAATACAATTTTCGTCGAACTCGCTGAACTATCAGAGAATTCTAGATTACTCTCGGGTTCTATATTAATGAGCTGCACTCGAATCCATTGTGAATCAGTGAATCATAAAGATATTTCATAAAGTGCCACCATGAAATGCCTTAGAGACCTTATCACAAATCCCAGAACTTTATTTATTTCTCTCAATATGATAACCGAATGTACTGTTGAACAAGATGCCAAGGTCTTTGGACGTGTCGACACGCACGATAGGTTGATCATCGATCTTAAGTAAATCCTAGCTCTTGAAAAATCATGAGCTTACATTAAGAAATGTTGAAGGCCAACTTATTGATCTCACGCCACTTCAGATCGATATGGAGGTCCACACAGTCTTGGAGATAATCAATTTGTTCAAACAGTTTTAAATCATTAGTAAACAGAAAGTAATTGGAATGTCTGATGACTCGACTGATATGCAAAAAAGCGGAGAAGTACCCAATCTAATTGCTGTAACTATCACCTTCCTTTTATTACACTAAATTTATTTTATTGTTTATAATATTTTTCAACTTTCAATGGGAGTTGATTTGATTCTTGACTTAGAGTACCCTCTAAACGACACTACATTTTTTTCATGCCATTTCTCTTATGCGGTAAACAGAGAGGACGTCAAACTTTCCTACCATGACATACGTCCTTTGCCTTTTCTACACCCATGAATTTTCTCATACAACTCCTTCCGTGTCTGTTACTTTTTACCTTTCCTTCTTTCAAAATTTCATTCATTTGGTCTAAATATAGTTTGCTCGGTATACTCTACCACTTATGCTTCCATAATAATAAATTTGTTTAGTAAGAATTTCATCACCCTTCAACATGTTCAAACTCCCTAAACTAATATCTTTTCTCCCTATTTACACATCAGTTTTTTATTCACATTCATCCTTTATAATGACATTTATTATTTTATTACACATTGTCTTCTCAGTGCAAGGATTCCTACTACATTTCCTCGCCTTGTTTGATTCGTTTACGAAAGTGTTAATTTAATAAATGAATAAAATCCTAATACTTCCTCTATAAAAGCAATATTCAAGAAGTATTTATTGTGAGCAGCAAAAAGCACTACACCGTTGTATAACAATGTGCTTGTTACGTAACGTGTTAAAATATTCGGGGTAATTACGGGTCTCTGTTATTATTTTGGACGGGTTTTTTTAAATATGAAATTGTACGCTGTGGGTGCGCTTCAAGCTGCTATTATATGTATTATTACGAGTAGTTATCTTAACACGTTTGATACGTCCCTTAATTAAACTTTGCATCATAACTTTAAAATCAACTCTTTTACCATTAAGTGGATTCACACAGCAGTCATTTTTCAATCGTAACTTTAAAATCAAGTCTTTAACAATTAAGTGGATTCACACAGCAGTCATTTTTCTATCATATCTTTAAAATCAACTCTTTTACCATTAAGCGGATTCACACAGCAGTCATCATCTCATTCAACCTTTACATTCCAGGATGGGTTTTGACTCCCCGCACTATTCTTTTTCCCGTATCTCTCTCAGCAGCATCCCTCCTCCAGTCGGGTGATACCCAGTATGCAGCAATTCGCGGTCTCCTACGTTCCATTGGATTGCTGAAAAAAGCCTTTCATGCTGAATCGGAATTTCGAAGTCATGTCGCAAACCTTTGTGCATCTTTACAATAATCGTGATGTACATAACATCGTTATGTTAGGATAGGCAAAGGGGACAGAGCTCCAGGCGTCCGCATCAATACACCTTATCATACAACTCATACGATTTCTCCGACATTTGCTTTCTTTCAAAGTACCATTCACTTGATCCAATCACACTTTCTTTGATTTTCCTGTATCTAGTCTTCCATTCACATTTGCACTCTACGAGTATATATGTTTGATTTCATTCATTTATTTCACGTGCCCAAACCATCTCAAAGTGCTCTTTTACATCTTACCCAACACATCAGCAATTAAGTTAATCCACTTAATTAAGTTATCCCATATATTCTTCTAAGTACATTTATTTAGTGTTTTTCTATGTCAACGTAGGTATCATGACGGACTTGACGAATAAATATCTGCTTATAAAATTATATTTTCAAATATTCTTTTTTTTTTCACTCTTATCTCTTCGTGGTCTAATTGGTAAGACTCCTGTCTCCCAACCTCGAGATTGTGTATTCAAATCCCGTTGAAACCCAATTTTTTTTTCTAAAAAAGGTTTCCAATCTGGTTTTCACTTAAGGCATCTTTAACTTTTTCTGGTTGGCTGGAAGAGATTACAACATGGCAATACGCCCGCCAGATTATTTTGTACGCAACCAAAATGTAATACATTACAATCTCTCACGGAAACAGTTTTGCTGGAATATTTTGGTGTTATATTATCATAGCTTCTCTGTTCATTCGAGGTGCTCATTCTCGGAAGACAAAAAGATTTTATTTGGTAACACCAGTGTTCACTGGTGTACATCTGAGATCGTTCACTTGGGTGCATATAACAAGATTGCAGAAGTTAAGCAACCAAAACTTATGTTATGGCACACCCAAATTAACTTTTAATTATTTTCTTATGCACTGTAATATTTTTTTTGCCGTTTTCGTTGCACTCCTCCGTTCTACGAGTATTTAACCATATTACAGGCATTTTTATTGCTTAGTTTATAATTTATCAACTTTTTGAAAAAATGACTTGTCAATGTATTTTAATTTGTTTTTAATTCAGTATTTATAATTTAATGTCTACTCGTCTATCTTTTATTCTCCTTTTACATTAATTTTTCTGTATAATTAATCATATTTTTTATAACTTTGTTTTTCTTTATTTTTTCCTGCATTTTTTTCACTTTTTTTATATTTAAACTAACGTAATTTTATGACTTAAGATCATTACGGGGCATCTACGTTACTATGTAACATTTAAAGCCTTAAGTTAACCTTCATCCTCAATCACTTAACTCCGTATTCTATCATAAATTGTCCCCCCATGTATACTTCTCAGTGCAGTCATTTCTACCAACATTTATTCGTTTCCTTTTAGTATTTCTTCACGTCCACGTTTAACTTGCATACTTTAAAGTTGGTACGAAAACACTGTTGTGGAATATCATCTTAGCAGGTTTTGATATTATCCGGTTCGAATATATGGTACTCACCCTCTTATCTCGCCGAAAATTTTCAGCGTCTTTCCAATCATGGATTAGCGCTACGCTCAAACAGAGATTGTTTATTGGCCTTTCCAGTTCACCGCTCTTCTTTTTTCACGTCGTCCTTTACTGTCCATGCAGTGAGACTCTGGAATCAGTTACAAACCAATATAAGACTCGCTCCGTCCTTGGCATGCTTTATGAAGCGACTGAAAAAACTCTTAATTTCTAGTCAGTAAAATAACGTGTTTCATTCCTGATTTTTCTTTTCCTTTCCTCTCCACCATCCCTTCCTTTCCTTTTGATTGATGATATCTCACTTTATATGAAAAATAGTGTTCGGGTGATTGTCCGTCTTTGTGGGGTTTGTGGGCATGTTCTCACGTATATGTTTATGGATTTCGTGGGGATGGATAGTCATTTGAATGATTTATGCGACCACGTAACTTGCTTCATTTACTTTTGTCTGGTTGGTTGGAAGAGATTGCCGCCTGGCAATAAGCCCGCCAGATTGTATTGCAATAAAAGTGTTAAATAAAAATAAATAAATAAATATGGTATATGCTTTAGTACGCCATTGACTTTGTTTCCTATAGCTTCACGTCGTTCTATATCCATCGTAACTCTTCCATCATCTGAGAAAATACTAACAACTTAATAATGCAAGCATATGTGGTAGATGTGATAAAGAACAACGGAGAAAAATATGGTTGCACCAAGTGAATGAAATTTCGAAAGAAAGAACGGTAAGAAGTATAAACGAGTATATATAATATAAGGAGCTGTGGTATGAAATATGTAATGATAGAAAAGTTTGGCGCTATGTCCTTTGTGCCTTGAATACTGTACGCTATAGTCTATTTTTTACTGACTAACTAGCTGCATTCAATATTAATTTCATAATAAAGTCACCTTTATTGCATATCACAATTCCAAGTTTTCTCTCATTAATAACTCGAGTCAAAGCTTCTTGTCTTAAGATTTATGTGTATTTTGCATGAGAATAAAGTAATATAATAAATACGTACTAAGTTTAAAACCCGTTTCAGTTTCAAACCCATATTTATATTCTTTAGCCGTTTTCTGAGTTGAATGCGGATCTCAAAAAAACGTTTGCATTTATATCACATAGTATACATTTTGCAAATACCTTGTGTGATATGATTTTAATCAAATTGAAGATAAAATAAAGAAATAATATATGTACGAGTATCATTATATAGTACTTGCAATTAAGTTTTAAAAATAATATTTTTTAAATGCATGTAAATTCGTCATATTTTAGTTAATTTCTTATTTAAAGAGATCTTTCGATGCTTTATTGTATTAATTTCAAATAAAAAAATATGAAATATATTTTTATTCGAAAATAAAAAAATATGACAGATTTTTTTATTTGAAATAAATACAATAAATTATCGAAATAAAGCACCCCCCCCCCCTCCTAAGAGACAAAATAAAAAGCTCGCGCATTCGTGGAAGCCTAGGTGTTACAGACATCAACAGTAAGATGGAAGAGAGGCGATTGAGATGGTATGGGCACGTTAGACGCAGAGCACCCGATCACATTGTGAACCAGGCAATCTCCATGGATCTTCCTCGAATAACAACCAGAGGAAGACCAACGAATTCATGGGTGGTGCAAAAAGATAACCTGATGCAGAGGCACGGCCTGGGAGACTTAGTCCGGGACAGAAGAGCATACAACCTGAGGACGAGGACAGCTGACCCCAAAACAGTCTTCGCAGACAGTGAGTTGGGATGGAGCCAGGGAGAAGAAGATTGTATTTATTTCAAATACTAGACTGCTTACTCACGCCATGCACGGTTTCACCGTGATGAGGTGCATGGTCGCGCGGTAACATACTGGACCTTCGTGCGGAAGATCACCGTTTCAAACCTTACGCTGTGCTACTCCACTCGAATGACACAAGATTTTTTTCCACCTAATATTTAGGGGTATAAGGATTCCTATGACTTCGGTCATATCCTTCTTTCGAAAAATGAAAAAAAAGCATGCCGGTGTGCTCCGATCGTCACACGTCGGTTTGACATCGGAATCAGTAGAGCGGTGATACCGGCGAGTTTGCTGGTGTGCAACAGCTCACTCACTTAAAAAAAAAAAACTAAGTCCGCGATACAGTATCGCTTTCCAACTAAATTGACATTGGAATGGCGAGTGGATCCTCGACTACGAGGTCGAGCAACGACGACGGTTTAAGAGTTTTTTTTAATGTTTATAAACTGTTATATTATAAAACAGTGCTTAAATAACATATATTCATACACTACATCTGATGCCGAATGTGTTACATATCGGAAGATCTACCAAGGTTTCTTTGTAGTTTGTCTTCCCTTGATAAGTTTACTTATCAAATACTTTTTTTCTGAACATATGTAAATACGGGGAAGTACCATATCTAATGGATTCAACCATTACCTTCCTATTGCTACCCTCAACTTATATATATTTGTTTCGTAATATTTTTTATTCGTCCATAAAAGTGGGTTCGAATCTCGAGTTAGAGCACCCTTGAGGAGAGTCTGTTCTCTAAACGGTGCTTTATAAATTGTCCTTTTATTATTATTGAATGGAAAATATTCATGTAGGTAACTTCTTAATAAACATATTTTGAATCAATTTACCAAATAAAAATTGCATTAAACACGATAATACCGCCCTAGCACATCACCTGGCAACCGGCCAAATTATAAAATCTTCATTCGTGACTTTTATTACGCGACGTGCGTACTATTATCAAGATGGGGATGAAAATAAGTTATTTCAATTTAATAATTGAATTATTACAGCACGCGCTACATTTCGTTTACAAAAGTTAAAATACTACGACACATGTTAATCAAATCAGAACTATTTAAGTTATTATCGATATGTATTTGCTTTTTGGGCAACACTTTTTTTAGGTTCACCACTGTATCGGACGTATGCGTCACCTAAAATATGATTTATATTTTCTTGTTTGATATTTAAAAATGTTTTGTTTATATATACTTGCTGTGTACTGACCGTAATGAAATGTTCCTTATGCGTGGCCTTCGCGTGAGCTACTATCAAAAGTCGGCGGGCCCATGCATGCAAAAACATGCGAAATACGTAATATCTCGCAAGCCATGACGGTATGCACGGCCCAAAATAACATAGGAGCTTACGATGAGCGATTGGTCGCACACAAGGAGCGCAAACTACCAAAAATACATTCTCTGTTTCTCAAACGTCAACTTTCTTTTACTTACGACCAACTTCTACCTGCTAAAGAGGAATCTCTTCATCCTGCTACTTTTCATCGGAAAAGCATCAAGGGAGCCGAAATCTCAGAGTATCGAGCGGCAGCCATCCACCTATTCTACAGGCTTTGTACGGTGCTGTACAACCATTTTGTTTCATTTCGGGCAAACTTCAAAGTGTTTCAAATATATCTCAGTGATTATATACGAGTACGTAGTTTTCAATAGATTTGTTACGCATTGATGCTTTTTTCTGTCACTTGCGGTATATATTAGTTGAATTGTTTTTTTTTACTTGATATAATGGTTTCTTTTTACTTTGTCCTTTACTATTTATATCGTCAGATTACAACCAACAAACCATACTTCGTTCTGCCTAAAATAGTGTTTTGAAATACAATGCATCACATATCATCTCCTCAATTCTTCCTTTTTACTTTCAAAATATTTTAGGACCTTTGGTAACATTTATTATTTTTATATGTGGAACAAGTGAAAGAAGAATGACTAACAAAGCAGATATATAGTGTAAATGTAAGTGGAAGGCGGGCAAGAGGAAGACCTAGGAAATTATAGCAGAATCAAGTGAATGATATTGTGTAATAAGTAAACGTAGTCAGAGATATAGAGGTTGAATGAGAAGGTGTATGGATGTAGAAGACGATATTGGTTTGTGTCGAGAAAGAAAAGTCGGACGTTCTGTCCTATCTGCCTACCCTGACAGGGAATTTGCATGATGGTGTGTATGTGTTTAAGATTTATTTTCAGCCTACGAAAGTACGATCATATAACTTCATACCAGAAGGAATTGAACTGGTTGAATGTTAGAAATAGACGCCAAATTCACATACTGTTTCTATTGTATAATATCCTTAACTGTCCCGCCGCCCCCTCTTATCTCGCCGAAAATTTTCAGCGTCTTTCCAATCATGGATTAGTGCTACGCTCAAACAGAGATTGTCTATTGGTGTTTCCACTTCACCGCTCCTCTTTTTTACGTCGTCCTTTACTGTCCATGCAGTGAGACTCTGGAATCAGTTACAAACCAATATAAGAGTCGCTCCGTCCTTGGCATGCTTTAAGAAGCGACTGAAAAAACTCTTAATTTCTAGTCAGTAAAATAACGTGTTTCATTCCTGATTTTTCTTTTCATTTCCTCTCCACCATCCCTTCCTTTCCTTTTGATTGATTATATCTAACTTTATATGAAAAATAATGTTCGGGTGATTATCCGTCTTTGTGGGGTTCGTGGGCATATATATGCTCACGTATGTTTTTATGGATTTCGTGGGGATGGATAGTCATTTGAATGATTTATACGACCACGTAACTTGCTTCATTTCCTTTTGTCTGGTTGGTTGGAAGAGATTGCCGCCTGGCAAGTAGCCCGCCAGATAGTATTTGCAATAAAAGTGTTCAATAAAATAAATAAATAAATATGTGCATGAATCTTTATTAACCTTGAATCAAATACTCAAATAAGTTTAAAAATGAATCAAATTAGTTTAAAAATAAATCCGATTGATCGGTAGAGATTGCCATAAAGCAAAAAATCAAACGAATTGTGCATCAAAAGTGTCACAAGTACAATAAAAGTGTCACAAGTAAAATATTTATAAGAAAAAATTGAAAAGGGTATTAGTCAGATTTTTACTCCATTCTTAAATATTCCTCCTATTCTTTGATTTTTCTGGTTGATTGTATGGTATTGCTATGTGTTAATAAATCCAGGAGGTTGTACTGTATACAATGAACACCTAATATAAACGACCGCAATAAATAGAATCTGCTTTTCTTGAAACTTATATATATTTGGCATCGGAGCCTTAACTTTGATCTGTCAAGACTCTGCCTGTGAAATTTCAACAGCTTAACAATACACAAAGAAGCACGATCCATCCACAGGAAAAGTTAACAATATTCCTCGATCGTGAAAATTTTCCTTATATTCTGAATAAGTAGGTATATATTCGAACTAATAATGTTTAAGTAACATTTGAACTACACAAACGCCAAGTCAAGAACCTCGATGACGTGGATTCAGCTGATGTATTGTCTATACCCCAAGGAATAACCCAGAGGTGATTCATTAAGTCTACAGAGTCAGTACTTCATGTATCGAACATTTCCATCGTGATTCAGTAATTATTTTGATGAAACCATAAGTAATCGACTTTGCGGTTTGTACAGGCGTGACAAAAATGAATTCAGGAATTTAGTATTTACGTATACATGTCGTCGTGTAAAGCGGAAACCACATTAGCTCGGTTTAAGTGACTTCACACGAGAGCGGTTTACAGATTTTCTATTAATTTAAATAACAATCATAATAAAAATGTATATTACATTTTTATTCCTTTTTTTAAATATTGACAACCTTAGTAGTGTGTTTTTTTCGAAAATTTATTAAATAACATAATATCAACCCGTTTATTAATTTGACCATTAATTAATGTACAGTAACTTTTACTTTCATAAATTGAAAAGTAATTCAATTTAAGAAAACGCTTGGTATTACACGATTACACTGATTCCCAAAGAAATAATAAAATTTTCCGTCAAAACTAAGGAATAAAAAAAATATAGTTTGCAGTTTATATGACGATATACGTGTAGCTATTTTTTGCTTATTTTTTGAAAAAAAAACATTATCTATCAGGTACAAACCCTAAGCAGTGAGTGATTTATTCATGACAAGAGAAAAAAAGTAATTCTAAATAATTACATCAAAAAGTAAATGAACAGATATAACATAATTGTATTACATTGCACATACGTTGTATAAAGGATAATCTGGTGAAATGTTAATGGAAAATTTCTATAAATTGGCGATAGGGCAATTTATTCCGTCTAACCAGAAGAATGTTTAAATAATTAAAACCGAACTGGGATTCTTTTAAAAGAATTGTTTCTATAGGAATCGAACTCGCAACCCCCAAGTTGAAAGACTAAACCACGGTAGTCGACAATCTTACCAATGGGGTAGTGGATTTTTACGAATTTTCGTCGCTTTCCCTTTCTTTTTCCATCAATTTATTGTTCATTAATCCAGAAATCCAAAAGATATTGTACGACTACAATCCACTAGTTAAAGGTAGTCACGAGATATTCACATCGATTTCCCATTACTGGATAGTGTTTATAACCATGCAAAAGAACTCACCATTAGTGACGCATCAGCAACTCTGTATGATTCAACAAAGTGTCTTGTAGATCAGATCAGATCAGATCTCTTGCTAAGATAAATTACGCCAACGACATACGACGCGGCACGGACCGATGTAATACCGACAGCTCATAACAAGCGGTGCAGCAGTTGAGGGCATCGAGCGGTGTGGTCAGATGGGTTACGTAATCTTGTTGCAACAACAACAGCTGTTGCTGGACACACACTCGTTGTTGCGTGGTCTTTTGTAATGGCTTTAAGAATTCCTCCCCCTCTCGTTACTGTGCCGTGCATCTCTTAGTTTTCTTCGTCGAGGACTTGGTCAATCATTGGCTGTATCACATTTTCGTGAGCGGTGATGGTCAATGATGCTTGAACAATATATTTTACTAATAGTGAAGTGTATTTATTTTTTACCCCATATTCGCTTATCTTTTACGAATCAAGTTTAATAGACTTGAAATTCAATCTTCTCCTAAGATTGATTTTTGAATAGCTGTATATTCATACTTTCTGATGCAAGTTTTTCAACCCCTCTGAAATCTTTTTTCAGGACCTTGATTTTATTAAAAATTACCAATCTAATACGTACAATATTAGATTTTTTCAGAATGGTACGTGATTAATTAAGATACATCAGTTTCAGTCTGTACTATCCACTAAGAGTTCTATTGTTTTTTTTTACTTTGAGAAATAAAACCTTCAGGTTTTTTTTTGGGTGCCTAATACTCCCAAATACCCTTCATATCTTAAAAATCCACTTTCTTTCAAAACACGGACGTTCTCTTAGATTGGATGATAAGAAACTCCTTTGCGTATTAACACATCACACCTCATTTTACATATTATCATGTTCATTATCATTCGACGTGATTGTGGAACATTATTATTCGACGTGATTGTAGAACAAACTTCCAGAAAGAGTTTTTAGATCCGCGCAATGGTTGAGAAAGAATTGAAAAAGTACACGTCCATGAATCTCGTCATGAATGCTATCCTATTATGAAGGCATTGTATTTTTTCCTTCTTTCGTTATTTTATTAATTTGGTTGTGTTACATTTTTTAGGTCTTTCTAAACATTTCATACCATCTATACTACTTTTATAGATTAGTTTTGTACATTTTTCCTCGTTCAATTCATTTCTGATAAGTTAAATTGTGATTTTTACATTTATTTTATATTAAAGGCTTCGAAGACATTCTTCTTCTCAGTGTCATGTCAGGTCCCCCCAACGTTGAATATCACCTGAGAGTAGGCATATTTGTCCCCAGCAGCCCGAACAAGATCCTCAACGCTCCTTATACGAGTACCAGTCCAATCACGTATATTGCGGAGCCAGGAGATTTTCCTAATGCCAACACCTCTTCGACCCTCTATTCGAAGACATTAAGCCTTTACTAATACATCGAGAACATCTTTTTTGTAAGTACGTTCTTCAGTCGGAAGATCCATTATTTTGTTATTTTCTTTAAAAAAAATATTGAATTTGCATCATAATTGTATATATTATATGTTAATTTTTTGAGCTTCATCATAACTGTTACTCGATTATTCGATCAAACAAATGAATTTTTCTTTCCTGTTCTTAATCCTTATTCAATATTTTCCTGTTATTCTAACATCGAACCGTATTATTCTGGGCAATTTACAATAAACATTTTTTACAGTATTTATACATTTCGAAAACATATTTTTCACAATCGACACGTATTTCGAAACCGTCGAGTGTATAATTTTAACATGTCGTGAATATTAAGCACGTAGCAGAATACAAATGTGCAGAAAAAGAACTAATTTTTCACACTTTTTTTTAATTCATTCGCATAATGAAATGTTTGTCCTTAGTTCGCCGACCGCGAACTCAATCAGCTTTGATTCTTGAGAGTTATTTATGAAGTATTGAAAAAAAAACGTAATTTTCAATAGCGCTATTTTAAAAGTTTTTAATTGAAAATTTTCCATATAATTTTAACCATATCGTTGTTAAATTTCTTCACTTGCTTGCTTATTGCTTGCCCATATTTTTTTATAGCAATTTTTTTATCAGTCTGATATTATTTACATTCTGTTTATTTTATGTACCTTTAATAATTTATGTATCGTCAATATTTCTGTATCGTTTTTGTGGCATGGAAATATGCTAGAAAGAAGTTTTTGTCAACAATTTTCAAATTTGTACTTTGTTTAGTCAGATATTGTTTATTCCACTTTATATAACGGTATAACCCTAATGGCTTCAAAGTTTTCTCCTCATCGTCATGAGCCTTAAGGTGAAAACCTTGAAACCAGTAGCGTTATACCATTTTATAAAGTGGAATAAACAGTATTCGATTAAACAAATTACGACGTTTTTAAACATCCACAGTATTAATGTCTTAACCATAAATAATTATTTCCAAATTATGGCTTATATGAACTCAAAAATTATATTTTAGATAGCAATTTTTTTTGTTTCTCTGCTGAGTTGGTTACAAAAATGCTTTCCTTTTTTAAAATATGAAATATGATGTTTTTATGATTTTTTTATTATTTTCAGTCACTCGTTCAATTTTAGAGACTGTCATTACTGTGAGAATAGTGATATTTGTAAGCTTGTTTATTCTTTCTTCTAAGATTTTTCTCACTGTGTTGGTTTAAAGAGTTTGACTCTTGGCACCCATATCGCACACCGCTGAAACGCTTACGAGTTTGTTGACGCTTTAGCTACGAGTGACGTTTGAATTTATTTGTACTCCATTAATCCATAATTATTTCAAACCTCTCGATGTATATCCTAAGCATGATTTGACAAGCGCTTTCTTAAACACTTCTTTGAATGTGTCCAAATCAACGCATTATCTGATTCAATGCTCAACGTACGAGTATCAACGCTAAAAGGTATATTATTTAATCTATCTCATCTAGTGAGAGAAGCAAAACTGGCTGGTTATAATTGATAGTTAGTCCAGTCATTAAGATTTAGCATAAATAAGGTAGAAATTAGAACTTGACGTAAAATCTCTTGAAAAACAATGTATGAGAGAAAAATAATACGTAAGGAATGGCGACATTAGAAAATAATGCAGATTGAAAATAGATCCACCACTTAAGATGAATAAATAAGCATTAAAATGGTTCTGCTACATAGAAAGAATGAACGATGAAACGTTTACAAAAATAATCTGTACAAATATCAGCCTCGTTAAATCACCATCCTGATTTGTAAAATATCATTCACTTGATCCAATCAAACTCTCTTTGGCATTCCTCTATCACACGTTCCATTAACAATTCCACTTTATATTTATTTTGTTTATATTTCTTCATTCATTCGTTCTACATACCCAAACCATCTCAGTGTGCTCTTCATTATCTTGCTCAACACATCAGCATTAAGTTCACATTCATCCCTAATCAACTCATTTCGTATTTTGGCATACTTTGTGACCCTGTGTATTCTTCTAATTGCACGTATTTACTATGCTCTTTCCAGTCTCAGTTTCAGTTTCGTAATTAAGAGTGTTATACGGATATAAAGCAATTTCTTTTTTGTACACAATGCCTTTTTTATTTTGTTATAAATAAATAGTTTTTTTTTATGAATAAGTAAATTTTAAATATCACAACAAAAAATGACACACATGTCAATGTCCGAAGTTCTCTCAGTTTATAATCTAAAAAGAAGTCAATGTCTACAGCGTTTTTGTATTAAAATTATCGAGAATAAATCCTGGAATACAATGTGTCTCTCCCATCTCTTTATTTTCTTTAATTAAACTTACCTTTTCTTCGAATCAGGCTCTCATTTGTCAGTTTTAGTGTTTTCATCGCCCATTTACTTTACTGATTTTATTACAGTATTAAAGATGTATGTCTTTCACTTACTTCATTGATTTCCACTTATGGAGGTTTTCAGTTGTCATTTCAAATCATATCTTCATTTTTTATTTAAATAATACGATTTACAGTACAATCTTAGTTTAACCTTAGTGACTTAGTTGACAAGACGCTTGTCTCCCGACATAGGGATTGCAGATTTGATTCCCGTTGGATCTCAGATTTTTTAAAAATAATTCAGTCTAGTTTTCACTTAAGAAAACTTTTCGTCTATCTGATTGGTTGGAAGAGATTGCCACATGGCAACACTCCCACCAAGTTGTATTTTATACAGCGAAAATTTATTTAAATATACTTATTTGTTATATACGGTAAGACTAAGTGGGTTTAATGCGTTACAGCAATCTCTTTCAACTAACTAGAAAGGTGTTAACAAGTCTTAAGTGAAACCCAGACTAGAACCCTTTAAAAAAAATGGGTACCAGCGGGAATTGAATCCATAATGCTGTAAGATAAGTGTCTTGCTGAATAGACCACGGAGTTAATCACATCAGTTTTTTTTCTCATATTACGGCTGATTTTGCAAATTAACACGACGTATGTAATTTCGAATAGATACTTTTTAAAATGGATCACAGTCTGATTTTCACTAAAGACCTCTTTAACATCTTTGTGTTTGATTGGAAGAGATTCCCACATGGCAATAAGCACGCCAGGTTGTACTGTATACAACCTGGCGTGTATACAGTACAACCTGTAATACGATTTTGTTATAACCATTACAAATAGTACTTTACATAACCATTACAGGTTGTACTGTATACAAGGAAAGTGTATTTGTTATAACCATTACAGATTGTACTGTATATAAGGAAAGCGTAATACAGTACGATTTTGTTATAACCATTACAAATAGTAATAAAAATAAAATAAGAATGAAGAAAATACAAAATCAACGTCTTAATACATGCCATCACGCCATCTCCAGATTGAATATATAAACAGATATAAACGAAGGCATTTCAACAATTGAGTCAAATATGAAATTGGTTATTTTGAAGGTTCATCCTCAAATATCACACGTATTGTAATAAACTGTTTTATGTTACTCTTATTCAGTAATATGAAAAAAAAATTAATAGAAATACGATTTTCATGACTTGAATAAACCAAGATGATTGTCTTTCTGTTTTCCATATACGCGGGGTCGCATAAGAATTATACTGCAAATAGGGGATCGAAGGGGAAACAAGGTGGCGCACCACTGATTTACTCGTAGTAGACTAAATAAGGAAGTACATAACAACATTACAACCATTGCCAACTTTATGACAAAAAGAATTATGGCATATTGTGTCTTCATCACAAGGTCTATGTGCACCCGAATTAAACCATTGTTTGCATACATAATATGCAGTCCTCGATTGAATATAATTTCACAAGACATTTGTTTCAATGTGGCGATCTAATTCTCGGGTGATAGCAAACTCGAAATGATTATTATGCGCCAAGTTTTGGGACGTTTTGCTTCTGTGTGCTATTACTCGAAGCCTTGAACCACTTTTGGATCAAAATTTAATTCAGAATTCAATGAGCGTAAGCGACTGCCGTGATTACATTATAATTATTGCGAAATTTTTATGAGTTGTGATTTTGTTTTCGGATTATTACCAAGCGTCTCGCTGCGCAGAGTATCTAATCATTTTATTAAATAAGTTTTTTTTATTGCATGTGCGCAATCACGAGGATTTAAAGGAAATGCAATTGATGGAATTTTGCAGTAATGTATTTTGCAATACTTACGTAATTATAATGATTATAGTCGTAAACTAAATATTATCTTGTATCTCTATATTTTGAAATAATATCAGATAGTTTTTTTTGTTTTGTGTTATATATAAATGAGGTGCATGGCCGCGCGGTTGTGCACTGGACTTCCGTGCGGAAGGTCGTTGGTTCCAACCCCGCACTGTGCTACTCCCCTCGAATGAGACAGGTATTTTTTATGCTTAGTATTCGGGAGAATAAGGATACGTATGACTTTAGGCATATCTATTCTTTGAAAAAAAAGGTAAAAAAACCTGCCGGTGTGCTCCGGTCGTCTCATTTCAGGTATGGTTTCGGATCCAGTACAGCGGTATGGCCAGTGAGTTTGCTGATGTGCAACAGCTCACTCACTTAATAAAACAAACTCCACGGCGCAGTTTCGCTTTCCAACTTGATTGAAATTGGAATGGCGAGGGAATCCTCGACTACAAGGCCCAGCAACGACGACGATACAATACAACCTAGGAGATTTATTGCCACGTGGCATAGTCTTCCAAGTTAATTTTTTTAAATAATATTTTTGTTTAAATTATATTTACAATTACAGATTGCCTTAAAATAGGATTTCCTAGTTAGTCAGCCAGCAAGTTTGCGATATCTGAGCATAGTAATTAATTATTATAGGGGAAGGGAAATATATTCTTTTTTACGATTATTGAAATATTAGTCTTGAAACTCCTGCTTTGTTATTATTATTGATTTCTTGTCATGTAAAATAAATAAATAAAATGACGATTTGCACTAAAATGCTTTGAAAATGTAATGTAAGTATATTTTTTAACGAAAAAAAGTTCTCAATATATATAGTTTTAATGTATCGTCTTTTTAAGCATTGGAATAATTTATTTCAAGCTTTTATCCAGTATCAATCCAGAAAGTTTGGTGAAATTTTAAGAAAAGTATAAATTTGGAGTCATTTTATAAAATAATACAATAATTTAAGTGGATATTCGTGGGTGTTTTTGGTTCGTGGGGGATTTTGTTTCGTGGGGGGTTTTGTTTCGTGGGGGGTTTTGGTTCGTGGGGGGTTTTGGTTCGTGGGGGGTTTTGGTTCGTGGGGGGGGGGGGGTTTGGTTCGTGGCGGGTTTTGGTTTGTGGGGGGTTTGGTTCGTGGAGAGGGTTTGGATCGTGGAGAGTTTTGGTTCGTGGGGGTTTTGGTTCGTGGGGGGTTTTGGTTCGTGGAGGGTTTTGATTCGTGGGAGGTTTTGGTTCAAATACAATATAAAATATTTTTTTTATAAAGTTAAAATGTTTTATAAACGACTTTCATTATATAGTTGGTAAGACGTCTATCTTTCAGCCTGGATGCTACAGGTTTGATTCTAGTTGAAATCTAGTTTGATTTTAAAAATGGTTCTAGTCTAGCTTTCATTTACGGCATGTGTACCGTTGTCACTTAGCTATATACGTGTACCTATATAGCTAAATGACAACAATATGCACAACAAAAGTGTTATTAAATTATCTGTTAATATTACAAAATAATGCGTAAAATTAATAATGGTAATTGGAATTTAAATCATTGGTAATATTTAAAAATCATCTGTTTTGTTTGTAATATTTTGTAAAATATTCTACCAAATAAATGATGTGTTCCGTAATTGTTCTACCAAACAAAAATAAAAAATTCAATTTAAAATATTTTACATTTTTTACGCAAGAACAAAAATACTCTTGAATAGTTTGATCACTAGGTGACATTATAAAAACATTCTTGAATAGTTTGATCACTAAGTGATATTATAAAAACATTATTGAATAGTTTTATCACTAGGTGACATTATAAAAACACTCTTGAATAGTTTGATCACTAGGTGGCATTATGAAAATAAATAATTGTATTAATTATTCATTATCTTGGACTATGTTGCCAAATTTAATAATTACTGTTGCTTATGGCACGTCTTCATCAAATTTACTACTTATGCGTCCACTCTGATGCAATACAATTATGATAATTATGGTATACAACTGAGCTTAATGCATTTATGTTAAATACAAGCGTACTTTGGTGCGATTAATTCAATCACATTGCTAAGGTCGACATCAATATTCTTTAAAATGCATCGTTTGTTTAATGTGTGAAGACAATATGCGATTACAAAATAAGGTGCTGGAGTCAAAATAATATTTCAACGAACAATGGAGATAAGATTGTACAAAAAGTTCCTGAATTCTGAAAATAATTATAATATTGAATAAGAACTTTTATAAATAAATCTATTACCGCTTGGCTTTGGAAGGGTGATAACTTTTCTAAATCGTTGACATAGTTATATTTTTACTTTGTAATATTATTTTTAGTATCACAAATTAAAGTTTTAATATTTTTAACTTTATGTTTTAATTCATTTATCTTATTCAGGGTCTTCCTAAGGTATCGCGTCTTACCGAGTATTGAAATATACTTGAATTTGTTTAAATATTTTCAATCAATATTTTCATGCATTTTATTATAACATACATCATCCTAAAATAATGTTTTGCTATCGTAGCATCTTTCAAAAAGTGTCAAAATTATGTTCAAGGCTTATTTACCCTTTAATTCCTTAAAGCTATCCGTCACAAGGAAAACAAGAAGTAAAGGAACAAAGATAAAAACAAGAATATTGTTTTTTTCTGAAAAGGAATTAGATTACAAAAGCCAAATTATGAACTTTTCAATATAACATATCAAATAAAAATAAGCATTGAGTACTTAAAAACAGCTTTCTTCATGAATAATATGGTTTAAGCGGTCCTCATCGAAGTCCACTGGTCGTCCGGAATGCTCCATGTCTTTCAAGTCGAAATTACCATCTTTGAAACGTAAAAACCCTCAACGAGCTGTCCTTTAATTCATAGCATCTTCACCGTTCACTTCGCATATATCGCGAGCAGCTTTGGCAGCTTTATTCCCTCGATTGAACACGAACAGAAGGAGGTGTCGAAAATGCTCACTTTCATCTATTTGACGTTCCATTTTGAAGGCTTGTAATCAAATAAAATAATATATATAACATAAAAGCAAACACAATTTCTTGTAGAACAGAAAATTTTCTTTCGAATGACGTATAACCTTAACCATTTTGTTTTACTTTTGGTGCTCATTTTTAAATTTGAAAAAAAAACGGACACAACTTATGTTAACACCTAATATAATACTAAGAGACAAAGGGAAAGGTGATAATTTTTATTGTTTACTCAATGAGAATTTTGGTTATGAATGTATAAAATGTTGCTCAAATGCTGCACTTAATTCATTCTGGTAGGATAAGGTCTAACATTCCACTTCAGGTTAAATAAGGTCAAACCGTAACAATAAGATATAAAAGCTCCACTTAATAAATTCAAGCAAAATAAGATCTGAAATCTCACTTCATAAATTTAGATAAAGCTCCACTGATTAAATTCTGGTTGGATAAGATCTAATACTAACAATAAGAATGAATTCTATAAATTCAGGTATGATCTAAACTTTAGATTAGAGCTTTAGACTCTAAAGCTCTAATTTATAAATTCATGTACAACAAGATCTTACGCTTCACTCGATAAATTGAGGTAGAATAAGGTCAAAAATTAATATATTAAATCTTCACTGAATAAATAAGATATAAAAACTTATGATATAAAAACTTATAAAAATATAAAAACTTTACTTAACCCTTTTAATCCCACGGGGCCGATTATCGGTCCCAACTGGTGTATGCGAAAAATCCCACGGGGCCGATCATCGGCCTCAAAGCTTTCATACAAATTTTTATGTTAAATAAAAAAAAAATTTTTTTATGAAATATGAAAATTATTTATTATTTTACACTCTACATGGAGGTCTCCACAAAAAATTAGGTTTTAAAACTAAATATTAACTGAGATAAAAAATCAAATATTGTAGACTACTGTTTTTTTTGCCAAAAAACGTTTGGAATTTTTCGCACATTTTATTCAAAATATAAAAGGGTTAATACTTGTATGTATAATAAGATAAAAAAATAAGATCTTAAAATCAGGAATCTAATAATGAACTATAGGTCTACTACCCATCATACCATTGAGACCAGAAATGATGCCAGTGATTTTCAAACAATATTATTACAATCAAATAATGACCACGGCTTCAATGAAATTTTCTTACCTTTTTCATAAAAATCTCAATACTTTTCTTCCAATCCAGCTTTGCAGCAACAAAAAAATACACGAGAGCACAAAAAAATCGATGCGTTTAATGTGATACATTGCCCCTGTCTTCTTCAATGACCCTTTTCACTGTAAATATATTATCTTGAAGGAGAATCTCAACATGCTGCAGAATTGTCATGAATACAAACATCCAGTGTTATTTTTATAAGACTCTTTCAAATCATGATCATTACCCTTTTTATATCCATAAAAAATAACAAAATCGATATTTGGTTTTTATTGCAGCTAGCGCTAAAAATCTAGCTTTGCAGACAAAAGTTGTCAAAATTGGAACCATGATTTTCTAAGCCTTATTTTTTAAAAAAGGAAAAACATATTTGACTAATATTCAAAACTCAATCATACGATGGGAGAGGTGTAAAAATGAATGAAGTAAATATATGTGGACTTCTGTATGTTGATAATATGGTTATACTTGTTGAAAATTATGGCAATTTAAGAGACACGATAAGTGATATAAGAGATGTTTATTAAAAGATTCAAAAATGAATGTAGCAACATCAAAAGTTATGATTATGATATAGAAAGAATAGTAAAAATGTGTGTGATATATGGATTGACTCTGAAAACTGGATCAGGTTAATGAGTACTGTTACATGTGCAGTATGTTTACATGATGAACAAATGGAAAAGAACATTGAAATATGGGTAGCGACAGGGAGCAAGGTGAACGATGCACTTAATGAGATATACAACAACCGTGCAATATCAATAGTAGCAAAAATGATAATATAACATATAAAAGTGTGTGAATGTCCATCTTGATGTATGGAAGTGAAACTTGGACTAGGCAGAAGAAATATAAGATGAAGATTAATGCTGTGGAGATGCATGCACTAAATTTGTTAAATGTCAATCTTTAAAAAAAAGTGGAATGAAGACATCAGAAATGAATCCATAGATAAAATGGATATTTTAAGTATGATGAGGAAAGAAGCTTTAAAATAGTTTGAACATGTGGAGAGTATGAAAGAATTACTAAGCGAATATACAAGTCAGAAGTGGAAGATGTGCGTGGAAGAGTTAGGCCGAGGAAAACGTAGCTGGACCAAATGGTTCAGATTTTGTAAGACGGTAAAGTGAAAAGTATGAATAATAGAATATTGTGCATGGCGAGATCTATGAATGTGGAGGAGGCAAAACTTGTGTACTTGAATAAAAAAAGTTTGGAGTTCTCTCTGCCTACCCCGCAAGAAACACGGCGTGATGATATGTACTCGTATGTATGTATGTTATCAGATCCACATCGATTTTTTTTAATATACTGTCGCTCAATCATGACTGCTCAATCAGACTGATATCTACTGACAAAGTCAGATGAAGATTGAACCCTGAATATTTCAGTTAGATTTCGCACCCTATCATTATGACCTTGCATCAGCACATTGAAATAATATTGCTCGAATTTATTAAAAATAACGAATATCTCGCTACGCCCCTGCGAATCAATCGAGCAGATATTTATTATATTAACTGAACAGACATCCAATAAATATCGAACTCAAGTCAAATAAATTGAATTTGTCTGACTAATAAATCAACGATTAATGTATTGTCAGTTCAGCTTTTGGACCCTGATCGTAAAATGACTAAGAACCAAACGATTGATGATAAAATCTAATGTATTTATAACAGAGGCAATGGTCAAAATTAATAAAACGAATAACTGAATATCTGTAATTTCTTTTGTTAAAAATAAATAATTGGAGTTTCTTGTGAACTTTCAAGTTGTGAAAGCTTTAAAAAAAAAAAGTTATTTCCAAGCAAATATAAAACTTTATATGCCAGAAATATAGGTACCTTTTCAATCCCAAGTATTTTTTTATAATTCGTTATATTTGTTAGAGATTTTGTTTTCTTCTATTGATGATTGTTTGAATATATATTTTTAATTTCCATTCTATTCATTCATTCGTATGGTACATTTCAACATATCCAAACTGGTAATTCGGACATATTAAAGAAGGTGTCAGGAGAAAACATTTTTTTGGCTTCATTAAACGTGTCTTAAAATTTTAAGTCAATGGAGTACAACGCAAATCGTGGTTTAGTATCGCACGTATTGGCAAAACTATTTTGCACGTAAAGAGGCAACAACGACCACACTCGTGTAGCACGTATGAGTATTATTACCAGACTAAATCGTTTACTTACCTGAAATCCTTCTTATATTTATTAATCGGTAATCGAACCCGAAACCCGCTGGAGAGATGTCAAGCGTCTTACCAACTAAACCACAAAGGTCATCAACGAGTTCTTAACTTGCTATTCTGCTATACAATTGTATTTTATTTCACCAAGTTTTGAACGGTATATAGTATAACAATTAACCATATTTTGAACAATATATATACATACACATTCAACCTTTTTTTATAAATGTAACAGTGATGACCTCTGTGGCTTAGTTGGTAAGACGCCTCCCAACTCGGAGGTTGCAGGTTCAAACTCCGCTGGAACTCAGATTGTTTTAAAAAAGGCCAGTCTGGTTTTCACTTCAGGCCTTTCTGACATCTTTCTTGTTGGTTCGAAGATATTGTCATATGGTTATAAGCCCGCTGAAATGTACTGTTAATAACGAAAATGTAATATAATACAGTCAAATTCACTTGATTATCATATTTTTTTGAGTAAATAAATCAAGTCGTACTCCTTGAAAGAAGTAAAACCACGAGTTCTACTGGTTTGCAGAGTTCAAGCGGCCGTGATAAGGTCGATCGAGTGAATCGACCCAGTTTAAAGTGAATGCTCCTGTCACATCGGATACATTTCCTTAGGAATGTCGTAATAATAATGAAATAGAGGTCTTCGAGAAATATCACATTGTGCTAAGTACTTCGTAATAACAAAAGCGTCCTTGTTGTGCTTTCAGTCATTTAACAGAGCAGGGGAATGAATAATTGTGAATTGAAATCCCCTCAAATTCAGCTTAATGTGTTAAAAGTATTAGAAATTTCCCAAAATAAAGAAAATACTCTATAATCTGAATTTTTCTGAAATGACGTCTTCCTTGACCTAACCTTGGCCAAAATCTCTTCAGATTGTACTTTAAATAACGAAAGTCTAATACGAAACAATATTACGCGACAAAGCTAAGAAAAGCACTAGGTTTCTGCGTAGAAGGTCGGGGATCTAAACCCCGTGCTGTGTTACTCCTCTCGAACTCGATGAGAGTTTTTACCCACGAGTAATAGTTTGGTATAGTAAAATAATGCACATGGAAAAAAATAGCAGTATACGTTCTCTTAAAAAACTTTTTGATACATTAGACATGTGGAACGAATGGTTGAAAAAGGACTAACGAAATAAATATGGTATATAGCGGAAATGTGAGTGGAAGGCGTGCGAGAGGAAGACCAAGAAAAGTATAGTTGGATCAAGTGGATGACTTTCTTCCTAAAATAAATATAAGTGTACGTATCAAGTCCGAGAAATCGTAGTATTTGTAGTAAAATCTGGCGCTCTGTCCTCTCTGCCTACCCCAACAGAGTTATAGCGTAATGGTACGTATTGTATTTATTTCTCTTCATATCTCTCTTTACATTTTAACAATTTCTTAAGACCGGCATTTAAACACCCTCACATTTTTATTATAAATACACCATCTACTCGTATATCACATGCAACGAATGCACTCTTTTTTGAATTGCATAAAAATGTTTAACAAGAGTCTTGTCTGAATCTCCTTATGATGAGGGGAACATCTTGAAACTGGTAGGGTTATACCGTTACATTAAGGGGAATAAACAGTGTTTGATAAAATAAATTAAAATCTCTTTAAACCTCCAAAATGTTAATGCCTTAAGTATAAATAATGTAAGATATATTTGTTTTGCAAGGCATATTTATTCCAGATATAATAAATAAATAAATACAGGTTTATTAATAGCAACATAGTATGTACATAATACATTTAAATACACTTCAAGAACACATAAATTGCAGAGAATACATAAAAGACAGAAGCTATCAAAAGGTCTGGACTCATCTAATAACATCCCCTCGGCCAAGATACACCCCACTAATATAGGGCGAGCCTAGCCACCGAGACACCAGATGTTTTTCAGCCCACACCCTTGCACATGTAGAAGAAGAAGAAGAGAAAAAAAACAAGGAAAATAAATAGATGGCAGAAAAATAAACAAATCCACAAATACCGCCTCAGATCAATTCAAAGAAACAAATAAAGGTTCCTTGACAACAACACAATGTGTACATATACTCGTATATAGTAAATTCTTTCCGAGTATCGCACATACATCTCAAAAATAAACTGCAGAAAATACATATAAGAGTGAAGACATACGAGTATATACTTAACAATATAATAATATGGTGATCATGCTAATAATCAAATAAAAAACAGGTAACATACTTACTTACAATAAATTTAATTCATATACTATATATCGAGTAATGAATACGAGTATAACGAGTCAATTCAATCGGTCCCCTTTTGCTCGTTATAACTAAGTATGACGGTAATTAGTAGTACTGTTTTTTTGCAAAATAATCAATATTTTTAAGAATGATAGATCAAGTAATTAGTATTCAACACTTAAATAATTTTAAAAAATTGCAAAATAATTAGTATTTAAAAAAATACCAATTCAAGAAATAAATATTCTTAATTTAAAAAATAAAACCGTACTTACATGCGTGTATTGCCCTTTAAAGATTTTACCATAAAATATTTTATCCTAAATATATCGATCATCCAGTTCATTACTCAGACAACTCCAAATAACCTTTTTTGAGATAATGAGAAAAGCAATATTATAATCGTCACCATAAATCAAACACTATTAATTTTTGCCCGAGTTTCATATATTTTATCAGTAGATTTTATCAACATCTCTTGATAAAATACGAGTATATATTATAAAACTCGGACAAAAATTAATAGTATTTGATTTATGGTGACGATTATACAATAATATTGCTTTTCTCATTGTCTCAAAACAGGTTATTTGGAGTTTTCTGAGTAATGAACTGGACGATCGATATATTCAATTAAATCCGTATTTAGGGATCAACACATATGGTATATCATTATCACATTAGGTAGTACCATCCGGTGTGGACACAGGCTTCCTGCAAAATCAACAATCTATCGTCTTTCATGACGCTGTTGAGGAGACTATTTGGGATTTGAAATGATTTCATTCCATACGTGTGTCCACTAGTCATCGAGATATTTCAATTTTCGTGAGTCGAAGTCTGTCTCATCGCTAAGAATCATACTCTCCTTGATGGTGATCCGACTTTACTTCCATGGAAGCTGTCAACTACAAATAATTGAAGATTCTACAGGCAATCCCCCTCTCCCCGAGTCACATGACCAAAGAGTTGAAGAATATACCTCAGACATATGGTCGAATCTATTATTAATTGTAGTTCCTCTAGAATCTTTATTGCTTGTTAATTTTAAATACTAACTTACGCACATGCTACTTGATAAATAACGTGGAAGAACTTTCGAAGTAATTCAACAATGATTATTTAACAGTGTCTCTCAAAATGTGAAATAAGCAACATCGTTACACGAACTGGAAAATTTCTATACAAAATCTTCTTTTTCAACGCATCAAAAGCTCTCTGCTTTTATTAAGATTATTAAAAATAAAATATCAGGTAGGAAATTTAAATGAAGTTAGTTCCTAGTTATTATATATAAATTAGATTAGTTCTAAAGATATAAATTGTATATAGGTATAGCTTTTGGCAAATACTATAATTGTGTTATAGATTACTTTATTAAATAAAAGAAAAAGCTCTCTGCTGACAAAGTACTCGTATTATACCTTCTCGTTAGACTTACTAATTGATTAATTTTAATTGTGATTATTGATTTTTAAAATAATCATTTTTATTTTATTAAATTGTTATAAATTACTAATTCACTTTGACAAATATCTACAACTGTAAGTGACCCACTGAAAATTTAGTAGGTCACTATATTTATACTTGTAAATCATAACGTTATAAACAAACTGACAACCGAAGCCAAAAAATGACTGAGGGATCTAAATTTGATTTTATAAAACCCCTGACTATGCCATACGCATATATCTATATAGCGTTATACATTTTCTACATATACACACATATACGAGTATATTTATATATTACAAATATCTTATTATCGTATTGTAACTTGATATTCCTTTTCATATTACCAAATAATTGTAAACGTAACATCTCAACTAAATCATGTGTCAAGAATTATGACTCAGCCTTACCACCTTGCTCTCAGCTAAGCAACCTACAATAGTGATGTTTTTAAAAGTATCGTTTAAATCTAAATAAGTCATAAATATATGAATAATTGCTGCAGTAAACTGAGTTAGTTTAACTTTGCATCGATAAAATTTGCCTTGTTTATCGATACAATATGTTTAACTTTGCATCGATAAAATTTGCCTTGTTTATCGATGCAATATGTTTAATTAATAATAAAATTTTGCACAACTGCCAATCGTACTCTTTAATCTCATTTTACTATCCGTTTTACTATATATCTAATTAATTATGTAATATTGTCGATAACATCAGAGTTAAAAGTTAGCAAGCAGGTTAATGCGATTGCATTGGTACTTCCTCTCAGCAGGTCGTTTTCAAAGGAACACTGTGCTCGGTGCATAGTGGGCAGAACATCAGGTGCGACATTGATTGCAATTTCATATTGTTAGTTCAAATTCAAACGCAATATTATACGAAATGCAGGCGGACTGTGATTTTTTAATATTTGTAATATCTCTCGTGTCGTAAAGCAAAGCAATTCTCGATCAAAACCTTGATTTGGTCGTCATTAGTGTGAATTGCCCTTCTAGGGCGGATATCGTCTTCGAGTATCGTATCACTATTACGGAAAATTTTAAACCACATTTGACAAACACGATCGCTTACTGCATCGTCACCATACACTGTACCGTATATTTTTTGGTTTGCATCGCATTTTTTCCTTTTCGGTAGGAACAAAAACATCAAGTACCGAAAAAAACAAATTATTTTGTTTCATTTTCAAATAAAGCCACTCAAGCAAATTTGCTAAACAATAGCCAAAAAATACGCTAAAATGTGTTTCATTATTATTTTTTTTTTATTTTTTATCCACTTAGCACGTATATCTCCTGTTTCACAAAGAGGGTATGCTTCTAGCGTTAGCTTATTCGTTAGGAAGAATACCAGCCAGAATTCTTCTCATACTGCTAGGCGGTACCGAGAATATATCAACCGTGTCATTCAGTTGGTTCAATATCTCTATACCACGCGTGACTGAGTGTTTAGCCATGATATTCGTCCTGTAAGTTGATATGTAGAACAGAGGGTGATTCCTTGCACGGCTATATTTATTGGGTACTTCTAGAATCGCGGGACAGTTAAAGGAACCTTGGAAAACTTTTATATATATCTCCCAAGGTTTCCAAGAAATAGGATTATTTTTTCTGATAACCCAATGTGTCGCCAAACATGCACAGTGAGTACAGTGCATGTTTGGCGACATATTGGGTTATTATTTATTACAGACTAATATTAATTCTTCGTTTTGAAGAGGAGGGGGGGGGGGGGCTCGAATTATTTGATTTTTGTATCGGGGAGTTTCAAAATTTACTTTAAGCTTATTATTTATATGGATGAATTGTGGGTGTTAGCAATAAAACAAAATAGGGTGGTAATTAAACAAGTTGTTTCCAAAGAATGTGAAATATGGATTTTACACAAGAAATAATAAGAGAAGGGAAAAGAAAGAATTTAAAATATATATATGTGTGTAAAGGACACTCATTTAATGCAAAATAATTTTTCAAAAAACAGTTCCTAATTACGAATTATTTCCTTTGTATTTCAGGAATTTTATAAAAATTTGCGTATAAACGATAATTATAAAGTGAAATATACGAAAAAATATGCGTCATTATTCCAAATTGCATATTCATGAATCTTTCGCTGAGTCTATTTAATATCTATTGTATTTCTTGTGAAACTATTTATTTTTTTGTTATGTTTCTCATGAGATTATAACATACCGGAAATTTGAATAATTAAAAATATATGTTATATCATTCATTCATCTTAATTGTTCATTATTTATTTCATACGTACTCTTCTTCTTAATAGTAGTTGAGAAGATTGGATTCAAGTGGAATGACGTCATCTTCATCTCTCACTGTAAGAGGATTTGACTTACCACTAAGATGGTAGTGCTCCTTGAATTATCTTAAGTGTCGCCATGGTTGAAACCGTATGTTTTGCATAGACGGAGTTTCATTGAATTCTCAATATTGCCTACGATTAAATTGTCATCACTCTAACCCCGTTGTCTACCATTAAATTGTCATCACTCTCACCCTGTTGTCTACCATTAAATTGTCATCACTCTCACCCCGTTGTCTACCATTAAATTGTCATCACTCTCACCCCGTTGTCTACCATTAAATTGTCATCACTCTCACCCTGTTGTCTACCATTAAATTGTCATCACTCTCACCCTGTTGCCTACCATTAAATTGTCATCACTCTCACCCCGTTGTCTACCATTAAATTGTCATCACTCTCCCCCCGTTGCCTACCATTAAATTGTATTTCACGTAAAAGGGAAATAAAATGAAACGAACGAAAGCGCCCTAAGAACGAACTAAGTTTTGGTTTTAAATATAATTAGTACATATACTCGTATACATACCATCCCCGTTTCCCTGTCAGGGTAGGCAGAGAGGAATCTGTTATCTATCGGATTTAATAGTAATAAGTTTAATTACAACAAGGATTCATCCTTTGAATGAATTATAAAGCATTTTTAATACATAAATATCATCACGATGTTTTCCTGTCGCGAGCAGAAAGGATAGAGCGCTAGACTTTCCTATCGCGACACGCATCTATCGCCTCTTCTACATCTATATGTTACATATGTTCATACAACTTCGACGATTTCTCTGACTTTGTTCTTTTCTGTATTTTAGAATATCATTCATTAGATTCAACATTACTTTCCTTGGTCACGCACATCTGCATTGTATATCTGTTTTGTAAGTATTTCTTCATTCATTCGTTCTACATGCCCAAACCATCTCAACGTACTCTTCTTTATCTTACTTAACACATCAGCCTTAAGTTCACATTCATCCCTACTTACTTCATTCCGTATTCTGTCATAAATTTTCACCTCGTGTATTCTTCCCAGTACACGTATTCCTACAGCATGTATTCGGTTCCTTTCAGTTTTTCCCAGGTCCATGTTTCACATCCATAAAACAAGTTGGTGCTAGAGTACTTTTGTGGACTATCATATTAGCAGATTTTGGTACTGTCTGATAAATATAATTAGTCTACGAGTATATCTAGTTACATTATATTGACGTACTTCGATCTCAATCATTGACTTCGGAGTCATCGTCAAGATTGTTGCGTTTATCTGTAATATATCTGCAGTGAAGAGAGATCAGAGCCTTGACATGGCGAACAGAGAAACACAATAATAAGCTTGCTCTGACTGAGTTAATAGTTCTACTAATTACTGCATATACATACTTATTTGTTGAGTATTTCTTTATTGAGCAATTTTATTAGAATGTGATAATATCCAGATGTTACTCGTTTGAAATAAAAAAAATATAATGCAACTAGTACTTTTTTTTTAAAGTAATGATGACAAAAGTATAAACATTGGAAGGTAGACGTCTTAACCAAGTAAACCACAGCGGTCATCTGCATATGTACGAGGGTAATCCAGAAAGTAAGGTTACAACATTTATGTAGGATCGAAAAATGCTTGTATTTAATTAAAATTCACAGGATACTTCACAAATATATTAAACAATTTTTCAACGTAATCGCCGTCGAGATAGAGACATTTCTGTAGTCGGGGCACCAGCTTTTTTATGCCAGTGTCATAGACCTCCGCCGCCAGCTCTTTCAGCTACTTCTTCACAGCTTCCTCGACCTCTTGATCATTGGAAAATTGTTGGGGTGTAGTGACACACCCACGTCTCATCCCCCGTCACGATAGAGCCCAGTAAAGCTTCTCTCTCCTGCGCAAAACGATCCAAAAATTCACGCGATTTTGACGGTGCTCCGGTGTGAGCATTCTGGGCACCCATCTCGCACACAACCTCTTGTAACCAAGTTTTTCCGACACAATATCGCCAAGGAGACTTCGAGAAATGTCAGAAAATTCTTCGTAAAGGTCGTCAAGTGTCACATGGCGGTCATTTCGCACTTGTTCTTCAATTTTTTGCACAAGTTCGTCAGAAATCACTACCTTGCCTCGTTGTGAGTATCAGCATGGCCTTCTCTGAACAACCTAACCAACTTCGTGACATGTTGTCGACTCATCACATCACTACCATAAACTTCCACGAGCTTCCGATGGATATTCGCGGCGGTATCGTTCTGCAAAGTCAAAAAATGGATGACCGCGCGGATCTCGCACGGACGAGAGGTGGCGGGAGCGTGCGACGACCTCTCCACCGGAAGAATTTACTGTGACTGAATAAAATGGCCGACAAACACGCGGGACCAAACAAACTGACCGTTAGGATCCCCCCTATACGCCAGGTGGGCCAACTTCGAAACAAAAAATTTCCTCTGGCCTCAGGAGCCCTTGTAACCTTAGTTTCTGGATGACCCTCCTATAAAGACATGTTGATAATTTAACTGGAAAAAACTTCACAAAGTAAGATGAACTGCAAGGAAATTATTTGTAGAACCTTCGATATGTGATGTCTAGAATCTGCAGAAGTGTCAAGAGTATTTTTGTTTGCAAAATACTCAAAATGGTTAGTGCTATCGTCATCGTTGTCGTTGCTAGGTATTGTTGTTAGTGTCTGGAAATAAAACCTAGACTTTATGACTTATAAAAGGATAATAAATGCGGTAGAAATGATTACTAAGCGAAAAATATACCGTATTACAAAGACCAGATGAGGGAAAGCAGGTTATTTAAGTCGAAGGTTATATAAGTAAAATCTAGAAAGATTATGAGATAGTTGGAACAAATCGAGGGAATGAGTTATGAAATACTTATAAAGCTATATATAAATATGTCTAGAATTAATGGCGTGCAAAGACGAGGTATACCGAGAATAAATTATATTTTGACTGAGATAAAGGTATAAAGTATGAGAAATAGATAAGCATAAATGAAGTCAAGACTATTAGTGGGGATATGAAAGCGACTGTTATGTGAATAGGAAACTCTGACCTCTCTACGTACCTCAAAAGGGATATGGTGTTATATATGTATAAAATTTAACAGTTCTCCATTTATGGCATTAAAAAGGCAAACAACTGATATTTGTGAAACGAAATTCCAAGGATTTCTTTTGTTTTTTATTTTATTATATGCGTTGGCTTTTGACGAAATTATTTTATTGTAAAGAAAAACAAAAATCTTCTTTGTAAATAATATACAAAAAAAAAACGTATTCGTTGCGTCTTAATTCTGTGTATATGTTTGTTCGAACGCGTAATTTATATTGTTTATTCAAAATGGGCGGGCTTTTAACACTTTTTTGGAACTGTTTTGAATTTCGTGTAAAGTTGACTCATTAAATTGGCAAGGTTTTAACTGTAATAATCTTTTGACCTACGAGATCTTTTTATAAAACACGCATGACGAATATGGTATGACAAGGCTTTAGCTGACCTCAATTTAGTTAATGCTTTTTAATATTTCTTTTTAATTAATGTCTTTAAATTTTCATCTTGCTTTTTGAGACCCTAGTTGAAAGGTATTATTTATTACTTTGTTTATTTCTTGATATAACATATCGATCAATAAGTCCCGGGACTAACTACTAAAACAACATTTGTTTGCCGAAATTCTTCTTTATTCATCAACAGTCTCCTTCAAGAGCGATACATTCATTTCAATGATTTCCTAACTTTTCTATGCCAGCCGTGTAGAACGATTTATCTTTGGTTTCAAAATAGGCGTTAGTTTCGGCAATCACTTCTTCATTGGAGCCAAATATCTTTCCCTGGAGCATCTTTTTAAGGTCTGCGAACAGCCAATAGTTATGGCGTGTGCGGAAGCAATTCGAAGTTCAACTCATGCAATTTGGCCATCGTTACCATCGACTTGTGACACGGTGCATTGTCCTGATGAAAGAAAACTTTTTTCTTCTTCATAGGGGCCGTTTTTTAGCAATTTCTGCCTTCAAACGCTCCAATAACGCTATGTAATATTCGCTATTGATGGTTTTTCTCTTTTCAAGGTGATCGATGAATATTATACCATGCGCATCCCAAAATACGGAGGTCATAACCTTCCCGGCCGACTGTTCAGTTTTTGGTCGCTTTGGACGACTTTCACCGGCTGCTCTCCACTCAGCTGACTGCCGATTTGATTCCGGAGTATAGTGGTGGATCCAAGTTTCATCCATTGTCACATACTGATGCAAAAGCTCCTGTTTATTTCGCGTAAACAGTGCCAAACACTGCTCTGAATTATCGATGCGTTGTTGTTTCTGTTCCATTGTAAGCAAACGCGGCACCCATTTCGAAAAAAGCTTTTTCATGACCAAATGTTCATGCAAAATAGTGTAAACACTACCAAATGATATCTTTAGGATGTCAGCTATCTCACGCAACTTTACTTTACGATTTTCCATCACGATTTTGAGTTTTTTTTTTATGTTTTCTGGTGTAACAGCCTCATTTGGACGACCAGAGCGTTCAGCATCATTTGTGTATGTACGACCACGTTTGAAATCAGCATACCACCGACAAATGGTTGTTTTCGACGGAACAGAGCCCGGATAACACTTTTCAAGCCATCGCTGAGTTTGAACGGTATTTTTTCCCATTAAAAAGCAATGTTTTATCAACACACGAAATTCGTTTTTTTCCATTGTTTTGAAAATAGCAAAAGTAGCGTCACTAAAACCAATGTAACTCAATGACAGTATGTCATGAAAGTTTGACACGTAGCTTCTAAAGGTTGGTGCTAACTGAGAATGGTATGTATTTTTTATTATAAAAGTTTCGTCTGATTAAGCTTAAAAAATTTAACAATTGATCTATAAGAGGAAAAGTTCCACGAAGAGAGAAGAAACGCATTCATTGGAGGCGGCAAAGGTTCCGCTTTTAGCAAATCAAATCTGTCTCGCAAAGGACAGCTGAAAAATACATGGTCTATAGTTTCATAATCCAGTCCACACCCGCAACCAGGATTCTCCACAATAGCCATTATGTAAAGATGACTAGTCACCACGCAGTAGTCCACAAACGACACATGACATATGTTTACCTTTTTAGGGCGTTTTTTTTATAAATAGCACAACCTGGCAGTTCATTTGTCATATGGTGAAATTTGTGACAACTTTTCAGTTCAAAGTTACAAATGAATCAAAATAAAAGTCCACTATAACGTCATTTTCCTATTAGGGTAGATAAAGAACACAGATTTTCACATCATTCTACGAATATTCTGGCACTCAATATTTGCTTTTGTCACGTCCATACATTCTCCTATTACAAAAGCTCTTGCCTCGTACGGAATCATTTGGTCATACCACATTTTTCTGGGTCTTTCTACATTTCTCGTTTTTTTTATACTACTATAAAAGATAACTTTTTATATATTTCACAATTCTTGTGTTCTTCGTGGCTAAATCATATTAATACTCCTCTTTTCATTTTAAACACTGCATATTCTCTCGATCCGTATTCTTTCTCGATGTCCTCATCCCTTATTCTGTTATACACTGTTTTCACACTTTTAATTCATTTAATTCAATGGACAATTTTATATAGCGCCGTTTACAGAGTAAACTTTCCTCAAGAGCGCTCTAAATCAGGACCCTAGCCTACTATTATTAAACAAATCAGGTCTGGCAGCTATAACAGCGCCCGAGTGAATCATGTTTGTTTATTCGCAAAGATAAACATTGCGTACAGGAAGTGAATTTTGTCTAATTTCTATTTGAAATTTTCAGGAAACGAAGCCTTTGTAATTATAGTGAACTCATTTTTTCATAAATAACATTCCATCCGCAAAAAAAGGCCTTCATCGTATTAAAATGCCTACATAGTTAGAAAAACAAATACGAAAAATTATAAAACAATTATGCAATGACACAATCATTTAGCTTAAAATCGATATTTTTATTTCCTGTATTTAACATTCCTCAATTAATTAATTATCATCACAAAATATATCATGAGAAAAAAAATTATGCATAAATCAATAAATATTCATATTTATTATTCATTTTGGGTTCGTTTTTGGTTTTACTTTTGTTTTTATTCTTATGATTGTGTGCGGTATATTATGGGATGAACAAGTTTGGTCTTTCTGGAGTGATGATGTGTGAAGAGTTTGATTCCGCATGATGTTTCCAGTTGTAGTTGAGTGTCACTGTTTGTCAGGTTGATGAGGACGTGCAACGGGGTTTTGTTATTGTGTAATCAAAAATCGGAAAGAAGTATCGATTTATTTTTTCATGCTAAATATCCTCAGTGAGATACAGGCAAAAGCCTAGTTTACTGGGGATACGACAAATGAAAGGCGACAAACCCAGATCCATTAAAATAATGTATGTCTTAATTAAATTACCTGATGTTTTTTCACAAATTATGTATATTTCTTGTCATGTGTAATAATAATTAAATGAATAAAAAAAATATTATCTAAAATTCACTTTGTTAATTTATACATATGGTTCTCTTCAATAATAAATAATTTAGTTGGACCGTACTGCACTGTATTAATATTTCGTTGCACACCGTACAACTCGACTGATTTAATAATGCAATTTCTTTCAACCAACAAGAGAAGGTTTTCAATACAACTTAAGTTTTTTTTTAAAAACCACCTTTGTTATCAACGGGAATCGAATCGACAACCCCCAAATTGAAGAACCAGTGTCAAGGAAATCGATTATATTGTCTTATTGGAAAGCGGGGCCAGAATACAACATTGGGGTACAATATTTTCTTTGGACACGTCAATTGAGTTTTAGGGTTATGAACAACTAATTCGGCATATAAACTGTCTTGTTGGTAATACTAGCGCACGCCGAGAGGCAACCATAACCTCGTTGACAAACTATTTTCCAGACTGGGTCTTTTTATTATTTTTTTGCTACCATTCAGAACCTGGGTTCAAGACATGCATCTTATAAATCAGACCATACACTGGAAAATTCTGTGACAAACGTTTATTAATGACAACCTCCATGACTTAGTTAATAAGAATTCTGGTACCTTATTTATTTTAAAAGTAGTTCTTCTCTAATTTGAACTTATGCCATCTTTAATATATTTTTGGTTGGGAGAGTTTGCAACATAGCGATAAATAGTTGGCCTGGTTGTACTGCGTACAGTGGAATTATTATATTATATAGAAAATTATAGAAAATGTCAGTTATAATGTACTTATTAAGGATGAACACGATCTAATGATTCTAGATCAGGTATGAAAAAACTACGGCCCGCAGGTCAATACAACCCACGAAGTCGATTATTAGAAGCCCCAGTAAGTGAAAGAAAATATGTCGATTTTTTTAGAAAAATGTAAACACAGCAAAATATATATTTGAAAATGCTTGTGGTATTTGGTCCAACTTATATATATGGTATTTGGTCCAACTTATAACTTTTTTTAATAATAAAAATCCATCAACTGATACCCATTTGAAAGCAATGTTAAGGATGTCAACAACAGCAATATTAAGGATGTCAACAACAACAATGTTAAGGATGTCAACAACAACAATGTTAAGGATGTCAACAACAGAAATGTTAAGGATGTCAACAACAACAATGCAGTCTCACAAAGAAGAATTGAATAATGTATATTTATTGTTTCATTGAACTGTAATATTTTTTTAATCCTCTGATCTACGATTAATTAATCCTCTGATCTACGATTAATTAATCCTCTGATCTACGATTAATCCTCTGATCTATTAAAATATGACCCGCCTAGGTAAAATATTGACCATGCCTGTTCTAAATGGTTTGGGCATGTATAACGAATGAGTGAAAAAAAAAATTTGGTACACAGACACGTGTAGTATAAATTTGAGTAGGATGAGTGTCCAAAGTAAGTATGTTTGAACCAGAAATGATGATGTGCAGAAGACTAAAAACTTGTGTTGATATTGGGAAATCTGGTGATGTCTTTACAGCCTACCCCAACAAGGAAACGCTGTTGATATATGTGTTTATAGAAACAGGAAAACGAGCTACCAACTAGCAAGGGCAACATTGATTTATCTACATTCCTTGCTTTGTAAAACCAGCCTAAAATAAAATATTCTCGTTTAAGGTTTCAAAATACAAAACTCAACAACCTGTAGTCATTTATATTAAACCCGGAAATGTTTACTTAAACAACTTTGCATATCGTTTCAAGTAATCAAAACTATGTACTTCAACAAGTAATATGAGAGTTGGTAAAACCTATCATTTATTTATGTTTATCGAGAAAACCTTGCGATCCTTATTATGCGATATTCAATACGTTGTATCAATGTTATCTGCAAACTTATTAATTTGCATGAGCTGTGCTGCATTCTCATCTCTATCTAACCGAATCGAACCACCCTAAAATTTTATCAGTTTAAGTTTCAATGCATTATTTTTGACCAGTTCGTCGTATGCATTTTTTTAAACCCGTAAACCTGCAAATTAACATGCTTAGCGTACCATTTCAAGTTCATCAAGATTACTCACTCATAGACAAGATAACACGTTAAAAGTTTCAATTTAGAGATATAAGATAACACTTTATGTTAGTTTAAATTTCAAAATACAAAGTTTCTTTACGTTTTAAGACATCAGTTTATTTTTCAACCTATTGAGAAGCAAGATCGTACTTTGTGGAAGTTTAAGTTTAAAAAGTCATATTTTACGAGTTCCATTGTATTTTATTGAACGAAACTTATACGGTCACGTGCTTAGCGTTCAAGTTCATTAAAATTACTCTCTGGGAGGCAAGATAACACTTGGAAGATTTCTTTAATATAACTAGATGATATTGTAATTGATATAATTTTTAAGATTCATCCACCTATCCACTGAATACTAACTGTAATGCATTTTTTAAACACTTTCATTGTACACAGTACAATCTGGCGAGTTTATTATGGAAATCTCTTCCAACCAATTAGAAAAATGTCATAGAGGTCAGAGGTAAAAACTAGACTGGAATGCTTTTTATTTTTTTATAAGTACCAGCGAAAATTGAACCCGTAACCGCTGAGCTAGAAAACATACGAGTACGTCTTATCAACTAGACTAGGAAGGTCATCTATCGACGTGATGTGATACTCGTACTTTGGTGTGTGAATCACGTTGTAATCTAGTGACTTTTCTATGGGTTACTTACGATTTTTAATGTGTCAAACGCGTAAGCTTCTAACTACGGTAGATAAGATTAAAATACCTTAATGTCTAGTTATAAAGTATACGAGCAAGACTTTAGCGCAATACTCGTATATAATTAAGACCCAAAAGTTTCCGGCCGTAACAAGTTAGAAAGTATATAAAAAAGCCATCAGAAATTAAACGTCGTTTAGATGTTGACGTTGTTTAATTTTTCTATCTTTTTAGAGAAATTTAGTAACCGCGCGATATTAAACGTTTAACATTTTAGAATATAGCGAAACAATACGTCTTTATCGACTCTAGTTGACATACAACTACATACAACCATGCGTGGGCGTATTTGGTGTGACATCTGTCCATACACGCTCTTACTTTTCCAGGTAGAAACTTTTGATAGATTTATTCTGTTACATAAAGAACAAGGACCTTCAGTACATGCAACTCGCCTGAATTTTCGTTCTCCATTGGGTCCCTGAAAACTAGTAACCGTTCTAAACCATTTCGTCCAGTCTGCTCTAAGTTGTGAAAAGTATTTATGTTTTTGAGCAAAATTAAGTAAGTCAAAGAAGTATAGGTTTATACTACCTGTAAAACATGTAGTACGAGGAAGGATAGTTTGTCTTCAATACTACGTCCTGTTTACTTATCATGTAGGTAAACCTACTGTACAGGATACACAGGTTTTTTTCACTTGATATTGGCACTACAACTTCCGTGTCCAGTTATCCAGTTTCACTATAGTATTTGATCTTAAAGTTCAAAGTTCTTAAAGAGTTTTTTGAACCCTATAGAGACGAGAAAAATGGTTATTATTTTATATTTACCAAATATTTTCCTTACAGGTTGCAGCTTCTAAATTTAAGTTACATTTTTCGTAATTATAATTAGTTTCCACGGCCGTGTCTTTTACACAGTGTATAACAACAATATATGAACAAATTAAAATAAAACGTTTATCTTAAGAAAAAACGAGGATTAGGATTGGAACTGTGGTAGAATTAATGAAGAGGAATATTTTAATATTAAAAAATGGCTTTTTAAGTTTATTTCTTAAATATCGATAAGGATGTAGCATATGTTATTAAGCCAGTTATATAGTTCCAAAGTCAAGCCAAGTGAACCACAAAAGATAATGTGTAGAATGATGTGTTATACTCGTACGTTACATAAACGATTCTTCTGTCAACAGATCGTAAGGACTGTCCACGCTCAGAAAAATGATTTTACCATATGGCAATAAGCCCACCAGGTTGTACTGTATACAACGAAAGTGTAATACAATTTAATACAAAAAATTGAATTTTTCAAGCAGTTACTAAGGCTAGCTGGAATTGTTCAACACTCCAAAGAGGGTAAACAGAACATGGGGATTTCTTCAACATTTTGTTTTAAGCCATTTGAGTCTACCACGATATTATATCACGACAAGAACTTGTTTCCGCTCGTTTGTTGTGTTTACACTTTCGTTGTATACAGTAGAACCTGGTGGGCGTATTGCCATGTGACTATCTCTTCCAACAAACCACAAACATTTTTAAAGAGGCTTTGAGTGAAAATGAGGCTGAAATCCTTTTTTTTCAATCGGGATTCCAGCGAGATTTGAATCCGCAACCTACGGGCTGGGAGACAGGCGTCTTTTCAACTAGGCCACGGAGGTTGTCGTTCTTTCATTTAGACCCGGAAACCTCCGCGTTAACAACCTTTACATATCGATAATTTCTTATATTTTATATTATATCGAGATGACTCAGAAACTTGACGTAAGACCAAAGTGGGTGAAGCATGTTGATTTTTCCAGTCACATCTCGCTTTTCTTGAAACTTCTCTGTTTACCCGATAATATAACATAAACTTTGCATCATGTTGATTCTAGAGTTGGCCAAGAAATTTCCGCGTGAACTACGCAACCGGACTTGAGTCACCAATCGCCGGCCGTGATCCGAGTTGGATTTTTTCAACTTGTCCTCCAAATTTTTTCAACTTTCCCACTTCGTCATCATTATCTTCAGATGCTGTTCATCCACTGCAAGATGAAATCTTTCGCGGGACTTCCCCATTATCTTGTTTTTCTCACCGTTATTTGCTAGCATACGGCTTAGCACTCCAATATTTCGTAAATCTAATGAGTTTAAGGACGTCTTCTGCTGTAGTGAGAATACTATTATATGACATTGCTTGTCCACCGTTGATATTTTACCTTTACGATATGAAAGGTTCATTGTCATTTCAATCCCTTAATATGCATATCAGTATAATTAGTAAAACATATAGTCGAAGTGAGACAAAAATCAATGAAAAGGAAAACGTTACGAATTTTCCTCAAAAGGCCTTAAAAGAAACAAATGAATCAGAAGAAAGACCAGTCACTAACCGACCAAAGTCAACAACTTTGACAAATATGTCAATATCAAATATATAACCAGACTTAAGTGGCTTAGTTGACGCTCTTTGTATTCTAGCCCGATGGTTGCGGGTTCGGTTCCCGTTGGAACACAGATTGATAAAAGGTTCTAGAGCGGTTATCACTTTAGGGCTCTTTAATATATTTCTGGCTGATTGGAAGATATTGTCACATAGTAATAAGCCCACCAGGTCGTACCGTATACAACTAAGTGTAATATAATACAAATGGGAGTGGAGGGAACATGCGATGAAGCTATTCCACAACAGTATAAAGACTGGAAGTGATTCCGAAGTCGTGAAAAAACAAAACGTTGAACACTGTGGTGTTGGCAGGAGGAAGGAAGATGACTTGTAGAACGACGTATAGGGCGAGATGGGATTCGTGGATTAGACTAGTCCTTCAATGGACCAAGAGATGCTGTAAAAATGATGATGATAAAGATGTTTGTAGTTAGCTTAGGGTTTATACGTCCTTATTTTGTAAGCAAATTCTGGTTTAGTGGTAGAAATGTAAAAAAAAGTTAATTTGTACACATACGTGTATATTAAGTGCGTGAAATTGGTTTCATTTTCTAGACTGGTTTTTCTTTCATACTTGTTTCTTAATGTATTCGTTTAGACGCCATAATTCATAGATTTCCTTGAGATGTTTGCTACGATGCATGAATTTAATGCCTTGTGAAATGTTCGACTTTGTTTTTCCTTCGATATTTTATTAGTATCCAATTAATGTACAGTTATTATCCGTAACTATTTGTTCATAACATGGTATACAGGTACTCTTTAACAGAATATGGTATACAGACCCAGTAATCAATTCGTATGGTACTCTATAACATAACATGGTATACAAACCCAGTAATCAATTCGTATGGTACTCTTTAACATAACATGGTATACAGACCCTGTAATCAATTCTTCGGGTTTGAAACCAAAAGTGTAAGCGTGAAACTCGCAGTTCGTCATCGAACTTGTTGGTTACACTACCGAACGCACTACCAAACACATTGACGAATCAACGTTTCTTTAATATAAATGGGGAACAAATTAAATATACATATATACATTTAATTTCTAATTTAAACTTTTAAATTTTTCTTTTGTAGAGTGATTATATTCCGCATGCTTACAGCTTTTATCGAATACTTTTCTAAGTCGTTCCACAACTCCTTTGTTGAAACTCATTTCCGTCTTCCGGGCTCTATAAAATGTATTCGTAAAAATATAAAGAAGAAAACAATATTGAAGTCACCTGAATTTAATTTAATAAACCAATAATTGTTATAAATAACTTGCGAAATAATACTCCAACAATCCAATCGGCGACAGCGACTTCAACCTCCGGGTTTTGCCGCCAATCTCGACCGGCCGACTCTCGGATTTGCGAAACTGCATCGGTCGACCATGACCGACATATAATACCTTCCACTACTTGATCGTATCTACCACAACTCGGCTGTTATAGAAGATCTTTTAAAAACGAAGAACTCGCGCCGCACGCTAGACGCACCGATGCGTGCTCGTTCTTATACCATATACCGGTATTTTATATCGATAGTGAAACTATAACATAATGTTCGTTTGAATAAGTGTGAAAGTGAACGATAAAAGTGAGTGTTGTAACGAACAAAAGTGAATCTTACCCATATATCGTAATCGGATTTTATCGTAAGAAGTTTAATGATTCAATAATGCAACAAGGAATCATCCTTTTATTGAATTTTAAAGTGTTTTAAATACATACGTACCGTTACACTGTTTTCTTGCCGAGCTAGGCAAAGAGGAGAAAGTGTCAGACTTTCCTATCGCGACACTCGTATTCTACCTCTTCTACATCCATACAATTTCTCTGACTTTTTACAATATTTTTTTCATTTATTTTGTACAATCACACTTAGTCTCCCTTGACCATGTCTTTCTCTCACATTTGAGCTGTACATTTGTCTTGTTGGTATTTCTTTATTCATTCGTTCCATTCGTCCAAACCATTTTAGAATTCTCTTCTTTATCTTATTTTATACATCAACTTTAAGTTTATATTTATTTATTTCTAATAACTTCATTCCGTATTTTATTATATTATTAAATATGCAAAAGTTACCTTAACACAAGACATCATTATTTTACAAAGATTAATATTTTTTACTTTATTTTTAATAAATAATCGCTTTTTCACTAAATCTACCATAAATTAAAACAACTTGACGTATCCAAGATAACAGGTTTGTTGGTAGAAGAAATTGCTATACAGTAATAAGGCCGCCAGATGTACCACGTATAACCATGTATGAAAAAGAAAAAAAAATTAAGTGATTCGATAATGAAACGAATAATTTGTATATTTAATTTGAATTGACGGACGAATCGTTTAAAGTTCAATTCTTTTCACGTAAAAAAAGTCGTCGGCCGTGGTCTGACGGTTAACATTGACGCTAAGCAAGCGGGCGCCCCTGGTTCGAGTCTTTGTGTAGTGATTTCCGAACTAGTTTTACTCCTGTGGAAGGTCGCCGGTTTGAACACCGCGTTGTGTTACTCTTCGTCATTTTCTCCGGCTAGTATTCGGGGGTATAAGGATTGGGTCATATATATTCTTTCAAAAAAATGAAAATTCATGCCGGTGTGCTCCAATCGTTTCACTTGAGTGATTCGTCGGGTCCAGAACAGCAGTGTGGCCAGTGAGTTTGCTGGTGTGCAACGGTTCATTTACTTTAAGAAGATAAAAAGAAAGAAATAAACAAATCTCCACGGCACAGTTTCGCTTAACTGAATTGATCTTGAAATTTATAATGGATTCTCGGCTACGAGGCTGAATAAAGAAGACGAGTTTTAGTCTCAAATTTTATCTTCTTCTTCCTCTTGGTTTAGGTCGTATGACCTGTTTGTGACGGTGAGCTATCCTGGGATGTCCGTGGCTTCTTCCACCGTGCTATGAGCTACAAAAGTTTTTTACCCTAGGCAGGCAGCTAACCTTACCTTGGAACCCTCCTTCTTTATCCAGGCTTGGGACTGGTATCGCTGTTCGAATTTTATAACAGCTGAATTTATGTTTTCCTATTGTATACTACGTGTATAATATACTTAAATTTTTATATTTTTAAGCAGCAAAAAAGCTTAAAAATATATCTACTTCAAGAAAGCCTGCAGCATTTTAGACACACCAATCGTTGTGGAACTTAGATCTTCTTAAATTGGAATTTCGGATTTGATTTGTCAAAATTGTCTGCTTGCTGAAGTGAAACCGTTTACATTCAATAAATGGCATATCCATAATGGCTGACAATTATACTTGATCACGAGCCTTATCTATTAGAAAAAAATACTTGTCATAAAACTTCACTGTTCGTATTCTTCTAAACGTATAAGGGAACTATAAAAGTGATTACGGTTTATCATCAATTCATTTTGCCGAGGAAGGAGCACTAGTTAAATAATTTAAAAACGAATTATCGTTTAGATGCCTATTTTCTGACTCGAGAGTTACAGGTTTAGTCATTTTCTTGAAAAAGAGGTCTTTATCTTGATTTAATGTAAGGTCGTTTGATATGATATATTTCAGGTTGTTTGGAAGAAATTTACCACAAGGAAATAAACTCGCCAAGTTGTACTGTATACGAAGAAAATGTAATATAATATGATATATTTTGCTTGTGTTGGATAAAAAAAATGGTTTTTATTATAACTTTTTGCCACAAAAAGCATATTTATCTTATACGATCAATATACGCGTTATTTATTGAATTGGCGTTAATTTTTGTAGAATTCCATTTTTTTTTATTAAATTGTTGACATTAACAGCTTGAAAAGACTTTCATTGAGTGAAATAAAGCTGTCAAATTTATTGTGTAGATTCTTTTCACAATTTGATTAAAAAAGTGTTTTTTTTTCATAACTAAAAAGGTTCGTAAAAATTAGAAAACATGAATTATTACTAAGAAATAAATTACAGTGAATCGATATTAATTCACGGTTTACTTCATATTAAACTGAAAATATTCACCTTCACGATACGATGACCTTTGTGGCCTAGTTGGTAGAATGCGTGTCTTATACACAAGGATTTCGGGTTTTATATCCAGTGGCAACCAAAATTAAGAGTCGTGTTCTGCTTTTTTACACGAGGTGTTTTTATATTTTTCTAGTTGCTTGGAAGAAACAGTTAAGAACTAAAGTATAATCTCTGTTAAGATGATAGTCCATAACTGTATTTAAGTACCGATTTTGATGTATGGGAGTGAAACGTGAATGCATGCACTGAGAAGAATACATGGGGCCAATGTACAATATGAACAAAGACTGATGTGTTGTTTAAGATGAAGATAAGCACATGGAGATGGTTTGGGCATGTGGGATAAATTATTTAAAAAAGTAACAAAGCAAATATACAATGCAAATGTGGCACGACACTCCGATAGTGGTACTCCGAAAAATATTATCCAAAATATACGAAAAACCGAGGAAGCCTCGAAATAACTTTTTCTACAATTCTTCAATTGCATTGGTAAGGAATCGACAAAGAGAATTGATGGACACCTGAAAGAAGCTGAAAAATATGCTGTTGAAATACATGCACTGACAATGTATGACACATTACGGGATAAAGTGATTAAAGATAAATATGAACTAAAGGCTGATGTGTTGAGGGAGAGAAAAGTGCATGGAGTGACAATGTATGATATATTACAAGATAAAGTGATTAGGGTGTTGAGGGAGATATATAACTTGGAATGCGCGGTAGAGGAAGACCAAGAAAAGTATGGTTAAATCAAGTGAATAATATTTTGAAAGAAGGAAATGTGAAAATTCAGAGAAATCATTGAAACTGTATGATAATGTTTATGATTTATCGCAGTCTGGTTTTTTTCACTTGAGGTTTTTTTCTTTCTGTTTGGTTGATAGGTATTGCCAATAAAGCCCGTTAAATTGTACATGATACAACAAAAGTTATACATTACAATTTTATCAATCATGAGGGATAGGTTATGGTGCTGACAATGATATCAGATAAAATAAATGTTCATATGTAATGTTTTTTTCTATCATATGCAGAATGAGAATAGGACCTTGTCTGAGAGGAAGCCGCCTTATACCATATATCCATATCATGGAGAAGAAACTCTTGACCGTGTTTTGTATGAACCACTTATATATGTAATACACAAGTATAAATGTTCAACATGTCCCACCTACTCAAATTAAATTCCATATTCATTTACAGCCGGAATTTATTATATAAAATAGCTTACATATTTAGTTAGATAATAATTTTTTCATGATTTTACGCTTCCTCCTTTCTTTTAAAATGTTATTAGCATAAATCATCTTCTTATAGGATAGAACGCATAATTATCTGAAAATAATACGAATATGCACCGTTCGTAAATTAAGCAAGACGTTCATTTTATTTTTCAAGAGGAAAAATATACATTTTATACCTTTGTTCTTGGAAGAGCTCCTTAAAATATGTTAGAGTATCATTTTGAGTCGGGTAAAGAAGTCGTTGCACCCAGTAAAAAAATCGGGAATCAAGACAAAGGTAAATCTGATGGTTATAATATACGAGTATATTCACGTTCCAATAATAGAGTTAAAACACTTATCGAAAGTGATTTGGCTTAAAAATTGTAGCACTTCATAAAATGATATTTATTTATTACATGAATCCCCTTTTCAAGTATATCCTATACTGCGTGTATAGACTATTTTTTGCGAACCTTTCATCATTCATTCATCCTGCGTGGCTGAACCTTCTCAATGAAGCTTTCTTTATCTTAAGCACTGCATCTTCTTTCAATCCACATTCTTTCTTAATGTCTTAATTTCTTATTCAGTCATACATTGTTTATTTCAAGATCATATTTGGCTTGCTTGATCTGGACAAGCGAAACGAAGTCTAGGAAACGTGTGTATTCCTACTAAAATCCACATTAGCCCCAAAACTGTGATCCTTTTTGAAAAAAAATAAATAACATTGCATGCAGATGTTCAAACTAAGAAACATTGCAAATTTTTGGCTAAAATTTATTTTTGATTACGGTTTTTAAAACAGTTCCTAAATAATAATAAAAGGATGATTTATACAGCGCCGTTTAGAGAGCAAACTCTAACTCAGGATTCGAATACACCCATAAATGTTTATTACTCCCACAAAGAATGGTCTTTAAGTGCTTCCTAAAGCTTCACACGCCGCCCATAGCACTAACACTAGGAGGCAAACCATTCCACGCCACAGGACCAGCAACGGCAAAAACTCTATCATAATACTCCGCTCTATGGGATTGATTTGGAACAACCGTTCATTTAACGATACACAGAACAAGTAAATCACAATTATTTACCTGCAAATAAAATAAATTTTATCTAGTATCTATTCTGTGTTTTTAAAATAAAATATCTGTTAACAGTAAGGTTAAGTTTAAATTGTTTAACTTCTTTTTTCTGTTAAATCAAAAAATGAATTATATTTTGAAGTTTAGGAAGTTTACCCATTTCCAAAACAGAGAGTAATCAAATATCGGTTTTTAGCTTATACTCGTATAGTCAAGTTAGTTAATTGAATTTTACAGAGTATTTCTTCTTAAAGACAATTTCGACTTGCACGTAAATTTTAAAACAATTGCTTCCAAAAGACACTTTCCTATTTTCTTATAATAATTATTTCGACAAGGGAAAGAATGGAAATGTCTCATTACGGAATTCTTTTAAACAATTGTGAGATGTAATTCGTTTTTATGTAAAAAGTCTCGATGTCTAGAGGTAAAGATGACAGGTAGAGATATCTAACAATTAAAAGTAAATCATCTTCCAGCACTGTGTCTGCATTATTACACGTTTTGATTTTATGAGGCGCTTGACTGTTACTGATTATTATGCAATCAGATTGAATCACATTATTCGCTAATGAAGTAATTTTATATAATAAAAAAACTCTTAAAGAATAATTTATTCATTTTGATAAATTATTGTACTGTACAATAGAGTTAATTGGCAAGTGGCAAACTCTTACAAGCTACCATACAATTGATTTACAAAGTTAATTGACAAGTGGCAAACTCTTACAAGCTACCATACAATTGAATTACAAAGTTTATTGACAAGTGTCAAACTCTTACAAGCTGCCATACAATTGATTTACAAAGTTAATTGACAAGTGGCAAACTCTTACAAGCTACCATAGAATTGATTTACAAAGTTTATTGACAAGTGTCAAACTCTTACAAGCTACCATACAATTGATTTACAAAGTTTATTGACAAGTGGCAAACTCTTACAAGCAACCATACAATTGATTTACAAAATTTATTAACAAGTGGCAAACTCTTACAAGCTACCATACGATTGATTTACAAAGTTTTGAGTTAAAGGAGGAGAATTTGTATTTTTGATGAAGAGAAAAAAAGAACCATGCAATACTAAAATAATAAATATAAATGGATCAAAAACCAAAATATTGAGTTTTTGCAAAATAATCTGATGAGAAACAGTTTACTTTTCTTTATCTTAGACTTTTCTTCCACTTGGAGATTTCGGGTTCAATTTTCGATGCTCCGTAATGAAATTTGTTGCAGTCTGGCTAAACAGTTTCTCTAGTCGACTATTATTGTCTCTCTACGTGCAATTATATTTCGACCTTCTCTTTTGCGTGGTTGGTAAGCAGCCTATATTCCAACGGGTTTTTTCGTCTTGATTTACGTTGGTACCCAGATTTATAAAAAAGGACTTCAGTATGTTTTTTATGCCTGTTCAATAACTTTCTAATTGGTTGGAAGAAATTATCTAATGTCAATTATCCCTCCAGATTATACTACAAACAAAAAAGTAATACAATACAATAGTGTTTCCAACATGTTTGGTCACATGCTGCGAACGACGAGTATGTTATGTGTCAAGTTCAAGGAAGAATTAAAGAATAAAAAATATTTGTTTATTTTTGTAATTTATTTTATCAAACACTTAATTATAAATTAATTAATTTAACATAATTAAGTAACATCTATCATTTTACATCCGAAAACTTAGATTTAATATTTTGTTCCGTTCAAAATACTTATATTTATTCTTAACATATAAAACACATCAAAAAGTCTAGATGCTCTCGGGTGTTTTGATTTTTTTTGACATTGCCTTAAAATTTGTTTGAACCTTTGCAGTTCAAGTTATTTAAACTTATCATAATTTTGATTTTTGGAAGACGAAAGTCATCGCGACTTTATGAGGTAATTATAGGCTTCCTATTGTAGATTTTCGAGTATATTTTGACCTTTTCGAGTATATTTTGGCAATAAGTAATTATGCCACTTAAAATATAGACTAAGATATGAAAAAATATAGATTTTTTATCGTGCTCACATCTAGTTTACAAAGAATATCCTCAATTCTAGTGTTTTTTTTTTTAATTTTAAACAGTTCTAATCCCTGTATTCACTGTTGTATGTTATTATCTTGATTTTCTATCGTTTATATAACGTGTCTTGTTTTTTTTAACGCTTTATATTTAATACTTTACAACGCACTATCGTGTTTTCCTTTTGGAATGATTAGTAAATCTCTTTTTTTTATTTAGTCTCTGAAATATTAAGTGTTTATTTATAATAGTAAAAAAGAACAGTAAAAAACAAATCGAATCACAGTGAAAAAAAAATATGTGGCGTGAATTTGTGTTATTCATAAGAAGTGTTTCTTGTTTTTCTTGTGTCTTTGGTATTTGATATTTCACAACGGAACGTACTGGTTTCCTCTTGGAGTGTTACGACAAAATAATGTGAGTAATAACACGATTTATAGATATTCCTCTCAATAAAACATAAACCGCAAAATAAACAAACTCTTTTTTTTGGTTTATCGCAAGGTTCTTTGAACGTTAGTATTGATGGATACCTTGCGGAGGGATTTGAACGTTAGTATTGATGGATACCTTGCGGAGGGATTTGAACGTTAGTATTGATGGATACCTTGCGGAGGGCTTTGAACGTTAGTATTGATGGATACCTTGCGGAGGGATTTGAACGTTAGTATTGATGGATACCTTGCGGAGGGATTTGAACGTTAGTATTGATGGATACCTTGCGGAGGGATTTGAACGTTAGTATTGATGGATACCTTGCGGAGGGATTTGAACGTTAGTATTGATGGATACCTTGCGGAGGGATTTGAACGTTAGTATTGATGGATACCTTGCGGAGGGCTTTGAACGTTAGTATTGATGGATACCTTGCGAAGGGCTTTGAACGTTAGTATTGATGGATACCTTGCGGAGGGATTTGAACGTTAGTATTGATGGATACCTTGCGGAGGGATTTGAACGTTAGTATTGATGGATACCTTGCGGAGAGATTTGAACGTTAGTATTGATGGATACCTTGCGGAGGGATTTGAACGTTAGTATTGATGGATACCTTGCGGAGGGCTTTGAACGTTAGTATTGATGGATACCTTGCGGAGGGCTTTGAACGTTAGTATTGATGGATACCTTGCGGAGGGATTTGAACTTATGTATAATAGATGGATTGATTTATGATTGAATGGAGTTAAAACAAAAAATAATCCAACTTTTATTGAATAGAATAAAATATAAATAAAAAGTTGTGTAACTACGCAGGCCAGAGAATCTTTACCGGTTTTTGTGAAAATGGTTAATATTAGTATTTTTTGTGTTTTATGATCGTAAATAATATCAAAAAATTTCGACCACATTTAATTTTTTTTTAACATTTTTTAAAATTTTATTTCGTTCGAGTAATCTCGTGTAATATAAATACATATTTGAATATATCATTAAATTTTTTCTCCCATAAATACGTTTTATACTCGAATATGACGATCGCGTATCTCACGAGCAAGGAGATAACAATACTTTCGACTGTACCAACGGAAGACAATTTAATAATACTATTGGTATATTAGTTAGTATTTATGTTAAATAAAGCCACAACAAAAATACACAAAAGTTTTAGACTGCACAATTAAGCATGGAGTGATGTGTGCTGGGATATACTAAAATATACCATAAACGAAACTCCTGGATTCGCAACAAAACAAAGATATAAGATGTAATAAAGGTGTACAAGAAGATGAAGTGGCAATGGGTAGGGCAAGCTGTCAGATTTCCGATGGATATCCAAAATAGTATCCAAGATGCATAAAAATCCCCAAAAAAAGACCGAAGGTACTCTGGGTATCTGAAATCAGGAAGCATTACAGCGTCACATGGTACCAACGAGCAAAAAAACCGAATTGTTTGGTTTTGACTTCATCCTATATTCCTATAGTGGATCGACCCAGATTGACAATGACGATAATATTGAGTGTACGGATATGTACTCGTACTTAGCGGCTGCGGTTATTTGATTGGGAGCTTCCCTGCATCTGTATATTTGGTGAGAAGGCCGCAGAAAACTCAACAAAGGAAGACAAACTACAAAGAACCCTTGTAAATCTTCTGCTATGTGATAGCAACACATTCGGCTTTAGTACCACTGCAATAAGGATAAGTTCTTTATCGAGGATACAAATCGCTCCTGATGGAGCGTGTATGCTGTTAATGGTGATAATGTTGAAACATAACTTGGCTGCCTTATAAAGCTAATAATTCCGCGTGAAATTTATATTTTGTCAATTATTTTAATTGTACAAGGAAACATGTCGAACATTCCGCTATTGAACCTAACCTTGACATGAATATGTTTTACATGAATTTATAAAATAGCGCATTAGACTTTAGACCTCTAAGATTAATTAGCGTAAATATCAAAAGTCAATTTCTTGAAACACGTTTTTTTGTTCTTTCAGTATAAATCTCAAGTACTATCAATATTATTAACTAATTAGGCATTCCATTCTATAAAGAGGATGATTTGTTCCAATAACAACCTGAAGGAAATTAGGCAGTCTGAGAATATGTAACAAACTACTCTAGTTCTAATTATTTAAAGAGTTTAGGACAACATATGGTATTCAGATATGTGACTATAAATTAACGGAGAATTAAGTACGAATAGGTACGACATGTTGAACGGACGGGGAACATTTCAATTGAGTAAAGGTTGTACGCGGAAGAAGGAGAGTGGGCAGGCCAAGGCTGCGATGGGAGGATGAAATTGAGAGGGACGCAACCCGGCTGCTGCAGGCGCAGGATTGGAGGGTCGTGGCGGAAGACAGGAGAGGTTGGAGGCGAAGATTGACGGAGGTCAAAGCTCGATATGGGCTGTAGGACCATCGAAAGAAATAAGAAAGGTTGTATGCAGTGCGCAGAGGACACTCAAAGAAACATGATCGAGGGTCTCCTCACCCATTCCACATGTGCATGTAGGGTTTTCTTTAATATGGATTTTATAAAGGTGACTTTCTATCAGACAGTGATCTATTTTTATCCTGCATATGATACACAATTCGTTTGAACAGATTTATTTTGAGGAACTAAGGTTTAATGGGTATTTTAACCTGAATATTCCTGTAGGTAGCACCCTTATTGCTACTAGACAGCCTTCCCAGGCCATTGATTGAAAGTGTAGTGCTTTATAAGGAACGACTTAAAAATATAACGAATTTTGGGTAAAATAATTGTAAGCCATTTTTGGAATGAAAATCTGGAATGAAACACGTAATACACTGCCTTGGAACTAAGAGTTTTTCAATTGATTTTTTAAACATGCCAATGATGGAACGACTCGAAAATTAGTTGGTTACTGGTTCTAGAATCTAACTACATGGACAGTAAAGAACGACATAAAAATAGAGCAGTTAACTGGGAAAACCAGTAAATAATATTTACTTAAATATAGCGCATGCCCATGATTGGAAAGATGCTTTATATTTCTGGCGAGATGGGAGCAGGTGGTGGTATAATTTTTAAGGGATTTATACAAAAGTAATACATAAACTTTGGGTCTATTTCTTATATTCAACTAATTAAGTTATTTCTGATATGAATTGACATAATCGTACTTTATCAGGTTTAATATGAATCTCGGACAAACATGAATGAATGGCTATTACTTTTGACGAGTATAATAAAAGGCAAAATACATTTAAAAGTGGGTGATTGGTACACTTATCGATGGTGCCATTAGAGATAACCTGTGTAAACTAATTTGTGATATGCGTATGCTGTTGCATATAGAGCAAGGACCTTCAGTTCTTGTAGTTTTTCTGAGTCTCTTTCTTCATTGGGTCCCTAATAATTTTCACACCATTTGTACACCATTTGCTTTTATTTTGGATTGCGAAACAAACGCTGTTTTTATTTTAATCTTAACCGGGGATTGCGGAATCGTTTACCATTAGAACCTTGATTTTTACAAAAATGGATCAGTCTGGTTTTCAATTAAGCCCTCTAAAATATATTGTTTGTTGGTTGGAAGAAATGGTCAGTTGGCAATAAGTTCGCCATGTTGTAATGTACGAATACCCATTACCCGAGAAGACTATAAAGAAGGCATATAAGTAGGAAATTAGAATACTTGTCGTTGGTGTCACCTGAGATGTCTATGTAAGCCAATTATCGATAGATGTATCTTGTTGCACATAGGGCAAGGAGCTTCAGAACTTGCAGCGTGTATACGTCTTCTTTCTTAGTTGGATCCCTGGTATTAAACAAGAGGTGTGCGCCATTTGTGTGGATCTGACGTTGTTTGTTCAGAGTTGGGATAAGCATCTATGTTTTTGAGTGTGTCATGCAGCACGTCCTTATACATTTTGCGCTGCCCACTGTGCTTTCTTATGCACTCCGTCAGCTCACCAAAACTCTTCCCTTGGTGAGTTTTCTGTAGTTTTCTCACCATATATATCTATCTTCGCATATAAACAAATGCGGGGAAGTTCCTAATCAACAGTCTGCAACCGCTACCTTTCCACTATTACACTTTACATCTTCGCTTGATAGAATTATGTGTTATATATCCTGATTTTTCTTTTTGCATTGTCGGTTCTTGAATCGTTGTACTATGCTTTCTTCCTCTTCTTGCGCACGGATGGTATCGAATACCAGGAGGCGGGGTGCTGCCGTTGGAGGGGTGTAGGGTGAAACCTGACGATACCTGCTGACATAAGAAATCAATCGTTGGAAATGTTTGTCACGCACATCAATAGCTGACGCAAACGATGTGATTTGTGGTCCATGTGTAGAATAGAGAGATAATTAAGCCAACTGAAAGTCAAGACAACTACTCAAAATACTTCCTCAATGTATGCACATATAAACAATACCCTCAGACATATGACACAATAGTTGAACTCTTCAAACCATTGACATATGACACAAATGGGCGGAAACACACAAAATACTGATGGAAATTAATTCTAAGATCTCTCTCTCTCGCTCGCTCGCCCACTAAAGAGGATATTTTCTGGTGACTTGAGTTAGGTATGCTAGCATGCAGTTTCACTGATAGTTAATTTTTTTGGTCACATCACCCATGTCAAGCATCTGTTGTAAGCTGATCATTTCACTTTTCTTTTGGTACGGACGCAAATTAAATAATAAATTGTTATATAATAAAAAAAACTGTTACGAGAACACCTTGCACTCGACTGGTTGCCATGAGCAAACGATATGTGGGTCACACAAAACTTCTCAATTGAATGTGTAATGTCACTCTGATGAACCGGTCCGGTCCGTTGTGAAATTGAAAGAGCAGTTTGTTTGTTGGTTACTGTCCATTCTACTGAAGCTTGGTTAATCTGGTGGGCCCACAATTATTCTAAATCATTATCATCATTCTGCTTATACATGTCCGCTGCTGCATGCAAGGCTCCCATTTCCTACTGCCCTCGTTCATATCTTGATCGCTTTGCATCCATTGCATCCTAGCGAATTATCTGATGTCATCCATCCATCGTGTAGACGGCTTTCTTTGTCGTATCTACTCAGTGCACGATGTATATTGTATTATAATTTCGTTATATACAGAATAACCCAGTAGACTTATTGCCATGCGGCAATCTTTTCCGACAAACCAGAAAGATGTTAATAAAATAAATCAAGTGATAACTAGACTGGAATCCATAGGAAACACCAATGAGAATTGAACATGCAACTCTCAGGCTGAAAGTCAGACGTCTTAACAACTAGGAGACCGAGATTAGCGTTTATTATGTATGTATAGGTATATGTTAAATGGCGTCTGAAAAAAAATATACTCACTTTTACATCGTGCCGTTTACTTAAATTTGCTGGAGGAATTTTCCGTATCACGCGCTTGCGAAGAGTTTCGGGACAAGGAGAACTTTTATTTCATCAAATATAAAGTTTACAACATATAACCAGCAAAAGTGTATTAATTGAGAGCACCCATTAAATGCGCCCAAATACCAAAACAAATTATTTGTGATGTTTACGATTCCATGTTATCAGTGATATATGAACCAGCGCGGTCATCAGTTTGAACACTTGCGATATATGAACCAGCGCGGTTATCAGTTTGAACACTTGCGATATATGAACCAGCGCGGTCATCAGTTTGAACACTTGCGATTACTAAAAAAATCTAGGTTTATTATTTTATTTGGAGTTTTAATCTAAGATGTACCTTAATAAATACTGAATTTATTCAAAGTGTAAATATTTTTTCGAGACACCGTATTTTTAATATCACTTTCACAAAAAAATATATGGGCTGTGTGGTCTCCTGTGCATGCCGTGCAAAGCAGGTTGTATTTAGGTTGTATTCAATGCAACCTAACTATTTTCTTACCATATGGTAATATCTTCCAGCCAACTAGAACTACGCTATAGAGGCCTAAAATGAAATTCGGGCTGCATGTTGTTCATGGCCTGATAGATATAGAAAAGATATAATTTTGTATAACTATAAGAAAGTGTAGCGTTCTATCCTGTCTCTTCTCCGATAGGGAAACGGCACGATGGTATGTATCTATGTATGCAAAAATACTAAAATACCATTTCAAAAACTCCCGGCTCGTCTCGAGTAGAATCACAAACAGTGCGGAATAAACATTTTTAAAAGCAGGTTTTTAAGAAAGATCCATTGTTCACTCGGTAAAATCACGCCATCGCGAAACTAATCGTTTTCTCACAAATTATATAAAATTTATGTAAATATTACACGTACACACGATGGTATTATGTAAAGATACACATAACATTTTCGCAATTATTAATTAGCGAACATATCGCAATTAAAATATTTATCACTGATTATAGTCTTCAAAAATATTTACTTGCTTTTAAAAAAGAATCACTTTCAAAATGATTTCGAGATAATTATATTTTAATTTTAATTTATGCACGCAATAAAAATGTTTTGTAATTAAAAAAATAACAATGTCATAATTACTGCGAATTTCATGGTTTAGTTGTTAAGACGCATATTTTTTTATTCCGTGGTTCAATTTCTGGTATATAAATTTAATGTAACTGTTTTTGCCATGTATTGTAGTAATAATAATAATAAAAGCACAGATTATATAGCACGTTTAAAAAGCACTCTCCTCAAAGGCGCTTTAGCTTGGGATTCAAAAACACTATATACCCGTACATTAAAAATATTACAAAAAGATAAAACAAGTTGAGTGTAAGGATAGGAAGGTAGTGTCTGCGGCCAATAAGATCAGGTATTTAACCGATTCTGCATATGTTAAGAAAAATGCAAAAACTCACCAAGCAAAGACGAACTAAAAATACAGAGATTGCTTATTGCCTTTCCAGATCACCGCTCTCCTTTTTACGTCGTCCTTTACTTTCCATGTAGTGCGACTTTGGAACCAGTTACAAACGAATGTTATGCTCTCTCCGTCCTTGGAATAATTTAAGAAGCGACTGAAAAAACTTTTAATTTCTAGTTAAGAATGTAACGTGTCTCATTCTGATTTTTCTTTCCTCTACACCATCCTTTCCTTTTCCGTTGATTAATTATATCTCACTTATACTTTATTATGTATATGTCCTTTAATTTCATAAATATGAATCATTGTTTGAATATTTTTTGCGACCTTTGTTTATTTTTGTCAGGTTGATTGAAATAGATTGCCGCCTGACAATAAGCCCATCAGATTGTATTTGCAATGAAGTGTTAAATAAATAAATAGATCTTCCGACGTGTGATAGTAACGCACTCGGTTTTAGGTGGAGGGTAGTGTTCGTATGTAGTGTTCATATTCAACCATACATTGTGACAAGATTTCCCAAAAATAGTTGTCTTCAAGGGATTCTTAAAGCTGCACACGCTACTCATTTTTTTAACACTTGGAGATATACAAAATATTAACAAAAAAAAACATATTTATTTCTAGTTTTTTAATTAATAATGAATTAAAACACCTGATTTAGTTTCTATATTATATTTTACAATAATAAAAATTCGATTAAATTTAAATATAACTCAAGAAAACAAATATTTACGAAAAGTAAAGATTATTAATTCATTAAATATTCCCCAAACATGATATGTTATATGTTACCTGTTGCAATAACAAAATAACACTATCATAGATTAATACCAATCAAGGAATCATTCAAGAATACCAAAAAATACCATTCAAGAATACCAAAAAAATACCATTCAAGAATACCAAAAAATATCATTTATGAATACCGAAAAATACCATTCAAGAATACCAAAAAATACCATTCAAGAATACCAAAAAAATACCATTCAAAAATACCAAAAAATCTAATAAATCAGAATTTACTTTTAATATTCTAACAATCGACCAAATCACGTATGTCAGCTACAGCAGCGCCAGAGCGATTACAATGACAATATCTTCAAACTAACCAGAAATGTAATTTGTTTTATCAAACACTAGTTATTCCACTTTATGTAACGGTATAACCCTACCGGTTTCATGGTTTCCACCCCATCATCCGGTGGGATGATGATGAGGAGAAAACCTTGAACCGGCAGGGTTATACCGTTACATAAAGTGTAATAAACAGTGTTTGATAAAAACAAATTACAATGTCTTTAAACCTCTACAATGTTAATGCCTTATCTTTAAATAATATAACCAGAAATGTGTTATAGAGGTCTAAAGTGAAAACCAGATTGGAATCTTTTTTTTAAATCGGCTACTAACGGGAATCGAACACAAAACCCCCAAGCTGAAAGCAGTCATCAATAGGCAACGGACATAACCAATGCTACGGAATAATATGTTAATAATTATCTGTTAAGTTTTATTGTTTCATTATCTGCAGCAGATTAAACCTGACGATTGTCATGCAACTTGGATATCCTTGCCATCAAATCTTTGGATTTGATACATTAAGAATATGTGCTTGCTGGAGTGCAACATGTTGCATGCAATAAACAAATACACAGACAGGCGTCCTTTATTTTCATCATATTCAATCACGAGGGATTTTTTAAAATTGATTTAACACTTCATTGTACACAATCTGCTTGACTTATTACTAATCGGCAATCTCTTTCAAGCAATCAGACAAAATAAAATAAAGGAGTTACATGGTTGCAAAAAAACATTTCAATAATTATTCACCTGTATACAATTTATGAACAATATACATACTCGTAGTTAGAATTTATATGTTGTTTATAATTAAGGCATTAACGTTGTGGAGGTTTAAAGACATTGTAATTTATTTTTATCAAACACTGTTTATTCCACATTTTTGTGACGGTATAACCCTACCGGTTTCAAGGCTTTCACCTCATCTTCACAATGGAGCAAAGTCCTATTTATAAAAAACATATCATACGAAATAACCAAAAATATTCGAAGCCACATAAAACCAGCTTTTTACACTAATTTTAATCTCCGGAAACTCTTATTTAATGGGAAAGGCAAAATGGAATACTTAGCAACAGTGGTGTGTATAAACTTTTATGTGCTGACTGTGATAATTTCTATATAGGAAATACAGGAAGATCTTTTGAAAAGAGATTTCGTGAACACAAATCCGCCTTAACAAATCCTCTAATTTATTCTGAAATGGCTAATCATTGTCACCGAGAAAACCATACTTTTTCTATCGATGATGCCAAATTCTTACATATCAGTAGTAACGGAAATAAATTGGACAGATTAGAGGCCCTAGAAATTTGTAAGTTGGTACACCGATCTGAACATCTGGTGAACAGTTATATCCCAAAAATCTCACCGCTCTTAGCCGAAATCGTCCCATGCCTCCCTCACCCCTCAGCCCCCAACCGCTGAAGCGTGCATATCGGTACCAGTTCGAACAGCATTTAGTCTTGTTTGTGCTCCCCTGAAGATGAGGTGAAAGCTTTGAAACCGGCAGGGTTATACCGTCACAAAAAAGTGGAATAAACAGTGTTTGATAAAAATAAATTACAAAGTAAGAACATAAATGAGATATCATCAATCGAAGCAAAAAAGAAAACATGGTGGAGAATAAAGAAAAGTCAGGAATGATTTGGAGATTGTTTATTGTATTCGGATTAAGTAAAAGCCGTTTTCAGCAATTCAAATGACAATTTTGCAAAGCGCCATTAAAAGAGCAAACTTTCCTCAAGAACACTCGTACTCGGGTCTCGAACCAACTAATATTAATCAAATCACGTCTGGCAGCTATACCAGAGTCCGAGAGAATCATGTATAACATTTTCATTGTATACAGTACAATCTTGTGGGATTATTGGCATATGGCAATCTCCTTCAACCAACCAGAAAGGTGTTTATAAGGTCTTAAGGGAAAACCTGATTTGTAATTTTTTTTTAATACATAATCTGGGATTCAGTCGTAATCGAACCCGCCACCTTCGGGTCGAAAGGCAGGCGTCATATCAAGTAGGCCACGGTGGTAGTCAATCACTGTCTCTAATGAGGCAGAAAAAGAGATACAACTTATGGTAGGTGCCATTCTACCTGACAATTGTAATGCCAATAAAATACTATTTCAAGTACATGAATATTATCTTTATCTCATATATTGTAACATTATATATTCATGAGCTTGCACGCAATACTGTTTAAACAATGCAAATGCGCTGGAACTAAATCAATTGTTCGCGCAACCGTTGTTAGCTATTGTTTTATTATAAAATATACTATTTATTATTATTTTTCTAAACAACAATGCAGGAAAAATATCTATTTTTGCTGATTCGAAGGAAGCTCGAGTCATCAAGGTGATGCCCGTGACCTCAATTTTACTGCTTTGTCATCTAGTCATAGTTATTGATGTTCCGCAGGGAAGCAAAGCACTTGAATAAAAATAATAAAAAAAACTGTACTTCCGGGACGTTAAGTGCCAGGGTACTATGACGCGTTTAGTGGCATTTCTCGATGTGTGTGATGTTAATATGTGACGTTAAGTGTCAGATATGAGACGTTTAGTGGCATTTCTGACCTGGATGGAGGCGTTTACTGACATCCCCGAAAGATGTTGTTATATATGTTACATATATAATATCGCGCCATCTCCTTGTCGGGATATGCAGAGAATACAGAGTATCAAAATATGCAGATATGATAGTTCATAATAGTATTTTAGTACCAACTTTGATGAATAAGATTGAAACATGGACGTGGAAAAAACTGAAAAGGGCCGAATCAATGCTAAACACGTAGAAATGTATGCACTGGGAAGAATACATGGAATACAATGAAAAAATTAGGTACGAATGTGAACTTGAGATTGATGTGTTGAATAAGATGAAGAAGGTCACGCTGAGATTGTTTGGACATGTAGAACGAATGAATAAAGAAATATTAATAATAATAATCAATAGTGTTTAAGTACCAACTTTGATGTATGAGAGTGAAACGTGGACGTGGAAAAATAATGAAAATAGTCGAATAAATGCTGTAGAAATACGTGCACTGACAAGAAAACATGGAGTGACAATGTATAACAGAATAAGGAATGAAGTGATTAGTGATGAATGTGAACTTAAGACTGATGTGTTGAGTAAGATGAAGAAGAGTAGTCCGAGATGGTTTGGGCATGTAGAACGAATGAATGAAGAAACACAAATATATACTTGTAGTGTAAAAGTGAATGTAAGGTGTGGCAGAGGAAAACCAAGAAAAGTATGGATGAATCAAGGGATTGATATTTTGAATTTTCCATCTAAATACATCCTTAGCCTCTTCCTCGTCCATACACCCTCTCGTACGATTTCTCTGAATTTCTACGTTTCTTTCTTTCAGAATATCATTCACTTGATCCAACCATACTTTCCCTGGTTTTCCTCTTACATGCTTTCCACTCACATTTACACTATACTCGTATATCTGTTTTGTTAGCCTTTCTTCAGTCATTCGTTTTATATGTCCAAACCATCTCAGTGTGGTATTTTATTTTACTCAATTTATCAACCTTAAATTCACATTCATCCTTAATCACTTCGTTTTGTATTCTTTCATACATTGTCACGCCATGTATTCGTTGCAAAGCTCGCATGCAAAGCAGCATTTATTCGGCTTCTCTCAGATGCTGTATTATGTAGATATATAATTAATTATAAATAGTTAAAATTAAGTTTCCAATCGTAGTGAATTTTCTATTGATTTAATTAAGATACGACAATATACGATATGTTTATTAACACTTTATTTTATAACAATTTGGAAGGCTTATTTTTAGGTGGCAATCACTTCCAATCAACTAGAAAGAAGTTTCATAACTGTAAAACTTCTTCGAATTATTGTTATTTTGTACTTGACTTATGTACAATATACTCGTAAATAACTGTATTAAAAGTGAGATATCATCAATGAAAGGAAAAAGGAAGGAATGTTGGGGGCAAAATAAAATTGGTTATGAAACATGTAAGATTGCTTACTATGTATAAATTAACAGTTTATTTCAATCGCTGTTTGAAACATACCAATAGTATAGTGAGTCTAACGTTAGTTCTTAACTGGTTTCAGAGTATAGTAAACGGAGATGTAAAAAAATAAGAGCGATGAATTTGTAAACACCGATAAACAATTTTTACTCTAACGTTATGAACATCCATGATCGGTAAGACACTGAATATTTTCGGCCAGATAAGAAGGGGTAATAAAACAGTTAAGGATATTGTATAATAGTGACACTATATAAATTTTGCGTATATTTCTCACATTCAACTTATCAAGCTCTTTCTAATATGAAGTGATATTATCGTATTTTCACAAGTTAAAGATTTATTTTCAGATAAGCATTTTGAAGACTGTAGTTGGACAAACTGTTCCTCTGTAATATCCAAATAACATACAGTACCCGACGGTTAGTAATACACATCGGGCTTACGAAAGAAACTGTCGGCCATAATCGGCTAACTTCGGCTTTGTAGAGCGTCGTCTCTGTCGCACGATGCGCTAACAGTCCGGTATCTAGAAAGCGACGGGACACGTGTATGAATGAGAGATGACGCTCTACAAAGCCGAAGTTAGCCGATTATGGCCGACATTCTCTTTCTTAAGCCCGATGTGTATTACTTACCGCCGGGTATTGTACATTCGCTTAGTTCAAAATTGGAAATAGCAGAAATTGTATGAACAAAATTTCGGTTTTAGTTAGCAAGGGACTATTAACAGTTAAGTTGGATCCCACCAACACCCAAGCTGTTATGGCGGGAAAATATAGCCCCATCCAGCGCGATCTACACTAGACGATCGAAATCTTCTTTATTTATTTCTTTATGAGAGTGACGTCATATTGGGTTGGGCTGTATGTACTCTAGGCCTTAATTCATTTTTTAACGGAATATTAACAATGATACTTATAGATTTACCTCCAAAGTATTTTTTCAACAATATGCTATATTTTTATTGTTTCAGAGAGGGTAGTGCTATGAACGGCGCCGCAGGAGGAGTAGTGTTGGAGGACGCCAAGGCAGATAAGATGGACTCCAAGCTGAATCACACCAACAACAAGTCACTGCAGCCACAACAGAGCTCTGTAAGTAATCATGTCTACGTATCCTCGGCGCTACACTTTTTTATGGAACTTAATCTCCCTCAGAATCAGCCTTTACCTTCTTTGGGTATGAGCCGCTCGTGGTCATTGTTATGAACTTCTGGTAATATTTTCATCCTATCCCATTATTTTTTTAAGAAGCTTCACCAAATTTGAGTGTTCTCATCAGACGCGTAGCTAGGTTTTAGGCGCCCTTGACAAATTCATGATTTGACCCCCTTTTCTAAAGTTGTGTATTCCAAAGGATTTTTTAAAGCACCTTTTAGAGAGCAAACTTTCCTCAATGGCCAGCTCTAACTCGATATTCGAACTCACTATTATTTAAAAAATCATGCCTGACAGCTATAGCAGCGCCCGAATGAATTATGTATAACTCTTTCATTGTACACAGTACAACTCTGTGGGATTACTGCCATGTGGCAACTTCTTCTCATCAATCTGAAAGATGTCCATAAGGCCTTAAGTGAAAGCCAGTGGGTTTCAGTGGAAAAATAACCTGCAACCTGGTCAGAATACAAGCGTCCTACTAACTAAGCCACGGAGGTCGTCATAATATCTTTAATAATGTGATAATCTTACAAATAATACTGAGTAATCGTATTTTGAACATAAATTTATAACAGTGAAACGAGAGACATAAAAGATTTCTTACTCATGTGAAACAATTATACATATTATTATATTTATGTATGTCTAGCATATTTCTTTTTAAGCTTTAGAAGATATCTGTGGTCCAAAAAATCCTTTATGAGATCATCTAAGATGACTTTCAAAATATATTTATTAATCGCTTCATTGTAAGAACAATTTGGTGGACTTATTACTAAGTGGCAATCTCTTCCAACCAGCGGCGGCCGGTCCCGAGGTGCGATGGTGCGCTGATCACCAACGCACCTCGAGACGCTGAGCGAATATGAAATATCGCTGTCTCACAGTTCACTGTACTCTGTCTGACATATATGAATTTATGTTTCCGTCCGGTGCGTAATGGAGATCGCTCCGGTAGTACTGGCAAACTTGGCCGGTCGATTTGAAAGGAATATTTTTTAATTTAAAAAAAAATTGAATTTTCACTTAAATAAAAATCCTCGTACTATTTGTCAGTATTCTTATACATATTTAATCTATACAAATATTTAACATTTTTGGAAGTCATGTTCGCGAATATGTAATTTAATTATTGCAAATTACCTATTTCTCCAGTTCAGTGCACCAGCGTACCTCTAGACCGGCCGCCGCTGTTTCCAGCCAACCAGAAAAATGTTAAAAGAAATTATGGTCCCAAATGATTATTCATCTTTATAAAATTTATGAACAATATATAATAATATATACTCGTAGTATAAGTAAAAGTGAGATATCATCAATCAAAGGAAAATTAAGGGAAACACTTTATATTACTGACTAGAAATTAAGAGTATTTTCAGTCGCTTCTTAAAGCATGCCAAGGACGTGTCCAACATTGGTTTTTAATTGGTTCTAGAGTCTCACTACATGGATGGTAAAGCACGATATAACAGTACGTGTTATTTGCGTTTATTTGTCATGTCCAACCAATTCAGCTCCTTCCAGTATGAAGTGATACGATCGTATTTTCTTAGGTTAAAAATAAATCTAAGACAAACATTTTGAAGACGCTGTAATTTGTTTAGCTCTTCCTCCGTATTATACAAATAACATACGTCCGCATAGTCCAAAATCGGAAAGAACAGAGATTGCACGAGTAAAATTTAGGTTTTAGTACACAGCAATCAAAATATATAACATACTCGTATATGTCTACCATATGTCAGATTTTGAGCCATCATTAGCTGTTACAGGTAGATGACAGGAAATCCATACCGACAAAAATTCCACCATTTTTGTGACTTTTGAACTCTCGGTGGAGTTTGAATTTAATCAAACAGCGTGAACTTGCAATTATTAAAAAACCGGTTTACATAACGTTAATACACAAAAAATAAAATATTATTCAAAATATCCAGGATCTAAAATTTTATTATATGATCTAGACTAAAACTTATCGACGTTCTATGTTTCATTTCATTTTTGTTTTTTGAAACTGTTGTTTGTTTGCATTTTATTATTTATGCCACCTGGCGAAAAATAGAAATTCAACATGTAGATATATAATCATCTTCGTCACCATTGTTAACAGGCTATAGATCTCCACATTTCTCAATTCTTCTAGATATATTGTAAAAAGAAGGATCATTTCTGCTTCTTATCGTCCAAAATGTTATCACCTGAACAACACAAGACGTTTCATGAATCAAGTCGTCTTCAGTGCAAGACATCCTAGTTCTCGAACACTGCAGCAAATATCAAATGGACTGCTCCTCACTGCAGATACGTCTTCAGTGCAAGACAGAATCGTCTTCAGTGCAAGACATCCTAGTTCTCGAACACTGCAGCAAATATCAAATGGACTGCTCCTCACTGTAGATACGTCTTCAGTGCAAGACAGAATCGTCTTCAGTGCAAGACATCCTAGTTCTCGAACACTGCAGCAAATATCAAATGGACTGCTCCTCACTGCAGATACGTCTTCAGTGAGAGACAGAATCGTCTTCAGTACAAGACATCCTAGTTCTCGAACACTGCAGCAAATATCAAATGGACTGCTCCTCACTGTAGATACGTCTTCAGTGCAAGACAGAATCGTCTTCAGTGCAAGACATCCTAGTTCTCGAACACTGCAGCAAATATCAAATGGACTGCTCCTCACTGCAGATACGTCTTCAGTGAGAGACAGAATCGTCTTCAGTACAAGACATCCTAGTTCTCGAACACTGCAGCAAATATCAAATGGATTGCTCATCACTGCAGATATGTCGAGTTGATTTATCACACAACATTATCTTATTTAATATATTGTCCTTTGTTCTCCCAATTCCTTTTCGGTATTTCATATTCGCCTATTAAGGTATTTCCAGGTCTTCCAGAACAATTCGAACCCAGGTGGTAATGCTTGTACATACAAAATCCCCCATCTAAGGCTCGACCTTTCTCTCAATTAATTCATCCAAGAAACAGCAGCGGGTTGTTTTAGAGACTTAGCGACCTTGATAAAACAATCGTTGACGTCTTTCTATCTATATCTTCAAAAATACTTTGTAAATTATTTTTCTTCCTTTCCGTATAAATCAACAACCTACTTTTCCTGGAATAAAAATTGTAAACTGCCTTTCCATATTTTGTATAATAATAATAACAAAAAATTTATGTAGCAATATTTACAGAGCAGACTCTTCAAGGTAGCTCTTACTCGAGACTCGTTATTACTGATTGATTAACCTCTTCAAACCTGACGTATATTATAATGGATACAGAGTTCATACTCGTATGCACCTTGTAAAAATTATGTAGCAATATTTACAGAGCAGACTCTTCAAGGTAGCTTAAACTCGAGACTCGTTATTACTGATTGATTAACCTCTTCAAACCTGACGTCTATTATAATGGATACAGAGTTCATACTCGTATGCACCTTGTAAAAAAATTTACAGAACAGACTCTTCAAGGTAGCCCCAACTCGAGACTCGTTATTACTGATAGATTAACCTCTTCAGACCTGACGTCTATTATAATGGATACAGAGTTCATACACGTATGCACCTTGTAAAAAAATTTGTGGTATATTTCTGTACCCAATGATAACAAATGAATTGTACGATACTGTAATATCGACTTTGAACGTTTTGGGCGCCATATATATTATCTAAACTAGTACGACATAATGTTGGATTTAGTGTAAATAATACGCTCACAAGTAAGACAATTTTTTTAAAACCTTAGAATTAATTCAGGTCTGAAGAGGTTCAACGTATTACGAAATCACATTTGCGCTCTATATTTGTTTTGTTAGTATTTCTTTATTCATTAGTTCCACGCGCCCAAACCATCTCTCAGAGTGTTCTTCTTCATCTTGTTCAACACATCAGCCTTAAGTTCAAACTCATCCTTAATTATTTCATTCCGTATTCTGTCATACATAGTCACCCCAGGTATTCTTCTAATTGCACGCATTTCCACAGCATTTATTCGGCTCTTTTCAGTTTTGTTATATGTCAACGTTTTACTTCCCATACATTAAAGTTGGTACTAAAATACTATTGTGGACTATCATCTCAAAATATTTTTTATCTGTCTGGTTCGAGTATATATGTTATGTTTTAATGTCACATTGAGTTTGTTGATGTGTTGCATTTCACCATTGTACACACTAGCTGGAATAACAGTATGATTTGTTATTATTAAAGTAACTATACCCTGTATTTATACTTTGTCAACTTCTTTGATTTCAATATATTATACATAATAATAATTTCATAGTCAGCAATAAAAGTTTTATAATCATTTGGCTGATTACATGACCGTACCGTACCATACACGCGCCTCTCACTAGAAGGCAACCTGTCCCGAGATGGCCAACGAGTCCAAGTTAATCGAGTGGCCCTCACTATTTATCGGATCAGCGTGGTATATTAAATTCTTAATCAGATTTTGAGTACAAGGACGATTAACTCAATCGTTGTCCATTGAACATGACTTTTCAGCAAATCAACAAATATAACATATATTTAAAAAATATATTGATGTATTAAATATCATATCCATTCAAAAAAATGTATGTTACAGTGTAAGTTATTAATTGTAATTTGTTTTATCAAACACTGTTTATTCCACTTTTTGTAACGGTATTACCCTATCGGTTTCAAGGCTTTCACGCCATCATCAGGGTAGCACAAACAAGACTGAATTGGACAGATTAGAGGCCCTAGAAATTTCCAAGTCAATGCATCGAGGTGAACATCTGGAAAACACATATATCCCAAGAATCTCTCCGCTGTTCGCTGAGGTTGTACCATGCCTCTCCCAACCTGAATGTTTGCCGTTAGAAGCGTGTATCTCGGTACCAGTTCGAACAGAATTCAGTCTTGTATGTGCTCCCCTGAAGATGAGGTGAAAGCCTTGAAACCGGTAAGGTTATACCGTTACAAAAAGTGGAATAAACAGTGTTCGATAAAACAATATTAATGTCTTTAAACTATAAATAATATATATGTTAAATTATTTAGTGAATACTAGTTATTCCACTTTATATAACGGTATAACTCGACCCGTTTTAATTTTTTCCCCTCATCATCTGTGAAGAGAACAAATAAGTTGGTTTGTGCTCCCCTGATGATGAGGTGAAAACCTTGAAATTGGTAGGGTTATACCGTTATAAAAAGTAGAATAACCAGTGTTTTTCTTAACAAATTATAATTTCATTAAACTTTCACAGCGTTAATGTATTACGTGATGTATTACAATTTCGCTGTATGCAGTATAGCCTGGTGGGTAGTCTCTCCCAACTAAACAGAAAAGTGATTAAACGAGCTTAAAGTGAAAACTAGGCTTGAACCCTTTTAAAAAAAAACCACCGGAACTCGAACCCGCCACCACGCGACAGACAGGCGTCTTAACAATCAGGCCACGGAGGTTCTATATTATCTAGGTGTATCCCAAGGTACGATATTTGGTATATTTTTTAATATTCTATAACACTTTCGTTATATACAGTAAACATAGAGGATTAATTGCTATATGAAATCTCTTCTAACCAACTAGAAATATGTTCAAGAGATCTTTTGTAAAATACTAGATTAGAATCATTCATAACATAAATTGGGTTTCATCGGGAACCCCTGTGTAGGAAGGCAGACGTCTTACCAACAAAGCCATTAAGACAAATATTGACATATAGTAAGTAATGTGTTTTTGTAATTGTCTATAAAACTTGGTTTGAACGAATTTCACATAGTAACTATTTTCAATCACCCGTTATTGGATCCATTAATTTTTCCTTGTAAATTACTAATTTATTTGAAAGTCAATTTATCAAATTCAATTATGTTCTACTTGCATATTTCATAAGTTGCTATTTGAAGCATCGCAAGAGCTATAACATATGTCAGTTCTTACGCATTCATTGACAACCAGAAGAACCAATTGATTAATTGTTCAAGAGCTCAGGGGCTGAAATATTTCAATCTATACGCTTTTAAAACTCGATCAAAATCAAGACAATTTTTCCCAGTGCCCCGCCCCGCTGGTTTTTGAGGAATTCTAATTTTTGTGAAGGGATTACTTAAATTACCATGTATAAATAAACTTAAAGAATAATTAAATGAGACTTTGTATATCTAATGAATTACTACTTTGATCAAAAAGTTTTATGACTTTATTCATAAAATCGAAAATACAAGTGTATTCATCAAAATCGATATGGTCCCCTTCAAAGTACTCCCCATCGACTGCAACGCACTTACGCCAGCGCTTGATCCAATCCTCTAAACACCGCTGGTACTCAATTTTCGGTATGTATATCAGAGCCGTCTTTGATTTTTTCATCACATCCTCTCGGGTGCTGTAACGCGTTCCGCGAAGCGGTTTTTTAAGTCGGTTGAACAGGAAAAGGTCGCAGGGAGCCAGATCAGGTGAATTCGAAGGCTGCTGGATAGTATTCGTGTTGTGTTTGGTCAAAAACTCATGGAAATCATGTCTTTCGCGATTTCAACGCGGTCCTTTTTTTGCATGAAATTCAGGTCTTTCGGCACCAGTTTTGCAACGACACGTCTGAGGCCCAAATCATTAACCAAAATGTCTTGAGCGGATCGACAAACGATGTTTAAGTCCTCTGCCAGCTCTCTGATGGTCAATTTGCGGTTTTCGGCCAACATTTTTATGATTTTATCGATGTTTTCATCAGTTTTCGACTGCCACTGCGTTCGTCATCCTCGACCGACTCACGACCACTTCTGAAGCGTTCGTGGCACCGAAAAATACATCTCCAACATTTCCAAGGTCTGCGGACCGTTAAATCCGTTTTTCACACAAAATGTAATGCAAACTCGTTGATGCACAGTTGATGCTATTTTCAAACTTGTAAAAAATCGAAAACACGCATAAAGGTAGATGTACTCAGTACAGCGTAACTTTTACAAATGTCAAGCTATGACGCTGAAATTTGGAGGGAAGTGTCAATGATAGATGTGGTAACCTAACATAAAAAAAAGAATTCCAATCGGGTGACTGACAGCGCCACACGGTGGTCGGTCCTAAAACTTTTTGATCAAGGTAGTATGCTAGCTCTGCCAACATACTTTTGGAGAATTATATCATACTCCTTTACTTCTTATACATGTACCGGGTCTCGCTTCTCTTCTTGTGCTTAGCACATACATACTAGTATACCTTGCTAGTTACACATAGCACATAAACATACGAGTACATTGCAGGGTTTTTATATTTTTTCAGTTGATGGAATTATATCATACTGCTTTACTTCTTACACATGTACTGGGTCTCGCTTCTCTTCTTGTACTTAGCACATACACATACCTTGCTAGTTACACATAGCACATAAACATACCTTGCAGGGTTTTTATATTTTATCAGTTGATGGAATACATATAAACGCTATATGACAACCTGTTTGGAGGATCCTGAACACTTTTTATTCTATTTAGACCCGGAGACTGTAGATGGTCTCCAATTCATATGTCAAAACCTTCACAATCTGACACTTCACGGCGCACTCACTACGTGACGTCAGAATCTCCATTTAATATAATAATAATATATGGTATTATTCATATTAAAAATCAGGAGAGTATCGTTGAAAGGTTGAATAGTGTACACAAATATTTGCTAGATGCCAGTTATATGCCCTTTTTTGGAAAAGGTATCGACCAAGTAAAAACACGGGACCGGGACTTAACGCAAATCTTGTTTATCACGTTAAAACACGAGATCGGGGTACATTAAAATGCTTTGGGCATAATATCGAAATGGAAAGCGACAACATTAGCGTTTTACCAACTGGGCCACTTAGTTCGTCGAGTTATAACACAAAAATATTGAAAATCAACATTGAGGTAATTGCATCAATTTTATGTCCACAGAGTTACAAAAAAAAATGTCGGAAAAGCTCGTATTGTGGCTTTCTCCCTCGTGACAGAGTTTAATTTACTCCATCAATACCACCAACGTTTTTTTTAATCTTTCCTCAAATATCTCGATATTTTCATGTAATATTTTCACTTATAGTCACTTTTGCTGTCGTCCTTATACTCTTCATTGCATCTTGTCAGCCTCAAAGGATCCTCTCAATTTATTCTCGAGAGTTAAATCAATTCTCTCAATAGTCTTTCTACCCTTTACTTAGTCTATATCTCCTATTGCCTAGAACCAATCGTGTTATACTTTTCAAGTCAAATGGTTTTCAAAAATATATCAAAATATTTTTAATTTTGAAAAGTGTACAATTAATTATGAATGAAAATATTTGCCAGGTTACCTTATTCAAAATGGCAACACTAATCAAATCTAAACAGACACATAAATTTCAAACCATCAAATTGAATACTGAGATTTTCATTCAATCCCACGCTATTTCACACAAAAATAAAAATCCGCTCCAACCCATGATCAAAGATTGAAATTTATTTTTTGAACATGATGTTGCGTGGTGACAGAGAAGGGATTGTTACAAAAGGACATTTTATCTGACTGAAAATTTGTTTAATTTTTTTTAACCAAATGATATTTTCTATTTCTGATAAATAAAAAAACATTGTATCAGGTGACGGACATATATTTCTGACTTTAATTAAAATATTTTTGCGATTTTTCGTTATTTTTTAACCATAATTATGTATTTCAACTATTCTGCATGGATTTTCTCATAATATTCTACACATGTCATATTTGAGCGCTGACAATCATGACTGGTGGTTAAATAATATTAGACACGAACCTATAAAGGTTATGACACTACTCTGCAAAGAAGGCTTAGTTGGATCTAGGAGAGTGGAGAGACTAAAATTGAGAAAGGCTAGATGGTCTGACAGAGAACTGCCACAAAATGGATATAATCAATTCGACAACATATGCTGCCGAAAGAGATAAGTGGCAGATTATTTCTATAAGCATCCAAGACCCACCCTTCGTTATAGAGCTGATGATGATGAACGTGCTTATGACGATGGTGATAAAGGGCACCATACAAATGATATGGAAAAGTTGAAGACGACAAAAAGTCGCGTTAAATGAATATAATTAAGAAGAGATGAAGGTAAAAGAGGGCGCTGAAAGGTAAAGGTTCGACTTTTCCTAGACAAAAACATGTTATTCAAATTTACTCATTATATGTACAGTAATAACATTATTGACCATGTTACATAACCTTAATGGCCCTTCATCGTATACACCTACTGGAACAGTTATAATTTTGTTATTCGAAATGATTAACAATCATTGAGCTTTTCAGGGAGTATCGGGACATGAGTTTGAGTACTTGGGCTTGCAAGAGGAATGGCTTGTGGAAAAGGTTTGTGTGAGCTCTTGAATGTGATGTTTTTTGTTTTTATTCTTATGTTTGTGTGCGGTATATTGTGGGATGAATGTTTTGGTCTCTCTGGAGTGATGAAGTGTGAGGAGTTTGATTTTGCGTGATGTATACATAACATATGTAATTGAGTATCACTGTTTGTCAGGTTGATAAAAGTGTGCGACGGGGTTTTATATAATCAAATATCGGAAAGAAGTATCGATTTATTTCTTCATGCTATATGTCCTCAGTGAGATACAGGCAAAAGCCTAGTTTACTGGGAACACGACAAACGAAAGACAACAAACCCAGATCCATTAAAAGTGTGTGTCCAAAATAAATTACTTGTTGTTTTTTCGCAAATCACTCGTATGTATATTTCTTGTCATGTGTAAAATAAATAAATAAATTGATGATTACCGATCAAGACTAGTTTGCGGACGGGCCACTGCGTGGTGGCTAGTCACCTTTATAGAATGGGTATTGTGGAGAATCGTGGCTCCGAGTGTGGTCTGGATGATGAAACTATAGACCATGTATTTTTCAGTTGTCCTTTACGAGACATATTTGATTGACTAAAATGCATATTTTGGCCGCGTCCAATGAATGTTGGTTTTCTTCTTGTTCAGTGTAACTTTTCCAATTATAACATAGATCGATTGTTCATTTTTTTAAGTTTAATCAGTTGAAACTTTGAATTATCTAAAATTGATTTCTTTATTGTTAAATGAATAAATTAGTTTTTTTTTCTGGTTAATGTAATTTACCTTAGTGAGAGTGTTTTGTTTATTATGATAAAATATAAGAATACAGAAACTCTTCCTTTAGAAAAATATGCAAAGAGTTGTAAATTAGGTATGTTGTGTGCCAGGAAGTAGATTAATTCAAGATTTTGATAAAATATGTTCCCATTCAGCACGCTCTAAAAAATTTTCTTTTATTTTTTTATTAGCGCGATATTGCACTGATTACACTTTCGTTGTATAATTCATTACAACTTGATGGGCTTATTGGTATGTGTCAATATCTTCCAAGCAACCAGAAAGATTTTAAAGAGGTCTTAAGTGAAAACCACTTGCATATTTTAAAAAAAATCTGTGATACAACGGAATCGAACCTGCAACGTCCGGGTTGAGAGACAAGCGTCTTATCAACTAGACCAGGGGTCGGCAGACTTTCTAGTGAGATGAGCCAAATATTAAGTAAACAGAATCTCAACATTTTCATAGAGTCGCAACATGAATTTTGAAAATAAATTTGAAAAAAAAACGAGATAAATACAAGATATTTATTTTAAACTCAAATTCACAATACAGTCATAGGCTACATAGAAGAATAGAATATTACATATGGGAGCTATAAGCTTCAGTAGTTCAGTGCATTACCTATGAAACAAGAAAACCTAAATAATTAAACAGTATAGTTCAGAAAATGTAGGATGAGTCCTGTAACAGCTTACAAATTTGCCCCAATACAACCTTGTAACGATGTTCAGTAATTTTAATTTATAAACTTTAATATAAGCCTCAATTCTAATAAATAGCAAGTTATTTAGGTAAATACATTACATAAGGTTGTATTGGGGCAAATTTTGTGAGCTGTCACAGGACTCATCCTACATTTTCCGAACTATAATAAAAAATAAAAATAAGATTGTGCCGCTTGTGTTCGTTCGTCGGCCTGTGTCCATGCTCTTCTGGTAAGGTTGCGGAGTGGAGGTGAAGCTGGAGTTGAGTCGAAATCTCCGAACATTGAGCAGCAGCCGTCCACCTATTTCTACAGTCTTTGTACCGGTGCCGTACACTTTATATGAGAAAAGATGCTGGTGTCATCTTACATATAACATATATAGTAGATACTTGATTGTCAGGGCGTCGTCAGTTCATTAGGTTTTCATTTTTTAGTATTTTTGTTACATACGAGTATATATTCGAAGTGAGTGGAAATATTGTTCGATGACGGGTGTCGTTTTGTATATATGCATTGTTATTATTTTATAATAGCTAAGTAAAATGGGCGACTTTTTCTAAGTAAACTGGGCAAATCGTATTTATTGTACTGTCTATCCTCGTTTTTTAAACAATTTTCATAAATATTTTCGATCGCGAACAAGTGGTCGATTTTGACATTTCATTCGTCAAGTTGGTGCGGCTGAATACTCCCCCCCTCCACCAACGACTACAATATTTTAACTTTTTATGTTGAAACTACCTGATCTGAGTATAATTAGGTAGATTGATAAATAATTTTTCTAAACAATTTGTTCTCTAACGTAACGGTGATAAACCTCCGCTGGAATCCAGATTTTTTTTAATGGAATTCCACTCTGGGTTTCACTTAGGACTCATTTAAACATCTTTCTGGTTGGTTGGAAGAGATTGCCACATAGTAATAAACTCGCCAGGTGAAATAAAATAAAATAAACGGTGATGGAAAAGTGTGAAAGGAAAAGTAAATGCGATATATGGGTGAATAATGAAAGATTGGAGCAAGTTTAGAAACTCTACTATTTTGGGAAGTATTTTCTCAGATAATGGAAGAGTTAAATTGAATATCGAACATCGTGTGGCGATAGTTAACAAAGTCAATGGATCATTAAAACATATATACTCGAACCGGATAGTATCTAAATATTTTAAGATGATATTCCGCAGCAGTATTTTTGTGTCAATTCTGATGTATCGGAGTAGAACGTGGACGTGGAAAAATACTGAAATAAACCAAATAAATGCTATGCAAATGCGTGCATTGAGAAGAATACATGGGGTAGCAATGTATGACAGAATATAGAATGAAGTGATTAGAGATGAATGTGAGCTTAAGGCTGATGTATTAAGTAAGATAAAGAAGAACACTCCCAGTTGATTTGGATACGTGTAACGATTGAATGAAGAAAGACTAACAAAACAAATAAACAATTCAAATGTGTGTAGAAGGCGTGGTAGAAGAAGGCCGAGGAAAGTGTGGCTGGATCAAGTGAATTATATTCTGAAAGAAGTAAACTTTACTGTCCATGCAGTGAGACTGGAATCAATTACAAACCAATATAAGACTCGCTCCGTCCTTGGCATGCTTTAAGAAGCGACTGAAAAAACTCTTAATTTCTAGTCAGTAAAATAACGTGTTTCATTCCTGATTTTTATTTTCCTTTCCTCTCCACCATCCCTTCCTTTTCTTTTGATTGATAACATCTCACTTTATATGAAAAATAATGTTCGGGTGATTGTCCGTCTTCGTGGGATTTGTGGGCATATACTCACGTATATGTTTATGGATTTAGTGGGGATGGATAGTTATTTGAATGGTTTATGTGACCATGTAATTTGCTTCATTTACTTTTGTATGGTTGGTTGGAAGATATTGCCGTCTGGCAATAAGCCCGCAAGATTTTATTTGCAATAAAAGTGTTAAATAAATAAGTAAATAAATACACTAAAAAAATCGTCGAATTCGTATGGGTGTAGAAGAGGCAAAGGATGTGTGTCATGATAGTAAAGTTTGGCGCTACATCTTCTCTGTCTACCCCATTAGGGAAATGGCGTAATAGTATGTATGTATGTAAGCATTTCATATGTGTCCCATATATAGTATTAAGGTAAACTGGGCACTGGATCTACTGGCAGTGCCGTAACTTCTTTTTACACACTGCGGTTTGACACTTAACATATGTTTGATTCAATAATGAAGTATCTGATTAAATAATGAATCTTTTTGTACTAAAATGAAATTATGCAAAATTTGTTTCTGGTATTTTTAAATGACTCATATTTCACCCAAGTAAAGCGATTTCCGTGTTACTAAATCTCAATCAGAAAGTGACAGCGAACATAATTAAATTATTTTGTATGAAAGGGAAACGTGTGATTTCTTTATTGTTAAATGAATAAATTCGTTTTTTTTCTGGTTAATGTAATTTACCTTAGTGAGAGTGTTTTGTTTATTATGATAAAATATAAGAATACAGAAACTCTTCCGATAAAAACATATGCAAAGAGTTGTAAATTAGGTATGTTGTGTGCCAGGAAGTAGATTAATTCTAGATTTTGATATCATCATTGTAGAGAAATTTCGAAAGGGTTTCTAAAGTACTCGTTTATAAGAGTTTACTAAGAATAAGATATATTAAATGGAGAACTGTGAATTAATTTAACAATTCGAATAAGGCAAACGAAAAACAAATGGTGACTTCCTAAATCTGCCAAGTCCTCCTGTTTGCACCAAATTTCCTGCATATTTCTCCACTATAACACTTGTGGACTGTGTCGTATAGGTTCAGTTCGATACCACCACCACCCTCACTGTTATAGGGGACAAAATAAGTAAAAGTAGATATAAGATGTGTTCAGTTCAGTTCAATACCACCACCACCCTCGCTGTTATGGGGGACAAAATAAGTAAAATTGGATATAAGATGTGTTCAGTTCAGTTCGATCCCACGACTACCAACGCTGTAATGGAAGACAAAATAAGTTCCCATTCAGCACGCTCTAAAAATATATCTTTTATTTTTTTATTAGCGCGATATTGCATTGTATTACACTTTCGTTGTATACATTACAACTTGATGGGCTTATTGCCATGTGGCAATATCTTCCAAGCAACCAGAAAGATTTTAAAGAGGCCTTAAGTGAAAACCACTTGTATCCTTTTAAAAAAATCTGAGATCCAACGGAATCGAACCTGCAACGTCCGGGTTGGGAGACAAGCGTCTTATCAATTAGGCCAGGGGTCGGCAGACTTTCTAGTGAGATGAGCCAAATATTAAGTAAACAGAATCTCAAAATGTTCATAGAGCTGCAACATGAATTTTCACTGTAGCTTTATACATTTTAATGATGAAAAAAAAACGAGATAAAATCAAGATTTTTATTTTAAACTCAAATTCACAATACAGTCGTAGGCTACATAGAAGATTATAATATTACATATGGGAGCTATAAGCTTCAGTAGCTCAGTGCATTACCTATGAAACAAGAAAACCTAAATAATTAAACACTAATAAAAAACATGAAGAACATTGTGCCGCTTGTGTTCGTTCGTCGGCCGGTGTCCATGCTCTTCTGGTAAGGTTGCGGAGTAGAGGTGAAGCTGGAATTGAAGAGTCGCCCATGCCTATTAAAAGAGCCGCGGTTTGCCGACCCCTGAACTAGGCCACGGAGATCTCATTCGGCTCCAGTAAGCGAACCTTCGGATTTTCAGTCTAGAGTAGGCACGAAACTCGCGATTCGTCATTGAATGTGTTGGCAACACCACCGCTCGGCCCGTACGAGTATTTTTACCAGACGAGCTTTTTTACCAGACTAGTATTTTTTTTGGGTACCATCGCAGATCGAGCCCTAAACCCCCGGGTGGAGTCAAAAATATTACCACTGGACTACGGAGGTGATCATGTTTTTATGTAAAAAGAAAACTTATGTTTCGTTCATTTTGTCAATAAATAAATAAATCTTTCCAGCTTTTAAACTTGGGAGCCATTTAGCTCAGCAATGTAATTACTACCATTACAATGATCGATTTATTTTTTCAAAACGTTTTCCTAAAACATCTATTTTTTTTCAGGTTTGGACCAGAAGACAGCAAGCAGTATGCGTGAGGCACGCCTTCAAGTCCTATGGATCCAAGAAGAATGCCAACCCAGTCCTCAGCAACCTCAACATGACAGTCGCCAAAGGGACGATGTAAGTAAAGCTTTAAGTTTATCAATATACTTATTTATTAAGAACAATAATAATAAATATAGGTTCATCCATAGCAACATGGTATGGAAATATTTAAATGCATTCCAAAATCACACATACCATATATCTCAAGATAAATACAGGTTCATCCATAGCAACATGGTATGGAAATATTCAAATGCATGCCATATATCTCAAGATAAATATAGGTTCATCCATAGCAACATGGTATGGAAATATTTAAATACATTCCAAAATCACACAAATGTACCATATATCTCAAGATAAATATAGGTTCATCCATAGCAACATGGTATGGAAATATTTAAATGCATTCCAAAATCACACATACCATATATCTCAAGATAAATATAGGTTCATCCATAGCAACATGGTATGGAAATATTTAAATACATTCCAAAATCACACAAATGTACCATATATCTCAAGATAAATATAGGTTCATCCATAGCAACATGGTATGGAAATATTTAAATGCATTCCAAAATCACACATACCATATATCTCAAGATAAATATAGGTTCATCCATAGCAACATGGTATGGAAATATTTAAATACATTCCAAAATCACACAAATGTACCATATATCTCAAGATAAATATAGGTTCATCCATAGCAACATGGTATGGAAATATTTAAATACATTCCAAAATCACACAAATGTACCATATATCTCAAGATAAATCTAGGTTCATCCATAGCAACATGGTATGGAAATATTTAAATACATTCCAAAATCACACAAATGTACCATATATCTCAAGATAAATAGCAGAAAATATAATACATTGAAAAGAGAAGTTATCAAAATGTTTGGGCTTATCACATAACATCCCTCGGCCGAGATACACTTACTAATATAAGACGAGCCCAGTCGCGAGGACACCAGATGTTTTTAAGCCTTGTACGAGTACATGTAGATTAAGAAGAAAAAAAACAGAAAATTAATAAATGGCAGAAAAAAGTAAACTCATATATATTACCTCAGATTAACTCAAATAAATAAATATAGATTCTTTGATATATATAGATATAAATATATTCCGAAATTGCACATATATCTCAAAATATACTGCAAAAAATACATTTAAGAAAGAAGCTATTAAAAGGTCCGGGCTAATCCCATAACATCTCCCCGGCCGAGCTACACCCACTAATGTAGAGCGAGCCCAGTTTCGAGGACACCAGGTGTAACTAGCTAAAAAAAACTATTCAAGGACCTGTAAATACAATAACTATTATAAATACTTGTTAATTGTTATATTCACACCAAGTTTTTCCAAAGGTTGTCATGCAGACTTATTTTTTATAACAAAATACATAGACATTCATACCCGCACACCTGCAAAATGTATGCACATATTAGTATACATCAATTGGTTACATATTGAGAAAAAAATAATGTATACACTGAAAGAAAAAAAAAAGCAAACATAAATGCTTAGTCTTTACTCAATAGTTATAAAAAATAAAAAAGGGCGAAGACAAATATAAATAATTGAAGAAGTGACGTACAAAGAGTCGTTGATATTCAATCAAATTTGTCAAATACATTTATTTTTTTGTTTATCTATTTAACACTTCATTGTAAAAACAATCCAGCGGGGTTATTGCTAGGTGGTTCTATTCTAAAAAACCAGACAAAAGTAAGTAAAAAAAGTTACATCATCGCAAAAAATAATTCAATTCATCTTTACAAAATTTATGAAGAATATATACAGTAAAAGTAAAAGTGAGATAGCATCAATCAAAGAAAAACGAAGGGATGGTGGAGAGGAAATAAAAATCAGGAATGAAACACGTTATATTACTGACTTGAGTTATTTTCAGTCACTTCTTAAAACATGCCAAAAGACGGAGCGAGTCCAACAATGGTATGTAACTAGTTCCAGAGTCTCACTGCATGTACAGTAAAAGATGACGTAAAAAAAAGAAGAATTGTGAACTGGGAAGGCCAATAAACAATCTAAAAATCATGTGTAAAGAGAAATACAAATGTTCTACGCTCGTGGCATTTTTCATCTGGTAGCTCTGTCCTTGTCGTTGAGCCTCGTAGTAGAGGATCTCCTCGCCTCTCTCGAGTTGCGAATCCACGTCGACCATGTGATATTCTGTGAGAAAACAACCCGATCCTCTAGATGCGCGCTCCGATCCGAAGATATCACCGACATGTTTCCCTGCTGAGTCGCCTGGTATCTCTAATATGTTCTGACAAGTTATATTTCTAATATATTCGTGTTAGCTTTTTTAAAGGTCTATAATATGCCGTATATTATAATAAATAAATCTAACACTGGAATCAATCGGGTCGATTATGATGAAATTAATATAATATAAGAAATAACCTTAAAATATTTTTTCACTTTGTGCTAACATGCAAATTTTCACATCGCCTGAGTTTTCTCTCTTAATGTATCTGAGAAAAAAAACTCATTCTTGCATTTCTTGAGTCACACGTTTAATACTACCTGTTGACGTTTTGCAATAAACGATTCGATATAACAACTAACACGGATCAAATCAATGTGATCAATTCGAAGAAAATTACACCACAGCCTTCGGATATCGTGTCGTGTTGCATGATTAAATCAAGTTGTTAACTGTATTGTACTGAAACTGTACTGGAAATATTTGATTTACATCGAACACCGGTTTAGAGCATTTTGAAATGTGTAAAAAATATACGATTGTTTTAAAATAGCCCAGTTATCGTTAAACAATATGATTTAAGATATGCTTAATTATATTAAATCAGCCAACGGCATGAATGATATGGTCTAATTATCTTTTTCAATTGGTATTATTAGCTTTTTTTTCTTTTTCAAGTAGGTCTACTATGTTACATCTTTAAGCGTAATGCAATTATGCATATAGCCGTGATATTTGAATATACGAGTACTATAATATGTGCTGACCTCTGTGGTCAAGTTGTAAATATGTCTGTTTTCTGACTCAGAGGTTTCGGGCTCGATTCCCGCTTTAAAAAAAAGGGTTTTCAGTCTCGTTTCCACTTAAAGCCTCATAAACATCTTTTTGGTTGGTTGAAAGATATTAGCATATAGCAATTATCACATAGGGTTTTTTTTTAACCTGGCGAGTTTATTGCCATGTGGCAATCTCTTCCAACCAACCAGAAAGATGTTTTATAGGCCCTAAGTGAAAACCAGTCTGGAATCCTATTTTAAAAAAATCTGGGTTCCAGCGGGGATCGAACCCGCAACCTCCGGATCGGTAGACAAGTGTCTTACCACCAGGCCACGGAGGTCGTCAATGGGTTATACTGGATACAAATAAATTACTATGCATGATTCGCTCGGGCGCTGCTATAGCTGTCAGACGTAATTTGTTTAGGATAAGTGGGTTTGAGTCCAAAATAAAAGTGCCCTTGAGGAGAGACTGCTTGGTTTTACCGTTTTTATAATGCGTTAAGATTGTTTTTCCCCTTTTGGAACTAACAATGTAATTTTTCAGCCAGCAATCAGCTCGAATCTGCGTAAATATTTTCAGCCAACAATCAGCTCGAATCTGCGTAACTATTTTCAGCCAGCAATCAGCTCGAATCTGTCTAACTATTTTCAGCCAGCAATCAGCTCGAATCTGCGTAACTATTTTCTGGTTGATTGGAAAATATTGATGTATTCATTCATAAATTCAAAAAATTATTAAAAGATTCGCCATTTGTATACTTGACAGTAAAATGACATAAATATAAGTGTGTAACGTTACGAAACAGTCAACGGGGTTCTAAAACACATGTATTTTGATACTGTCCCGCAAAATTAAAATCTGTTAAGATAATAGTCTACAACAGTATTTTGGTTCCAAATTTGGTATATGGGAGTGAAACATGGACATGAAAAAAGACTGAGAGGACCTGACTAAATGTTGTAGAGATGTGTGCGTTGAGAAAACTACATGGAGTGACAATGTATGACATAATACGAAATAAAGTTATAAGGAATGAATGTGAACTTAAGACTGATGTGTTAAGTAAGATGAATAAGAGTTGAACAAGATGTTGAGATGATTTGGGCGTGTAAAGCAAATGAATGACGAAAGATAAACAAAACATATATACCGTCCAAATGTGAGTAGAAGGCGTATGAGAAGAAGACCAAGGAAAGTATGGCTGGATTAAGTGAATGATATTCTGTAAGAAAGGAAAATAGAAAGTCAGAGAATTCGTAGAGGTTGTATGAGAAGGTGTATGAATGTAGAAGAGGCTGAGAATGTGTCGAATTTGGAAAGTATGGCGCTCTGTCCTCTCTGCCTGCCCCGATAGGAAAATGGTGTGATAGTATGTATGTATTAATATTATAAATTTTTAAAAAATAACCAAGAGAATATGAAAATTTTAATTTTTCATGGTGAAAACAAATAACATAGCGTCTACATTATTGTCCAATTTTAAAGGGTCTTTCAAATTGAGCGGTTTTTTTTAATTCTTGGATAAAACACAGATGGCGTCGCGAACTTGCCTGGGTCTTGTGATTTATACCAAAATGTCATAGAAAATTTTGACAAAATAGTGGAAATCTGTGGAGTTGCTAGAGGTGGATATTGTTTTTTGTTTAAATGTAATTCATTGTACTTCATTGACTTAGAATGAAAAGTTTTTTAAAATCAAAGCAAATTGTGTATTTTATTCAAGAATTAAAAACAAAAAAAATAATAAAACCACTCAATTTGAAAGACCCTTTTTTATACTATACATAATTCCATATTTTTCCTTAACATTCCTTTTGTGTCAGGGTTCCAACACCTTGACCAACTATTTCCAATGCAGTGGTTCAATAGCTCAGTTCGACCCCACCACCTCCCACGTTGTTATGGGGGCCAAATGAATTCCCCAACCTGCAAAGACGACAGATCGAAAATTATACTTTTTATACAGCAACATCTATAGGAACTTCCTCTTCGTCGGCAACACGCTGAAGTATGTATGAAAAAGATAACAATGACGACGGACTTAGGATCGACGTCACGTTAGAATATGAGTTACTTGCAACGCAGTAAATGCACATGGTAGTCTTAACTTTACAATTTTTATTTGAAATAATTCTTATAATAAACATATAACAACATTTTTTTGAATAAATGATTTATTTGGACTTTGTAAATATTTGTTAAATATAATTTCAACCAAATGCGGGGGGCGTTGTCTTGTTTACCACATAAATACAAAACCTTTCAAAAACAGTTTTCTTCACATTTCAGGCGATATTTCGATTATTGCTGCTCGAATATTGTCATTTAGTTGTTCAGTCGAAGTTGGCTTATTGGCATATACTTGCACATGTCTTTTAAGATTTAGACTTTTAAAAATACAGAAAAAAAACTGGAGCCAATTAATCTGGAGATCTTTGCGGTCAGACAATGTCACGGTTTCTGGAGATTAATCGTTCTGTAAACATTCTCTTCAAAACTTTGATTGTAACTCGTACTGTGTGACATGTAGCGACATCTTGCTGAAACCACACTTTTCCAAAGAGAGTTAATCAAATCGTCGTGGCGCGTTTTTTTCAGGTCTTCATAAACATTACATACATTCTACAATACACTAGTTGTATAAAGTATTTTTGGTAATATTTCATCATTTATTCTTTCTGTGGCCGAAATACGAGTATCTCCTCGATCCTGTCTTGATCTTCTTTCAATCCCTGAATCTTCTTTCAATCCGAAATCTTTCCTAATATCCTCAAACCTTAATAACTAAATATGACATTTTTCATCAGGTGTCAACATTACGGTAATAGACGTGAAATTATTTTTTTCAATGAACTAAATTCTGTAAGGCATGACGTGACATCTCGGTTCTATACAATGGCACCAACGTACTTTTCGCAATACCAAATTGATGTTTGTTTAGTTCAAAGTGGCTGAAGAATTGCGCGTGTCTCTAATTTGAAAGTTGTATTGTGAAGACATAATTATACGTATGTCATTTGAACAATTGTGTATAGCGATATGAACTAGTTAGCACGTTTTGTTTGTTCCAATTTCTCCATTTTGTTCCATCTATCAGTGAGGAAATAAGATTTTATGCTTCAAGCCTAGTCTTCTTTTGCTATCGTTCAAGTAGTCGAAATTTCTTCAGTACTTGTGATTAAATTTACCCTGTAAATTTTACTAATGCAATGAACTGTCGCGTCTCTAGTTTCAAGCTCTTTTTTCAAGCTTATCGTTCTTGTTGTGAATCTATTACCAGTGGAATATACAAAGTAAACATTTGTTAATGTCTTTTTTGGTGGCAGCAGTCTATTGCTTAGCATTCATGCTTTGCGAGCGGGCGTCCGATTTATGACGGATTCATTTTCGGGAGGATTTTGCTTATATGCTAGATCAGTGCTCCGCAACCGGTGTGCCGTGGCACACTGGTGTACCGTGAGCCGGATACAGGTGTGCCGCGGTGAAATTCAATGTATTTGACATTTTACAATTGTTCATTATGTATTTAATACACAATGACAAATAATTTTTCATAATAGTGTCTATTTTTAAAATGTAGTATAGAATAATTATTATAACTAAATAATTTTTCAATGGTCCCCCAGCGCCTGGTGCCAACTGTTGAAAACTGCTTAGTGTGCTTTGTACACACCATGGCCGCACCAAATTAGTCATGGACAAAGAAAAGTTACCGTTATTAAAAAAGAATATCCTCGCATTTCCGACAAAGCAATCTTAACACTACTCCCATTTTCGACGACACATTTATGTGAGCAAAGTTTTTCAGCTCTTGTATTAATTAAAAATGATAAGCGGTCATGCTTAAAAGGTTTTGACCAAGACTTCGGGTTGCGCTGTCAAAAATCGAGCCGAATGTAAAACTTTTGTGTTCATTGAAACAAGCGCAGGTATCACATTAATTAATTATTATTTTATAATAATTATTAAGATTGCGTAAAAATAAATATGGTATAGTTTTATGTATGCATACTTTTCAAATAAAAAACAAAAATTTATTGTGAAATTTGTGTATCAATTTCATACCTATATATTTTAGCTTTTGGTGTGCCGCGGAATTCTAGGACGAATTTTGGTGTGTCGTAGGTGAGAAAAGGTTGCGGAGCACTGTGCTAGATAACTAGATGGGACTCTTATTAGCTGCATTGGCGTCACTCAACCTCCCTTATTTTCTATTGAGCTTGTTAGAAAGCGCTCTTGCGATAATCGTAATGATAGGGAATCAGCGCTATACCAAATTAAAAACATTGTTATTTAGATCAATCGGGAATGTATTGAATGTAAAACAGCTTAAATTAATGTATTACTGATAACTTCAGTCTATTTTGTGTTATGTAACATAGTTAGTAGCGGGAGTGGTGCGTATCGATCTACTATATATACTTTGTACAGATGATTGATTATAATTATGTTGACTCAAAGATGATTGATTATAATTATGTTGACTCAAAGATGATTGATTATAATTATATTGACTCAAAGATGATTGATTATAATTATGTTGAAAAAATCGGTTCGTTACTCTACAGATACTTTCAAATGAGTTTGAGATACTCGATTTCCGTAAGATATTGATTAAATCACTATTTTTATATTATGCTAATTATTTTCCGATAAACTATGGAAACTGACTGAAAGGAGCCAAATAAAGGCTACATGATGTGACAATGTATGACAGAATACGGAAAGAAGTGATTAGGGGGTGAATGTGAACTTAAGGCGGATATGTTGAGTAATATGAACAAGAACACGCTGAGACGGTTTGGACATGTGTAACGAATGAATGCAGAAAAACAAATATATAATGCAAATGTGAGTAGAAGGCGTGTAAGAGGCAGACCTATGAAATTATGGTTGGATCAAGCTAATAATCTTTTGAACTACCTAGAAAGTCAGATAAATCATAGGTGTATGAGAATATGTATGGATGGGGTGAAGGCTAATGATGCATGTTAGAATAGGAAAGTAAAAATATTATTCCCTTAATTACCCCACACTTTCCTTGATTTTCTTCTACCACGCCTTCCTTTCACATTTACACTAAGAGTATATATTTGTCTTTTTTCATTCATTCGTTCTACATGCCCAAACCATCTCAGAGTAATCTTATCCCCAATCACTTCATTACATTGTTACATACATTGTTACTCCATGTTTTCTTGTCAGTTCACGCATTTCTACAGCATTTATTAGGCTATTTTGATTATTTTTCCACGTCCACATTTTACTCTCATACATCAAGTTGGTACTAAAACACTATTGAGGACAGTCATAATAGCAGATTTGGAAGACACCATTGACGTTTTTCTTATCGCTACTCGTAATTTTTTATTTCACACTTTTCTATCGCCATTAATTTTAATTTTGCTGCATTCATTCTCAGATCTTTCTCTTCCTGTCTCTCATACAATTTACTTTTCAAACACCTCTTCATCTTCAGTCTCTGCTAACACAATGTTACCTGCATACAATAACCCACATACGTTCCTATTCGACGTATGACACCAATTTACCTCTGTTGTTCCTTCACATTTAAATCTATATAAATATTGAACAACCAGGGTGACATAACGCATCCTTACTTTACCTCTTTCAAAATGTTAAAACATTCAGTCAAGGTACCATTCACTCTAATACATGCTCCACTTTCAACGTATAATGACGCAATACCACGTATACGTTTACAATTAACACCATATTTATTCAATATTTTCCCATAGTTTGCAGTTTATCATGCGGTCAAATGCTTTTTCCAAGTTAACAAACACACAATTTATATATGTTTATGTTTTACCATACATTTTTCCACAAGCATAAGCAAAAAATTTGCAATACACTAAAATATACTGTAAACCTGTATGTTATACACTAAAATATGCTGTGCCATCTTTGTATGATACAATGTAATATTTGAGTGATCTCTGACACGTCATTCTCGTTGCAAAATCCATTGCAGAACAGCAGATATTATCGTCAAGGAAATAACATGTTCTTTGAACTGTGACCCTTAGGTGTTTTGTTACCAGAGACATTAGTGCTGAGGAGTGTGCATGAATTATGGATGCTGAAAGACCTACAGATCACGGCAATGAATTAACGTCATCAGCACAATGACATATTTTTTTTGTTGCAGAGTAACAATGTCGGTTTTATCCGGTTGACAATAATTGGCGACAATCTATAATGAGATTTATTATGAACTATAGTTACCTCCAATTAGCATGATTATTTTAAGTGGATGATCCATGGACAGTGGTTCAAAATGAACTATTTGATTTTTGAACAATAATGAGGGTCAAACTAACCTCTGTATTTTTAACTTGACTTATGCGTTCTATTTATTTTTCTTGTTGATTAATTTGTGATATTGTAGGTACACTGATTATTATGCGTTCACTTGAGTTTAAAACACGAACGACATACTATCACGCCGTTTCACTTTCGAGGTTGGAAGAGAAGTCTTTAAGAGAAACTTCTCCATCCAACACCTTTTCATACAACTCACCTTACTCTACTTCATCTTACTCAACACAACAACCTTAAGTTAACATTCATCTCTGATTACTTAATTTAGTGTTCTTTCATACATTCTCATCTCGCGTATTCTTCTAATTACACGCATTTATATATCACTTGAGTTTTAACACTTTTTTATGCGTCTCTTACACTCGAGATGTTGTTTCTTTTCAAATATTTATACTATCTAGTTTTTTTTCAGTCAGAAGTGATTAGGGATGAATGTGAACTTAAAGCTGGTGTGTTTGTTGAATAAGATGAAGAAGAGTACTTTGAAGTAGTTTAGCATGTAGAACGAATAAATGAAAAAAGATTAACAAAACAGATGTATAATATAATGCAAATATGAGTGAAACCGTAGTAGAGAAAGATGAAGAAAAGCATGGTTGAATCAAATGAATAATATTTTAAAAGAAGAAAATGCAAAAAGTTATAGAAACAGTAGTATTTGTATGAGTAAATATGGATATAGAAGAGGTGAAGGATGTGTCGAGATAGGAAGGTTAGGTTAGGCTAGAGCTCTATCCTCTCTGCCTTTCCCAACAGGAAAATGTCGCGATGGTATGTAATTTGTTTTTTGCCAAGGGTGGGAATAAATTATTTTTTTAACCTGTCGTGTTTATTGCCATATGGCAATCTCTTCCAACCAACCAGAAAGCTGTTTTTATAAGCCCTAAGCGTTAACCAGACTGGAATCCTATTTGAAAAAATCTGGGTTCCAGCGGGGATCGAACCCGCAACCTCCGAATCGGCAGACAAGTGTCTTACCACCAGGCCACGGAGGTCGTCGCCTGATTCGTCGTAAATTACATGGTTAAGCTATGAAAAATATACGTAGGTTGTATTATATAGTGTTACATTTTATTTGTGTACAGTATAATACTGTATTAGTACCACGTGGCAATCTCTTTAATATTAAACAAGTCTTAAGTGAAAATCAGACTGGAACCCTCTTTTTTAAGTATTGATACCAACTGGAATTCAATCTGGCTGGAAGACAGGAGTCTTATCAACTAAACCACGGAGAACTTTTATATACAGAACGGATCTGACCCTTGAAATATATTTGAAACCCTTGAAATGTATTTGAAAACAATTGAACGAATCTTACCCTTGAAATATATAAGAACTAATTGTTCTAAATAGAACAAATAAATAACACTATTCAATACATCTTTACATTTAAAAACGGGACATTGATTATTCCGTTTTACTTGAAGTATTTTGCCCTAATTTCCTACTCAAATCTAATATTGTTGATTTAATGTAATTAGGTATATTTGGTTATTTATTATTACTGTGCGTATTGAACTATACATTGGTATTTTATGCATCATATCTGATGGATATCTCCGTGGTTGCAGTCCTAAGACTGGTTTGCAGCAATTTCAACTCTTCTCCTCCATTCCCCCCTGTCCTGTGCGGCTCTTTTTAAATCTGTATATGTTGAGCAGCGCACGTCCACCAACAGGTCCTCCAGGTACTCTCGGCGTGGGCATCCCCTAGAGTTTGTCCCCTCGGTCATACCCTCCATTATGGCATGCAAGAGGCCCTCTTGTCGTATTATATGACCGATCCATCTTGCACGCCTTTCGGACAGGATCCTGAGCAGGTGCCTTCCTCCTTCGATTCGTTGGAGAACCTCTTCATTTGTGATGCGGTCTCTCCAGGAAATTCCTAATAGTCTTCTATAGGACCACATCTCAAAAGCCTCTAGTCTTCGTCTATCTCTTTCGGATAGGCACCATGTCTCGCAGCCGTACATCAAGATACTCCATACATAGGTCTTGATGAGGAGTATTCTCAGTTTTAGGTCTATATTATTTGATTCTATTATTTTCGACCTTTTATTAAATGCAAGTCTAGCCTGATGTATACGGCTGTCGACCTCGCTCTTGGACCGACCGTCCCATGTTATTTTGCTCCCGAGGTAGACAAACTCCTTGGTGTTCTTTAGTGGTTTACCCGACATCACTATTCTCATTTGGTGTTGCGCTCGGCCTACAGTCAGCAGCTTTGTTTTGTCTTTATTTATCTTCATACTGTAGTTATTTTGAAGAATGCTTTCCATAGTTGTTAAGGCCTCTTGTAGTTCCTCTTCACTTTCAGCAACCATAGCAATATCGTCAACGAACCTTATCATATCCACCTTTTGCCCGTGTATCTTTACACCTTCTCTGTGACTCATTCTCTCTCTCTCAAGTCGTCAATCGCGCTCTATATATAGGCGTTAAAAAGAACAGGTGACAGAGAGCATCCCTGCCTTACCCCTTGTCTTATATTGGCTTCCTTTGTGTCCTCGTCACATCTGATTATAGCGGCCTCATTCTTGTATAGCGCCTGGATTATACGTCTATCTCTGTATTTGATATCAATTCTCTTCAAAATCTCGAAGAGTCTTTTCCATTCTACTTTGTCAAAAGCTTTCTCCAGGTCTATGAATGCGATGTATGTGTTTTGATGGATATAAGTATCCTGAATTATTCGTTTTTTTATGGAAGATATTTCTACGATATTTTTTGTATTATAATTGTTAATAAAGGGCATGTGATATATAAAGGGCATTTAAGTGACATTTATTTCTACAAAAAAATTATAAATATGCGTTGAGAATTGGACGTAAAAAATATGAAGAACTTAAAAGCATGGTTGCATAAATCCATGTAATTGAAAATGTCTAAAGATGTGGTCGTTAAGAGTGATACGTGACGCACAAGGATGTGTGAAGGCAATATGGATGCGTGCCAATCAATACACGACAGGATGATCAGCATTTCAATACACTGTACAGTTAGGGCACATGTTCTTCCTTTCAATGGTGATACACGAATGCGGATATATGAGTTGGCTTTCAGAATACAAACACCTTAGTATACAGAAATAAATGGACGATCTTGTGAAATATTTACATGTCTTCGTGTTTTTATATTTACTGAAGTGACTTTCAAGCTAAAATATACCGTAAGATTTGAATACCTTTTATTAAACCAGTGGTTCTCAAAGAGGGTAATATGCCTCCCCCTGGTGAGTGATTTTTATTTTAAAAGATTTGATGTGTACATAATTATTATGATTATTATGGTGGCGATAAGGCTTTGAAGGGGGTCATTCTGGTATTTATTTAATAATCCATATAAAAAAAACTGCCTCACCGTACAGCTCATTTGTAAACTGCCTTTGTCTCAAAGCTGAATAAAATGGTCTATGCAAAATTTAAAATTTATGATTGTCTATGGAATGAAAATTACTTAATTAAAAACTGGAAGTAAATTTTATGGTTACATAACATATCAAATGAACTAAAAAAATTGTAATATTGAAAAAGATTTCTTATCTTCGCCACGCCGAGAGCAATGAAAATATCTAATACATTACTAGACGGGCTTTGATTTATCTTAATACACTCCAAGGGGTCTTGGTCCAGAAAAGGTTGTGATACTCGGTGTTAAATAATACCGTTTGAAATATTCATATTGTTCTTGAATTGTTTTGATTTAGTAATAAGACAAGATTTGTGGTCCTGTCGTATCGATATATGCGTTTATTACCTTGTCTCAAATCAAATCTTCAAAATTATTTTGACCACAGTGGTGTATATGGAAGTATACAAAGTCTGGGCATTGAAAGTAATTGATGAGAGTAGGATAAATGTGATAGAAATGCGTACCTTGCGCAAATATCTGGTTTTACTTTGTAATCGATAAGACAAATATCACCCAACCTGTGTGTTGCGGGTTCAATTCCAGTTGGAACCCAGATTTAAAAAAATGCAATATACAATTGCACTTTTCGTTATACGTAGTTAAACTCTGCGAAATTATCGCTATATGGCAATCTCTTTCAACCAACCAGAAATATGTTTATGAGGCCTTAGGTGAATACCAGACTAAAAACTTTTCTTAAAAAATATTGGTTCCAACAGGAATCGAACCCACAATCTACGTGTTCGATGACAGGCATCTTACAAACTAGGCCACGGAGGTCGTCACAATAAACCAATACACGAACACGCGTCTTCCACCCTAACAATAATTTCGAATCAAGAGAGTTGTCCTATCGTATCGTGTCATCCAACATCTTATTTTTTTTTTCGAATTGCATTTTTAAGATGAACGCTTGACCTTATCGATTTTATCTTCCACGTTGCCGTGAAAGATTGCCATTGACCTACGCCATTAAGCTGGATGTAAACGCATATCTCTTTATATTTCATAAGTCCACAATTCACCATAACCTTCGCTAAAATCGCTAAACCTCACGTCTGATGTTGATACAAAAACCTTGCCCTGGTCTTCTTATATACTCGTGCAAAAACTTCATCTACGCACAAAGTTCCCTTGATCTTTTACAATTTTTTCCATATAAATATCCACTTATTCTGGATTCACTTGACATTGGCTAATTTATTTGTCCATATCTACGAATTGTTTCTTACTCAGACAAAGATTTGAATTATATGGACTGCAATAATGAGTTAAGAGAAAAATAATATCATAAGAATATTCTAGACCAGGGTTCGGAAACTGACGACCCGCAGGGCGCATACGGTCCATACACTTTTATTTCAAAGAGTATACATTTTATCCATGGCTCTATTCCACATTGTTTTTAATAGGATATTTAAATATAAATCCTTTAGCGTTAAAAAAGATCCAAATTGGTAACAGGAAAATAGCGAACTCTGTTGACTGGCAAACTTTTGTTCAATGTACGCCATCGTAAATTGAAATTCTTCGGTGCCATATTCACGAACTGAGCAGTAGTATTTACGGACTGAGTAGTATCGCCATTCGTATACGGAATAACTTTATTGAATGAGCTTTATTGAACGATATCTTCCATATCGCAGTGGATACATTGAGGATCGTAATACTTAATAAACTTTATAGGTGAACTGAGTAATTTCACAAGGAAGCATGAGTAATATTGTTTATGTTATAATTATGCTGTATGACTTGAAATGATTTTTATTCATTGAGTTGAATCTGTATGAAATGTAAAATAATTAAAAAAGGTAAATAAATATATAAAAATAGATAAATATTAATTTTTGTGGCCCACAAATATTTTACCATACCAATATTATATGAGACCCGTGTGTTAAATAATTTTAATAATAAGTTTTATAAGCGTAATAAATTAATAAATATTTTTATATAACTGGTACGAGAATTCCAGCAAACATTGAAGAGCTTGGCTAGAAGAACATTGTCGTTAGACCTATCGTGTTAAAAACTAATGGAGTTCGTCATCTCACGTGTTGACAAAGCTATCCCGCTCGAGAAAAGGTTACAATACTCGCATTTGTCTGGCGCGAAGGAATATCATTACCAGACGAACACTATTACCAGACTAGGACCTTTTTTCATATTTTGCAGGTACCTCATTTTTCAGGTACATTGTTATTTGTTTAGTCAAAACCTCTTGGTGGAAGTCAAACGTCTTATCAATAAGGCCGCGGAGGTCATCAGACACAGTAACGTTAGAAGGACCGGATGGTATATTTAAGAGAAGAAAACGATCAAACCAGATGTTCAGTATTGTTTACAACAAGAGATCCACTTTCTATAGGATCATTGGCGCAAACATAACTGACATGCTATGTCCTGCAGGGATCTCTTGTGACACTACTATATGTATGAGATTCTGTCTCTGCCTATCCTATTCACATGATCATTCATGTACCGCATTATTTTCCTGCCCCATTTGACGATATCCTCTGTGTTGCAGGTCTGTCAAATGTGAGAGTTTCTGATCCTATCTCTGAGAGATTTTCCTTCGATGTTTCGCAATATTTTCATCTCGGATGTTCGAATTTGCATTCTTCTAGTTGTGTCGGCTTTGGTTTCAATATTATACTATACTATAAGTCATGATTAATCTGACATAACTCAATATCGATTCACATTCTTCTAGTTGTGTCGGCTTTGGTTTCAACATTATACTATAAGTCATGATTAATCTGACATAACTCAATATCGATTCGTATATTTGTGTTTTTATTTTTCAGATCACATCTCTCATCGACCTCCGTGGCCTGGTGGTAAGACGCTTGTCTACCGATCCGGAGGATGCGGGTTCGATCCCCGTTGGAATTCAGATTTTTTAAAATGGAATTCCAGTCTGGTTTTCACTTAGGACCCATTAAAAACATATTTCTGGTTGGTTGGAAGAGATTGCCACATGGCAATAAACTCGCCAGGTGAAATAAAAAAATATAAACAAATTAAAAATCTCTTCGACAACCAGATATTGCGACTGCCTTAGTTGTTTGTTCCCTTACTTCATATATTGTACTGCATAAAAAAAACAAGTAACTAGCCACGGGAATAACCAAACCCGTCACCAAAATCCTCAGTGTTCATAAAAGGTCTAAGGATTTAAGATAAAATTGTATCAGTTTTCAATATATAACAGTAAGTAGGGATATTCGCATATATTATAACGATAAAGATCGATCATCGATAAATCAAAGTAAAATGATTATACGTCTTAGTGATATCGCCTTCCTTACACATGTTTCATATACTTAATCATTACTCATCAGAAAAATCATTACAAATCAGTGCAAACGTCAATTGGTATACTTCCATACAAAACATCAACAATATTCAATCGCTGTTAACAAAAATACAATCGTGCGGACGCATACCATCGAGATAATTATTACATTGCACAAGTCATATATCTGTTCAGACCATTAGGCAAACAAGACGGTACGCGACGCGACTTCCAATGCGATCTTTTGCCATCTTGGGTAGCGTAATTATTATTGTTGGCTCTTGCTCAACAGCTCAACAAGTCGGACACCGCGCACCGGCTTGATCATCTGTTTCTGCTTGAGGGCATCATGTGCAAACATCAACATAAGAATGTCTCCTTGGTCACATACGATAACTGTCGAGCTAATCGACTGAGTAAGTTTAATATATTTCCGAAATTGCTTTTGTACAGTAAACCCATCTTGACAGAAGATCATTTAAGAAGTCTTTGTTCTTGAATTGTTAATGACTTTGGGACCATTTTTGAGACAACCTTTTTAGACGGCATAATTTTTAGTACTTACAAAATATGTTATCTCTATTTTTTATTTTTTATTTCGTTCTACTCGTATTAGTGTTATCGTTGCATTTCGTGACTGCTTATGTGACCTAGTAAAACGCTTGATTTTCACACGAAGATTATGGGTTCGAATCTGGATGGTACTTGAATAAATAAAAAGGGTTCCAATCTGGTAAAAGTGTTCGTCTGGTAACAATTCTAAAACGTGTCATATTTGTGTAAACACTGTTGTCTCTTCACGTACAGGGTATTATTTCCAATACGTGTAATGACGAACCGCGACTTCCGTGCCTACTACAGTGATTCTTAATCCGAAGATTCGATTACTGGGACTGAAGATAATGTTGTCTCTCGACCACGTTCTTCAATATATTCGAATCGCAATTTTGCAATTTGCTCTATAAATTATATTCTCGTATCCCTTTGGAGAGATTGTTTTTTTTTATTTTCCACGATTTAATTGGTGTATTTATGCATCATAATTTGAAAGATATGTTTTTTGGAAGATTTAGACCTGTTATATTTTGTTTAAAATTTTACAACGATATGTAAAGGACGCTTAATTGTACAATAATTTATTTTGTTAATAAATAAATAATTGTTTGAAGGGTTTAATTTAGCATAACAATTGTGTCCCAATTAAACCTACTCGCTTACCGCCACTAATTACAACCTGTAAGGACTTGACTCTCTTTTATGTTTTTTTTTTATATTAGGCAATCCACCCAAATTACGATGATTTGTGCCACCAAATTAGCCACTGTGCCATTATATGAGTCAATATAAAAAAAAAACTAATTAAAAAAAAATACAAATTCTAGTAATTTTAAATTTCAACTAATTCAGCTTTAAAAATGTAACAATCGATTTATAAGTGGAAAGGTTCCACGGAGAAAGACGAAATACAACATTCGTTGGACGCGGTAAAGATATTGGCTTATAGTTAATCAAATGTGTCTCGCAAAGGACAACGAAAAATAAATTGCCTGTAGTTTCATCATCCAAACCACACTCATAGCCGAGATTCTCCATAATATCAATTATGTAAAAATGACTAGTCACCACACAGTGGCCCGTCCGACATATGAAGGACACTTCCATCTTGTTCATTCTTATTATATTTAACCATTGTTTCAAAGGGATAGATTGTTGGATTAATTCACAATATATATAGAGCTCTTATTTACCCCAGTTATACCAATCACTACCAATAGACCAATCCAACGCCCATAAGTGTCAAGTATCATGTTTAATTTTATTTAAAATATCAGTTACTGGCAGTGAAAAATCAGACAGGGGACAACCGGTAGAGCATGCTTCTTTGCCAAGGAGTTAACACATTCATTACTATTATCTTATATGTATTACGATGATTATTTACCTAAAGCTTTTTGTTCCAGCTACGGTCTACTGGGTGCGTCAGGCTGCGGCAAAACCACTTTGCTGTCCTGCATAGTGGGCCGGCGGAGGCTCAACTCTGGGGAGATATGGGTGTTGGGGGGAAAACCCGGAACCAAAGGTAACCACTTCTATTTGATACTAAAAGCTTTACTAGTTCTAGTCTAGTTCATAGCAATAGATAACCGGATTATGGAACACAATAAATATCAAAAACGTTCATAGCAATAGATTACCGGATATAGGAACACATTGAACATCAAAAACGTTCATAGCAATAGATGACCGGATGCAGGAACACGAGGAATATCAAAAACGTTCATAGCAATAGATGACCGGATGCAGGAACACAATGAATATCAAAAACTTTATAAGTTTTCCATAATTACTTTGTTTGGTGGTCCCTCCTCCACTTACACTATCTCTAGAATCGCATTAAGTTACCTTATAGTGTGACTGTGTACCCGTAATTGGTTTTAATCATACACTGATGAGGAGTTCTTCTTCTGCTGGTGCCACACTAGAGTGGGGAAAGCTAGCGGTAGCACAGACAGAAGGCCAGATACATCGGATAGAGATGAAATTTTAATTAAATAGGAAAATAACAAACTGACTTATACATTATTTATAGTAAAGGTTTTAACGCTGTGCAGGTATAAAGACATTGTAATTTGTTTATTGAAACACTGGTTTCAAGGTTTTATCCTCATCATCAGGGTAGCACAAACAAGACTTATTTGTACTCCCCTGATGATGAGATGAAAACCTTGAAACCGGTAAGACTATTCCGTTATATAAAGCGGAATGAACAGTGTTTGACTAAACAAATTGCAAACTAACTTCTACTACTGAAGACCTTTAAATATTTAGGAAGTCATTAAACTTATCACAAAAATTATAAAAAGCTGCAAAATTATCTCTAGTCGCTACAAGGTCAGTAAACTATATATGTTGTGGTATGTTTAGCCAGCTATCGTTTTCCTTCTTTATTTTAGTGGTCACAAATTAAGAATGCTGATTTTGGATATCCATATTGCACCATTCAACGATTTTGCAGGCTTGACCTGACATGGAACGATGTTGATTTGCAGGTTGCGAATCAGCCTGGATGGAGGGGTTTTGTGGCATTTCAGTGTTCATGTAATAAGAGGGTGCTAGAATTATAATTTGAAAGCCACTCGTCTTAGTGTTGACAAAATTGTCATTTCTGGTTTTCTGCCTTTGAGCTTCTCTATGGGTCTGAGACTTAGATTCCTTATAGAATGCATATTCGAATTCTTCGGATCCACTGGAGTGATCATGTCACTGATGTTTCGGTCCTGCAACGTTCCAACTGTAAACCTATAGAATATATGATTATAAAGGCGAAATTGCGGTAGACCGGGCATGTGATACGCATGAGCGACCATAGACTTACAAAACGCGTGTTTTACGGGAAAGTGGTGGGCAAGCGAAAAGTTGGTGGGCAGATGAAGCGCTTTAAGGACAGTCTGCGAGAGTCACTTACTTTGTGCGGGGCGCCTGAGCACTGGGAGCAGGTGGCTCGGGACCATGAGGGGTGGAGAGCCGTATGTTCTCGGGCTGATGGCGTCTCAGTGGCTAGACGTGTGAGAAACAGTCAGCGAGCTGCGAACATGCGTCAGCATGACCAGGCGGCTCAGCAGAGTCCACATGTCTGTGGCATTTGCGGGAGGGAGTGGAGTGAAGGATTCCCCATTTCGCCAAGATGTATTTGGTCCTCCGCATTACTACCTTATCTGTGTTCGACAAACAGAATCCTTGGCTTCTGCACTCCCTTCCTTTAAATTATTTCCGTTTTTATAAGTATATATAACATATGTTCCAAAATATAGAAATGAATGCATGGGTAAAATGGATGTTTTAAGCAAAATGAAGAAAGAAGCTTTAAGGTGGTTTGGATATGTGGAGAGAATGAATGATGAAAGAGTGACTAAGCGAGTGAACAAGTCAGAAGTGCTAGGTGTACGAGGAAGATGTACTGGTATACCGAGTAAAACGTGGCTAGACCAGATTTTGAATGAAGGTAAAGTGGTAAGTATGAACAATAAGAGATTGTGCATGACGAAATGTATGAATGTGGAAGAAACGAAAAATGTGTGCTTGGATAGAATAGTTTGGAGATCCAGTTGGTACCCAGATTTTTTAAAAAAGAATTCCAGTTTGGTTTTCACTCAAGGACTTTCACTAACAAATTTCTAGTAGGTTGGAAGAGACCACCATATGGCAATAAGCTCACCAGGTTGTGATGTATACATAAAAAATATAATACAATACACTAATGTAATACTTTAAAACAATTTTTAGGTGAAAAGTACAATTGTTATTTAATTTTTTTATGTACAATACTCGCTGTAGTTTTTCCTGTTTTGTTTACAAATGTTTTTCCCTCTTAGTTTTATGTTTAAGTTTGATTTTTTTTTTCATTTTTGTTGTTGATTTTCGTTTATGTTGTATATGCTGTAAAGTTAATTTGAGTTTACTTTATATAAGATTTTTTTTGTATAATTATCATTGAATTTTGATTTTTTATAAAGGCTGCGACCGAGAAAATTTACTAAATAAATAGGAATAATTTGTTTTCGTACCCCGTATTCTAGTCATCAGTGACTATACTATAATACATGTAGTGCGATGTTAAAATATTGTGACTTTATTGATTATTCGTAGTTCCAATCATCAATAAACTCACATTAATTTAATATCACATTTAACGGCCCGAATGACCTATACAAGGCACGTTTTATAAACACTTACAATAATTGACACACGAGTATTATACTAAGGCTAATAAACAATCGTAGGTAGCTTTGTAAATCAATAATCAATTCCGCAATTACGTTATAAGAGAACATCAAGAAATGGAGGGTCGATTGACGATCGAAAGTTCTTTTTTATTGATGATATATAGTATACGTATATAAAAAGGTTTGGTACATATATATTGTATAAAATGAGTAAAAATAATTTTAAACGTATTCCAAGGTAAATCATTATTTTAATTAATAGAACACTAGTTGCAACCCGTGAAATATTATCGGAAGTAAAACAAATTCTACATTTATGAAAATATGTATTCATAAATGTAAAATTTGTTTATATATATCATTTATACATCGTCCCCTTTTATACCAGTTCAAAAATTGTTAGCTAGTTATTTAAAATTCGTTCAGTATCACGGACCCACCGAGATTCAATTTTTGAATTACTTTCGCAGAGAATCTAAGTATTCCTCTCTCGCTTTCTTGTATTCAAAATTCAATTCTCGTATTCTTTCTTTGACGACAACCATCGTACGGGTTTTGGCCTATTTATTAATGGAAAATGCAGTATTTTGAATGAAATATATTATACTCGTAGATCGAGGTGCATGGCCGCGCGGTAACACACTGGACTTCCGTGCGGAAGGTCGCTGGTTCAAACCCCGCGCTATGCTACTCCCCTCAAACGACACTTGATTTTTTTCCGCCTAGTATTCGGAGGTATAAGAATATATATAACATTGGTCATATTCATTCTTCTTTCAAAAAAATATAGAAAAAAACACAACATGCCGGTGTGCTCCGATCGCCTCAATTCGGTGTACCCTCGGATCCAGTACAGCGGTGTAGCCGGGGAGTTTGCTGGTGTGCAACGGCTCACTCAATTAATAAGAAACAATACAAAAAACTCCACCGCACAGCTTCGTCTTCCAATTGAATTGACGTTGGAATGGCGAGGTGATACTGAAAGTACAGCTAAAGATCGAGTTCTACTAAAATACCGTTAATAACAGTGAATATACATACATACCATCACGCCATTTACCTGTCGAGGTAGGCAGAGATGACAGAACGTCATACTTTCCTATCTCAACACACACATCCGTAGCCTGTTCTACATCCATACAACTTCTGCGATTACTTTGATTTACTGCGTTTCTTCTTTCAGAATATAATTCGCTTGATTCATATACCTCTTACACGCCTTCTACTCACGTTTGCACCATATATCTCTTTTGTTAGTATTTCTTTATTCATTCGTTCCCATGCCCAAACCATCTAGACGTGCTCTTCTTCATCTCACCTAACACATATCACCCTTGAATTCCAATGAATTCCTTATCATTTCATTCCGTATTCTGTCATACATTGTCACTGCATGTAGTCTTTTCAATGCACATATGTAATGATAACATCTGTTTGCGCATAATAATAACATCTCACTCAAGACGAAAATCAGGATTAAGCATACATCCTAACGAAATTATCAAATACAAATAATGCTATTTTACATTGACACAAAAAAACGTTATCATTACATTATGAATGTACTCAACTGCAGAACATCTTGAAAAAATGTGAAAACCTTGAAACCGGTAGGGTTATACCGTTATATAACGTGGAATAAAAAGTGTCGGATTAAACAAATTACAATTTATCCGACTATATCCTTTCATTATTTCCGCGGCCTACTTTTTTGCTCGTCATTAATTCCAGACATATATGTTTTTTTTTTGTTAAGTCTTTCAGAACTCATTTCCTCGATATGTCCAAACCGTCTCAATATTCCTTTCTTAATTCTACTTATAACATCCAACTTAACACTTGCCACCCTATGATGGATAGTGAGTGACCAGGACTTACATAATAAAATAATTTTATAACTAATTACAAAAAGTAACCTAGCAGATTTTGCATAATTTTAATTTAAAACATACATTTTTCACTGGATGCTGAGCGTCCAGCACAGTGGTTGGCGGAATTGTTTAGCACAGTAAGGCAAGTGTTAAACAAACAGTTATCCCTAATCCGGTTATTTCTTACTATATCACACATTATAATATTATATTATACAATACAATAGTATATAATGTATTATATTCGTCGCCAAACACGTATTTCTACTGTATTTATTCTGCTCCTACCATTATTTCCTAATACCCATGCTTCCGTAAAACATGATGGACACTAATACAACACTGTGTACTATCATGTTTGAAGATTTCATAATTGGTATATTGGCAAACAGTTTTAAATACTCCGTTGACCTTGTTCTGTTGAAGCACGCCTTTCAATAACTTTACTTACTGTCTGCCGAAGACATGCTTCCCAGCTAATAAAATTCCTCAACTTGCTCTAGTATTTTATTGTTCATCCATACATCGCAAATACATGATCACTCTCTTCGATAACTTTTTACTTCTTAAAATTCATAATTTTTTTTCATATTATATAATACAATATGTTTTTTCAACCAAATCTACTAAAGCATTTTCATTATTTGACATTATCACCACATCGTCTGCATACAATAATCCATTCACGGGCAAATATAACATTTTCACATCTCTTATTCCACTCTTCAACTTTGTTTACACTGGAATCAATATAATTATTGAACAGCCATTTATACATCAAACATCCTTGTTTCACACTTATTTTAATGGATAAACACACAGTCATCTCAAACCTACTTACTTTCATATATAAAAATATAAAAGAAGCAAAAAGCTTACGTATTTCCTTCGTTGCAAAGATTTCGCCTACATAAGGATGTCTCTTGTCTCTGACAAAGCATTCAATAATTTAGAATATTTAGAGCAAAGGAAATTATTTACATTCTCGTGTAAACGTCGTATTGCTTCTTGATCGAAGCCTCGTGTTGAAAGGACATTTATGAACTAAATACCAGCAGTTTCATATATTAGATTTAATGACTTTACTCATAATAATAATTTAATCACCTGTCCCATATATCCAATCACGCACCTGACCATGAGTTTGTGTTTGTCTTACTATTTATCTAACGCCTCTCAATTGCTTGTTCAGTAATTATACGATGATTTGCCTTGGTCAAGTAAAATTCTTCGAGCCTGTGGGTGGAAAAATAAATAAAGGTGGAGGGTTTCCTGTTTCTAGTTGTTCTTTTTCTATGTCGCCATTTAGTAACCAAAATGCCTTTGAGGAGAGTCTGCCCTCTGAAGGCACTCCAAATGCGTATATGCCTATGCATGTATTGTATATATACGCCCTGAGGAATAAAACTGTCGAATAGAAATGTTGGCCACCATTGAAGTCAAGAGACACGACTACAAATCCGAAAAACATTTTTAACTAGTCGCATGAAACAAGTTTTGAAAGTGTCGAGTCGGATCCACCTGGAATTAAAACATACTATATACTATATACTATATTCCACATTACTAAGTAACACGCTCATCATTTTAACACAGGCAATGAACCTCTAACACTCCAACTTAAGAGATATTTATTATCCTTGAAATAATAAAAGTTTACCTGTACAAATCGTACAGCTATTTTGTTTATATTTCATAATATTTATAAGTGTACATTGCTTAATTCAACGCTGTCCCTTCATTAAATATGTTGGAGGTTATTGAGGCTTGATTTTGGCCTTCGTTTTGTTTAGTATTCGAAGCAATACAGCAAATGAAAAAATATTTTTAAAACTAGAGCTGTTAGCACACAAAAAGGCACGGCACTAGCACACAATCAAGAATCTTCATTCCTTCATTCAGTATTGCGATGAATAACTGATAACTCTCAGAGATAGAATAAAAATCGCATCAAACATTACCCGCCTCTCCCTATAAGGGGCCAGTTTTTAGTGACCTGGGAATACGTCCATAATCACTGTCTTGTATTTCAATGGCCATTTTAAAAGCCATGCACCTCAATATTTTATTCTGGATAACACATTTCACGTACACGTCATAGTATGGTGACCGCACAACTGAAGAGTATTCTGGATAACACATTTCACGTACACATCATAGTATGGTGACCGCACAACTGAAGAGTATTCTGGATAATACATTTCACGTACACATCATAGTATGGTGACCGCACAACTGAAGAGTATTCTGGATAACACATTTCACGTACACATCATAGTATGGTGACCGCACAACTGAAGAGTATTCTGGATAACACATTTCACGTACACATCATAGTATGGTGACCGCACAACTGAAGAGTAATCCAAAATACAATTCGGAGAAGTTGTTCCTTCATTTAAGACTGTTAAGTGTCCATTTCAGATCGCTAACTGCTATCTCTTGATCTGTGGATCTGTTATGATTCTTATATGCTAAGTTAACCTGTTTTAAAGAATTTAAATTAATTTCCAGGTTCCGGCGTCCCCGGTAAGCGCGTAGGCTATATGCCCCAGGAGATAGCTCTCTACGGAGAGTTCAGCATCAAGGAAACAATGATGTACTTCGGCTGGATCTTCGGCATGGACACCAAGGAGATCAACGAGCGTCTGCAGTTCCTGCTCAACTTCCTCGACCTTCCCAGTCAGAACAGGCTGGTCAAGAACCTCAGGTCAGTCTGAGTTTGGTATTTCCTATTTTACTGTATTAGATCTTAATCCCTGACAAAACAATATTTTATTGTAATGCGCTGTGATTTTTTTGTAATACTTAGAAATGTATTACTATTTCATTTTTGCTTTATGTATCCGTGATATTTCTAAGTTCATCGTGTTGTATGTTTTTACGACGTTTGCTAAATTGTAATTTGGTTTCTCAATTCCATATAATTGCTTTTGGATAGACAACCCTTACTTTTTATCACATTCTACGGATTTTTCCTGTTACGCAAATAAGTTAATTTATTCGTTAAGAAGTATACTCGTATCAGTCAGGATTCTTCTCATACTGCTAGGCGGTGCCACAGTGTCACTCAGTTGGTTCAATATCTCTATACTACGTGGGACTGAGTGTTTAACTATGATAGTCGTTCTGTGAGTTGGTATATAGAACAGAGGGTGATTCCTAGCGCGGCTTTATTTACCTTGAGGAGAGTCTGTTCTCTAAGCGGCGCTATATAAATTGCCCTTTTGTTATTATATTATTATTTATCAGGGATATATAGCTTAGTGCCTCTTATATCGTGGGACAGTTATGATATTATTTCCTAGTACTCGTACCAATGTTCCTCTGCGCCATTCTAACAAAGGTATGTACTTTCACAAACATATTAATTTAAAAAATAATAATTACAAACTTATTTAACCTTCTCAACATCTATAATTTTTTATCAGATAATTTACATTTACCTTTTTTTCTCATTTCAACAATTCTTTAATCTATCTTTAAATAACATATTTGTTTATTTATGTTTTTAACACTTTCATGCAAATACACCTGGCAGATTTATTGCTTTGAAATAATTTCTTCCAATCGACCAGCTTTTGTTTCATAATTATTATTGATATCCATGTCTTTCACGACTAGTATGAAAACAATAGTTGAGAAAAACTAACGAAAATTAAAATAGGGATTAGGATAGGAATTGTATGGAAGTTAAGGAAGAGGAATATAGTATATAGAGATAAATAAAACTTCTTTAGTTTATTCTCTAATATCGATAAGGATGCTGTGTAACTGAATGAGCCAGGAAGATACTTTCGAAGTCGAGCCTAGTGAACCGCAAAATATGCTATCTGATGCGTTGGTGTATGTATATAAAGGATTCTGTTATTCCTGGATCGAAGGGACAGCCCATTAACTTAGAAGACACAGGCGAAGAAAAGTCCGAACGTTCTCGACTTCTTGAATACTTTTTGACAATTCGTTAATAATGTTGGAAACATTTTTTGCTGAATTATTTTGACTAGTCATTTTGGAAGTCATACTAGGACATACGAGTATGTTACACGTATTTAACTAAATATCTTATTTTGTAAGTAGTTCATTAAGGGATATACCTACATATCATCACGCCATGTCCCTTGCAGGGTAGGCAGAGATAACAGATCTCCAAACTTTTATATCCAAGCACACAACTTTCGCCATCTCCATATTCATACATCTCGTAATGCACAACCTTCTATTATTCATACTTTTCTCACTTGATCATCTTTCAAAATCAGGTCCATTTGGTCCAGTCACGATTTCCTTGGTTTACCTCATCCAAGCGCACCTTTCACTTCTGACTTATATATTATTTCATCATTCATTATCTGCACACGTCTAACCCATCTTAAAGCTTCTTTTTTCATCTTACTTAAAACATCCATTTTATCCATGCATTCATTTCTGATGTCTTCGCTCCCCCTTCTTTCAAACATTGACACTTCATAAATATTCCTTATTGCACGCATCTCCACACCATGAAACTTACTATTTTCTTACATTTCTTTGCCAAGTCCAAGTTTCACTTCCAGACATAATATTATGTAGTCTCATGTTTACTACTGTTGATATCGCGCCATTGTTGTATATAACATTAAGGGCTCCGTTTACCTTCTTCCCTGTCGCTTCTTTCAATGTCCCTTCCAACTCGCCCATTACACGTTAACGTACTGCCCAGATAACAATTTACAAACATATCAGGTAAAACACAGATGTTTGAAGTGGCGCAAAATAAGCCCATTTTTTCATGTAGATGTCCTTTAATGTTGTTGGTTGGATGAAATACTCGTATAGTTAAAGATACTGAAGACATATTTAATTCACATCGCATGATATTGATATACTCGTATAATAATTTAATGGAAGAAATTACAATCATTATAATACATAAGTGTAATTATTAACTTATGACGACAACTATAATATTGTTTGCCATCGAATCAAGGTTAAATGCCTCTTGCAGCTCGGAAATACCTTGGAAGTCTTCAAATCTGGGTACAGCCGGTCACTCCATACTTCAGTAAATCATTGACACCATTGGTCCAGTGGTTACTATTGTTACCAAGCAATTTGACGTACTTGCTAAACTTTTATCAGACAACAACAATAACAATTAGATCATTTCTAAAGAACTGTTTTTTAATATATAATCACCTCAAAGAAAACGCATAAGCAGCATCTCTAAATAAATTTAGGCAGAGTGACTGAATAACATTTACCAGACTATTGGCACCGGATATGCTGCCTCTGGTGTTATGACAGAGCTCCTGGAGTTATACTTCGGACTACCTTCAACCCAATTAACTACCTTGTGGAGACCAGGAATAGTTTTACTGCTTTCTCAATTTTTTTTATTTGGTAATTTTCTCTAAATATTTAAAGGCCTTCAGCAGTATGTATACTCGTAAATACGTATTTTTTATCTTCCCATTTATCATCTTTGTCTGACCTTCTGTTAGTGTGGCACTATCCTTTTCACACTCCAATTTGGCATCAGATGATGAGGAGCTTCTCCCCGGAAATAGTTCTTTCATCAAAGTATCTATTTTTTACGACTATCGAGGAACCTAACTTGTTCTTAGAGATAGTATTGTTTAGGAGGGACAAATGTCCCAAAAAATTACAGATATCTAGATTACTACGACAAAAATTTGCTATAGTATAATAAGTCTAATGGGGCAGGTTATCCAATACCTTAAAGCAATTTTTAAAGACCGCTGATTCTAGTTAGCGGCCTATTACAGTAATTAATGACTAAGATTATTACAATCAAACAATTTCGCAGAATAGCAAGTTCAATTGGACTAGTTTAGATATCATCCAGGCATTCTTTTCTTGGTCTTGCTCTACCACCTCTTCCACTCACATCTGCACTGTATATTTGTTTTCTTAGACTGTCTTCACTCATTCGTTCCACGTGTCCAAACTATCTCAGAGTGGTCTTTTTCATCTTGCTCAATACATCAGCCTTAATTTCACACTCATTCCTAATCACTTAATTCCATATTTTATCATACATAGTAATCCCATCTATTATTTATAAATGATCTGCTTAAAGTGAATACCTTGATTAATCTCTTGTAAGTGTTCTTCTGAATAATTTCGTATTCAGTCATACATCATAGTAATCATTTATTATTTATGAATAATCCGCTTAGAGTGAATATCTTGATTAATTTGATGTAAGTGTTCTTCTGTATAAATACAATATGAAATCGTCTCACAAATAATGAGATCGTATGGTTTTTTATTGAACTAAAATGTCATCAAATAATAATTTCCAATTAACTCGGGTGTCATTAAGCTGGTAGCATCCATCGTGCTATCGTTTCGATTAATGAATAAACCATAACGACATCCGTGCCTTAGTTGGCAACACACCTGTCTTCCAGCCTGAGGGTTACAGTTTCGATTTTCGTGTTGGTACATGAGACATTTTTCAAAAAGGTTCCCAGTCTGGTTTTAAATTAAGGTGGTTTTAATACATTTCTGGCTGGTAACAAACCTGTCAGGTTGTACTACACACAATGAAAGTTTTATACAATATAACATCGACGTTAAACTTATCATTTTTAAGTCGAAATGTCACAAGAAATCCTCTCACAAATAATGAGGTCGTATTGCTTTTCTTTATTAGTAAAAAAACGTCATCAAATAATAATGTTCACTTCACTCGAGTGTCATGCTTCACGCCAGCTGATAGCGTGAGATCGAATCGAGTTACCCTCTCGAGTTACGAATGCAGACTCTACAAACGATGTGTATTACTTACTGCTGGATACTGTACGGCTGGCGCGCGCTAAACATGTGCGAGCACGGCCCACCCAGACCACAAATATTGCAGTATTTTTTCGGAAATCACGCAAAAAATGATCTTGACATCTTTATGGGACACGTAAAATTGACATATCTGGTCGTTTAAACAAGATTGTCAATTCCCATATCGACCGTCCTGAGTTGGTTCAATTGATACTCCCTTCAGGACCTTTCGTCAATACCAGCTCTTTAATTGTTAACATCAAGGAACTAACTGTACCTACAACTCGTCAATAGTTAGGTTACCCAAGCCAGGAAATGTGTACGGCCATTGTATAGTCCCTTTTAAACTACCCCTTATCATCAACATCACCATCACCAGAGATTCCATTTCATTCTATCTTGTTCGATTATGTTACGTCCATACACCTCGTCATGCATACTCCTATTATAAAAGCTTTTCATTCTTCTCTTTTTCAACATTCGATTAATTTGGTCGTGTCACGTTTTTCTAGGTCTTTTCAAACTATTCGTACCTTTTATTTATTATTTTTGTATTTTTCATCAGTCATTCTTTCTACATGACCGAACTATCTCAATATTAATTTCTTCATCATAAATAAATAACACACCATGCGCATGCTTTCATAAAGTCCTCATTCCTTAGACTGTCATACATTGTGTTTCCACACATTCTAGTTAACGCTCTAAAATAAGGAATACAACATGTTAGATATTCAATGGCATCGTTTCTATAGGTCTTTTACTTCTTGTACTTTCTATACTACTAGTATATATTTTTTTTAATCATTGTATTGTATTACGCTTTCTTTGTATGCAATACAATATGGTGAACTTATTGCAATTTAGCAATTTCTTCCAATTAATCAGTAAGGTGTTACAGAAGCCTGAACTGAAAGCCAAAGTAGAATCCTTCTTAAAAAATCTGGATTCCAACGGGAATCAAACCCGCAACCTCCGGGCTGGAAGATAGGCAGGCATTCTACCAACTAGGTCACGGAGGTCGTCTGTTATAATTCATTATTTTTACCTGACCGAACCATCTCAAAGCTCCTTTCTTCAATTTAAGCAATGAACCTTCTTTTAATCCGCATTCTTTCCTTTCTTATTCTGTCGTACATTATTTTCCCCATATTCTACGCAACACATTAATTTCCTCTTACCACTTATAAATGTGTAATATTTTTTGATCGAATTACATACATACATCTATACTAGACGTGGGAAAATGCGGCTCTTCGCTGGGTTAAGTGCGGCTCCCAATGTCTCTTATACAAATATAGATGCTTTCTTTTTCATTATACTTGTATTTTCGCGATTTCCCTTTCTAAATGTTGTAAATGACAAGATGCGCATGTATGAATGCAACTGTCAAAGACACAAGTATTGGTATATACGCGTGTGCTGTGATTTCAATGTGTAGGGTGCGCGCGCATCTCCTGCCTCTTTATGTGCGCAAACCACGCAAACTGTATTCTGCGCTATTTTTATATTTTCTTATATGTGTATATTTTATACTTTATATAGCAATTAAGATTTGTGTAGAATATGTAATAAGTTTGAATTTGTGTATTAAATATTACGTGAGGACGTGACTATGGTGTGGCTCTTTATATCATATACGAGTATATATAGTATACTCGTATATGAAAATCGAGAATGTGGCTCTCGTTGACCTCATCTATGCCCACCCCTGATCTATACCATCAACACCATTTTCTTCTTGCAAAAGGAGGAAAGTATAGAGGACCACATTTTCCTATTACTACGGACTTTCTTCGCCTTCTCTAAATCCATTCATCTTCTTATATTGCTTCTTATGTTTATCATACATACACCTTTTTTCTCTCAAAATTCTATTCACTTGGTCCAACAAAGATTTTCTTGTTAGTCCTCCACCATGACTCCTACTTATACTTGCATTATAAATTTGGCTTGTCAGTCTTTCGTACCCATCTGTTCAATATGTCCAAACCACCACAACTTGATATTTTCCCCTCTATTTAACACATCATTTTTTGGCGCACATCCATTCATAATAATTATATTTCTTATTATGTCATACACACTACATGTTCTTCTTTAGTGTCCCATTAATATTTTTTCCTATTGCAACTCGCCGTTCAATATCTCGTTTAACCTTTCCATCGCCTGAGAGCATACATACTTTCCACATAGCCAAACGGCCTTCCCAAATAATGAACCGAATTGATTCCGTAAATATACTGGAATGGTTCATCGGATCGTTAATAAGAAAAATAAACGAATAATTTTTATAGCGCCGTTAAGAGAGCAAACTTCCCAAAGGCGCTCTAATTCGGGATTCGAACACACTTATATTAACAGATTAAAAATGTTACAAAATAAATAAACATAAGTCTAGGGAAAGGACAGGTATTATTTTTATAATTTTGTAAAAGGTCTAACGCCTGTTGATTAAAAATAAATAAATATAATCGGTCTCCTTTACAGTAGCACTGTTTATTCTTCACTGAGTACGGTTCTGTCAGTGCAAGTTTCACGCCATAAGTGCAGTAATTGATTGTTTAGATCTTCCGATGCTGCAATTATGTATGCAATCTTTTGCCTTTTATGCAGATTAACGCGTAATAGGTGTTACCGCATCGTGTCTACATTCTCTGATCTTGCGTTTACCTACTTAAGTTTTGAATTCAGAGCCGACTCTGGTGTTTTTACTTCCGTGATTAAATTAAATCTTCTGTGTTATTTTAGAAGTTAGGTTGTCTAACATAGTTGGTTAGATATCAATCTATCTTTCAACTTGAGGGTTACAAATTCGATTTAAGTTTGTACCCAGATTTTGAAAATGACTTCCAATCTGGTTTTAACAGCCTTACTTACGGTTGGTTGGAAGATATTATTATATAACGAAACCCCACCAGATTATACTGTATACAACGAAAATATTCTCAATACAAGTTTTATAAGAGTTTTAAACGGTGTCGAAATCCATGCCTTAAGATAAATATTCGGATATAAAATACAAGATGAAGGAGAGCATGCTGAGATGGCTTAGGCATGTGGAACAAATGAATAAAGAAATACTAACAAAACAGATATATAGTGCAAATGTGTGTGGAAGGCGTTTGTAAGGAAGATCAAGGAAAATATGTTTGGATCAAGGGAATGCTATTCTGAATGAGGAAAATGTAGAAAGTCAGAAAAATCATATAAGTTGTATAAGAAGTGTCGAGACTAGAAAGTCTAGCACTCTGTCTTCGCTGCCTACTCCGACAGGGAAATGGTGTGATGGTATGTATGTACCAATGGATATTGTATTGTATACAGTTTTGTTGTATATTTTATTGTAGACCTCCGTGGTTTAGTTGGTAAGACGCATATCTTCCACCCAGGGGTTTCGGGTTCAATTTCCGATTATACACAAAAAAATAAAGAGTCCGTGGTGTGGCGCAATAGTTCGTATGGTAACAACGCCAGCACGCGACACGCGGTAGTATTGGCAACATGCACGATCCAGAACAGAGGTTTTTGCCAACTCCAGCAGTTGTTAAGTCCGAACACCGGTTTATGAGACCGAAGTACAATATTATATACTGACCATGCTCCTTTTCATTATGTGCATGTTACCAATTCAGATATGTTGAGGAACAATCTGGTAGATGTATTACCATGCGGCGATCTCTGCCTACCAACCAGGTAAATGTTAAAGAAGGTGTAAATCAGTGTTCCCCAACCTTTTTAGACCTGTGGACCGGTAAAAAAAGGAAAAAAAGTTTGCGGACCACTAATACTGAAATAAAAATGTTTATTTTATTTTATTTTTTTTAAATCTTATATTGTGACAGATGGACATACTCGTATGTAACTATAATTAACAAATATACATATAACAGTTAAACAATTTTAATTGTAATATATTTAGGTAGGGTTTTGCATCCGAGTTCACTATCCAAGAGCAAATATTTCCGTTCTCCCTAAGTGTATCTGAGAAGATTTATGACTGTCCATTCTGAGAAAACCAGCGACCATCGTGTCGCATTATCATACCAATTATATTTATTTAACAATTACTAAAAATATAAGTCAACGTACAAGCGAAAAAATCTTATATTTAATATTTTTGCATGGTGAATTTCTTGAAATTTGACATACTGTTTGCGGCCCGGCGGAAAGTCTCTGCGGCCCGGCACCGGGTTGCGGACCACCGGTTGGGGAACACTGGTGTAAATGAAAGCTAGAAAAGAACCCCATTAATAAAATAGGTACCATTAGGAATCAAACCCATAGCCCCCACGTCGAAAGGAAGGCATCTTGACAACTATTAAGGTGGTTATAGGTATAAATAATATCAAACGATCAACAATTCCTTGCATTACATTTTCAACCAAAACCATTGTTTATTTTGTCTTCCCAGGTTCGCATATAATCATTTTGTGAACCAGGCCCAGATCTGACGATTATACTTTGCCAACTTCTCGAATATTATATATGAGACAAATATTTATTTAGTACATTGTACGGTTATTTTCGCCTATTAAATATAGTTAAATTCAATAAATTTAAATTAGAATTTTAAGTGCGCATGAATACAAAATCGATGTGTTATAAAATTATAAATATTAAATATGACTCGTACACAAAAAATGTCAGAAAGAAGACCGTACATATATGTACTCGTATACTACCTGCCATAGATATATTGTAATACAAGTATACGACAGGCTAGGACTCAGGAGGCCCAGGGCTGTAATATAAAAAATAAAAATATATTAATATAATTCATCCACACATAAAAAAATACATATCGATATTTAAACAAAGCTTTTTAGAGATCTTGGAAAGTGTGAGAGAGAGAAAATCAACGAGAGTCACATCGTGGCGCTTTATTAACCTGTAAGCGAGTATGAACGCACGAGTGCGTGTGAACCTAACTTATCTAAAGTTAGTACGAACGCACTGGAGCGTTTTACATTAATATCCAAGAAAAGTATAGATTATACCTAATAAGTTAATTGAACTCACGTACAAAAAATATATTTAAAAAAAACTCACTCCTTGAGTACATATTGTTCCTTTATAACTCACTAGCTTACAGATTAATGGTTCCAATAAACAAAAACACTGCACATTCATTATCCGATCGATATAATCTTGGTACGGGATAATTGAATAGTTCTATAGTTCTAGCACAGGAATCCTACAAACTCGCATTTCTCCGAGTTATTCGGAAGTTAATCGATTCCAATAATTTAGGACAGTGTATAAATTCCATTTACGATTTCGAAAAACAGGATCAAATCAGATATTACTCTACGATAATAAAGTCTCATTAAATTAAAGTACAATTATAACTAATTACAGTTTATATCATTCTTTATTTCTAATACCAATCTTTAAAATGATTTATGTGACTTGAAACTGCAGATCCCAATAATTGAGTTGAACTGTTGTTGGAAGTGATGAGTCTTATAAGATATGTAGAAGAAAACTGCAGATCGCAATAACTGAGTTGAACTGTTGTTGGAAGTGATGAGTCTTATAAGATATGTAGAAGAAAACTGCAGATCGCAATAACTGAGTTGAACTGTTGTTGGAAGTGATGAGTCTTATAAGATATGTAGAAAAAAACTCTGTAACCGTAAACCATTATTTAAGATTGTCAGCTCGTATTTCAATAGTCTGGAACTAAATCGGCTTGTTACGCTACACGTTCTTTGTATGCCCACTTGGCAAAATAATTTGTTCCATGGTGAAGTTGTTACAACTAAATATTTTTACAACTCTTGCATAACAAGGCTGCTCAGATTGGGTAATCAATATGGGAATTGTATGGATTTTCATATGACTTAGACTACTTATAGGAGTCAAGTGAAGAAGTTGTTCTTCCCGAGATGAATTGATTGAATTGTATAGATTTGCTTTGTAGTGTAGTTCAATTTGAACTGTTTTATTCCCTTTTGTATAACATGTCAATATTAAATTCTATTTGTTGTTATTTTTTAATCTTTGTATCAAAAAGGTCATGTGACCGTTGAAATAAAATAAAATAAATTATTTCACATAAAAAATTGTATTGCATCCTCTCTAGAGCGTTCGAGTAGACGGCGTAATAAGAAGTTCTGATACTGGGACCGTTGAAATAAAATAAAATAAATTATTTCACGTAAAAAAATTTGTTGCATCCTCTCTAGAGCGTTCGAGTAGATTGCGTAATAAGAAGTTCTGATACTGGGACCGTTGAAATAAAATAAAATAAATGATGTCACGTAAACATTTGTGTTGGATCCTCTTTGGAACGTTCGGGTGGACTGTGTAATAAGAAGTCCTGATCCTGGGATCGTTGAAATAAAATTAAACTATTAAACAAATGACACGTAAAAAAATGTGTTGCGTCCTCTTTGAAACGTTCGGGTAGATTGCGTAATATGGAGTCCAGATATTGGAGTTATATTCAAGTTTACTTCTTACCAGAGTGCAAATGAGAGTTTCGGTTGACGAGAAATTGATTTTTGGAGATGACAAAGTAAGCCAGCGACCTGATCTCTTCCTAATGACTTCCTCCTTTGTGTAAATAGAAATCTGCCACTTTTTTCGCATCGGCAACCGACTTTCAAATCACGTTTATTATTGCTATTGTGTGTATTTACATTTCACGCTATTTCCCCCGCTAAATAAGAAATTTCTGTTCTATTTTAGTCTTGTCTGAATGACAAAATTGATTGAAAACCGAGTTGTTAATATTTGCAATGTACTCGTATACAACTCGGTCTGGCGCCAATTTAACGTTATTTATCAAAACTCTCACTGTTATTTTGTAGTCAGTCTGTTATGTTACTATTTCACTATTAATTCATATATTTGACAAATAAACAAATAAAAAGTTAATATAAACTTTTGTTGACGATATTTTCCATTCCGAATATTTTAATAAAATTGTTTACTTATCGTTTTTTTTCTGTTTCAAATTAAAAATAATAATTTATTCAAATTTTTTAATGATTTATTTATTTAAATCTTAACAAAATTATTTGTTATAATTCAACACATCATTGTATAACAATTTGGTAGGCTTATTAGCAGGTGGCAATCTCTCCCAACCAGTAAGATAAAAAAAAGTAAATAAAGGATATTACCATGTCTCAAAAATTATTCACATAAATATTTGTTTGTACAAAAAAGATTATAAAAATAAAAGTAAGATATCATCAACCAAAGAAAAAGGAAGGGTGCGTGGGTAGGAAAGGAAAATCGGGAATGAAACACGTTACTTGACTGAATTATCAGTTCTACACAAGATAAACTGTATATATCAGCCGTCTCACATGGCTCATTGCCTGTTCTGAGACAGTTGACTTACATACACATACGTCAAATTCACGTACAGTACCCGGCGGTAAGTAATGCACATCGGGCTTAAGAAAGAGACTATCGCTTTCTAGAGCTTCGTTTCTGTCGCACGGTCAGTTAGCACATCGTGCGACAGAGACGACGCTCTACAAAGCGACAGTCTCTTTCTTAAGACCGATGTGTATTACTAACCGCCAGTAACTATATAAACAGACAAGTAATTCATATCCATAAGTCGCACCTGTAGCCACTCATGAGATTAAACAACTCACAACAAAAAATATATATACACTAGGCAAGCATATTTACACCAAACCCAATCTGTCAGAATGCTATAGTATAATATAAATATCAATGTGATTGTCACTGCGCCGCGGCCCAACAAATATAAAATTAACAAACTCACTTTTTAAATTATCCCTTAACAGTTACAAGTATTCGAACATTTCATAATTATACACTAAAACAAAATACAATAACCATAAGACGATTTTTATTTTTTACATTCAGCTGTCAGGTGGTGTGTTGGGGATGGTATTGTAGTGTTAAATACGGTATTTTATTTTGGAAATTGATATAAAAAGGGTTAATACATATGAGTAGTAAATATTTAATCTCGTTAATATTTTATATACAAACACCGTTTTATAACAGTTCAGAAACGTTGTAAAAAAACTCTGAAACCGTGCGTGAGACAGGTTAATTGTGTAGTTCTTGTAGAATACTAGAAAGTATTTATCAGAACTATTTGTCAAAAGTTTTTCCTTTATTTCTCCATTTTCGTCAACAAGCTCATTTCACCCACTTGCGAAAACGTCGACCATGAAACATAATCAGAGAACGCGGAACCGACCACTACAATTGCAAAATTACTTCCTAAAAGGTCGCCACTCTTCCCTCTCTGACCTTTACTTTGCATGGACAGCAAGAAGAAGAAGACGACATAACGTTGACTCAACACTATTTCTTATCTGGCCTCAGGCTAGTAGATTCGTGAATGTCCATGCTGCAATGTTGCGCCACCTTCATCAGGCATCAGGCGCTTTCTTCTTCGCCGCTGCCTTGGACACAACAACCGCTGTTGCAATCGCGATCACACGCATACTCGTATGCCCAGGCCCGTGCTAGGGGTAGAGCAAACTGTGTGCAAAAACAAAATTATCTCTGTTAGTTATATAACATTAAAACAAACACATTTTTACTTAAATTAATTACAAATGTGATACGCGTTTCAACACCACTGTAAATTAACTAAAATCTTGATTAACAATATTACTCGACTTGACTACCTCCTAGTTGGTAATTCGTTTGATTTCTATAACATCATTTTCTAAAGACGGCCTCCGTGGCCTAGTTGGTAAGACACATGTATCGTAATCTGGAGGTTGCGGGCTCAAAGTCCGCTGGAACCCAATTTTTTTTAATGATTCCAGTCTGGTTTTTACTTAAGGACACTTGAACATCTGTCTAGTTGGTGATAAGATATTGACACATGACTATAAGCTCACCAGGTTGTACTGTCTACAATCGAATTCGAATCCATAAGTCAAATGTCTTGCTAACTAGGCCACGGAAGTTGTATCGGACGTGTGCCGTCACCCGTGTGTGTGTGTGTATGTGATATGAAAAAGATACTGTGTGTAGATCTGTATTATTAAACTTGTATGTTGTAATTCGATGCTATTCTTTATTCCTGTATTTGTATAATCATATGTTCTTGTTGTATATGTAAATGTTTGCTATATTATGTTATAATTATACGTAAATATGTATGTGTGTTTGACTCCGATCGCATTCGCGACCGCACTGGAAATATGTGACTTGCAAAGCGGTGCGATCGGAGTAGGTCGGGGGCCAGTTGGCGTAAGCAAGGCCCAAACCCCGAAAGTTGTTGTTTTTCGCGGGCAATGGGCGCTTGTGACGGCCGACTGACCATTGATATAGAGGGCCCCCCAATTTGGAAATCACTTCTCACTTCTTCATTGAAATATATTCTCAGTAATACCGACTTTACCGTGTTTTTACTCGAGACCCGCTACCCAACATCGACTGCCTGAGAGGAATCTCTCCCTGCTCTTCTTCTTCTTCTTCTGCTGGATCTTCGCTACGGAATTCGCTAGCTCGATTCTCTGAGCGCTACGCGGCGACCAACCACCTATCTACAGTCTTTGTACCTGTCCGGTACAGAAGTCGTTATCCGGAATCGTAACATTTTTTTATAAAAAAAAAAAGATAATTTCCCGTGTTTAAAAAGCAACAACGTGATAAAACTACAACATTTTTACACAATATGGTTCCCTTTCAGTTTAGGAATGCATATCGATCTAAAAACGTATTTTTCATTCCATTTATAATACATTTTCCTACCCCATTAACTTAAATATATATTATACGTAGCTTCGTTTAGTTTAGTTCAATTCAATTCGATCCCACCCCCCTGTCATGGGAGTCAAAATAGATCCTTATCCATCGCGACCTATGCTACTAAAAGATCGAAATCTTCTTTATTGTTAAAGTTAAGGCTGAATTATATAATATTTAGCTAAAAATTGGTTTGCAAACGCCTCTGTGATAGGCCGCCTTCGTACATCACACGAATTGGACATATAAGAGCGACGGCCCAGCATATGTGTATGCCAATTTAGACAGAGGCGTTTTGTTAACGATGGTAGTTTTGTCAATTGTCTTCGGTAGTTCTGTCTGCATTGTAAAATATTGTAATTATTTGTAATGTGTTTGAATTACATTCGTTTTAGTTAAGGGCTGGGAAAAACCTTGACAAAAATATAAACTTCAACAATTTATTCACGTGACTTGTTACAATGAATTACATGAAGTTTATCACGTAGATAATTTACAGAATAAAACACCATATTGACCTCGTCCCTACCTTGTGCAAATGTACCTAAGGAATTTGAACCAAATGGGTATTTTATTAACCTATCCCTCGATGTATGCGTATTATTTTTACGCGATTGAGAAAACAGCCTTTTAAAAGAAAATCGATTTTCTTGTTTTAATTTTTTCTAGTACGCGTATATTTTAATTGATTTATTTTCATTATTTTGTGTATATGGTTATACGTGGTACATATAGGGATATTATTGCTATATTTAAACCGGGCAGTATTAAAATCTACAGCATTTAAATCCACATAAGTATTTTAGTGCCAATTTTGCTTTATGGAAGTGAAACGTGAACCTGAAAAAAAACTGAATGTAGAAATGCGTGCTTTGAGACGAATACATGAAGAGACAATGTATGATAGAATACGGAAATAATTGATTTGAGATTAATGTGAACGTAAGGCTTCCACTCACGTGAATTGAAGTGTTTAAACGGTCTTCATCAAAATCAGATGATCTTCCTGAACGTGGAGAACCATTCATGTTACCATTCAGCCTTCTTTGAAACGAGAAAATCATTTTCCCTGATGGCGTTCTCCCCTTAACACATTCACTGCGTATAAAATGTCATACAGAGATGCTGAAAATTCGCGATTTTTTGAAAACCCATAACTTTGTTACAAATCAAATTCTACTTTCTATTGAAACATCATATACAAGTGTATTCCTTCGTGTCTTCAAAACACATGAAACCGGCGACGAATCCTTATCGGGAGACGTTTATGAGTGCACTCAACATTCAAGGCTATTTTGTATGGACACGGGAGCCGTATTCGACGCAGTGAACGTGTTAAACGGCACAAATAGTTCTAGCTACCTCCGACGCCTTAACTTCTCGGTTAAACTCAAACAAAAGGATATGCCAGAAATGTTCGTTTTTTTTTGTACTTGACTCTCTCAATTTTCTTTAGCCATAAATTAACACAGAATATCTACAATTTAAAAAATTCAAGACATGTTCAATGAAACAATACTATGGCATTTAAGTGTCGTTGACATGTGTCAAATTTTTTTCCAAAGTCTTGGAATACCAAAAATGCTACGAACTTATACATCAACCCAATAATTCACATATGCAAGGGTGTGGGCTGAAAAACATTTGACGTTCTCTCGGCTGAACTCCCCATCCTATTGGTAGGGGCGTGTCTCGACTGGGGTGATGTGAGATAAGCTCAGACCTTTTAGTAGCTTCTCTCTTAAATGTATTTTTTTTTCTATTGTCTTTAAATATGTGTTTAATTTCAGGATATACTCGTGTATACATTCAGGATATACACTTTAAATATGCATTTCGCCAAGACCCACACAATAATATTTTAATGATTAATGTTTATTATATAATTGAAGGTTGTTATAAAGAATGTTGTAATCTGACGTGCGGCCATCGTTTTTCATTGCTTACCCATTCTCACGTTACCATCACTCTGTAATAAACTGTTACATGCATGAAACATTCGAAACACTTAATTATGTAGTCCATTGCGAATTGTTCAAAGTGTATTTATTTATTTGGCACTGCATAAATATACAATCGGCGTGTATATTACCCAACGGCAATCCGTTCCAACCAACCAGACAAGAGCTGCACACAAAATATTTAACAAAAAATATTTTGTTTTTATACTAATTACATTAATCCCTGTTACACATGTCTCTACCTCCTATCCTGAAGCTCTTTTCAGGCAGGGAAACTCTGAAGAGAACCTCGAGATAGGAAGTAGCAACACGTGTAGCGGGGATTAATGTAATTAGTGGAATAACAATGTAATTTTTGTTAAATATTCTAAAATGAAGTTCCACAAAATTGAAACCGTAAACTGTGATAAATTATAAGAGTTGTGCAGTTTTTCCCGGCTATTGGTTAAGATGTTGTCAATTTTTTGGTATATATACACAAACAAAGAAAACAGAACAAACTGAAATTGCAAATTTAAAATACAGAATATACCCATACCATCACACCGCTTGCATGCTAGGGCAGGCAGAGAGGACAGAGCTCCAGATTTTCTTATCTCGACATACATAATTCGCCTCTTCACATCCTCTCATACAGCTTCACACCTTCTCATACAGTTCCTACGATTTCGCTTAATTCTTACGTTTTCTTTTTAAAAATATTCACTTGATCCAACCATACTTTCCTTGGTCTTCCGCTACCACGCCTTCCACTCACATTTGCACTGTATATTTGTTTTGTTAGTCTTCCTTAATTAATTCGTTCCATGTGTCCAAATCATCTCAGAAAGCTCTTCTTCATCTTACTCGATACATCAGCCTTAAATTCATTCGGTTCTTTTCCAAGTCCACATTTCACCCCCATACATCAAAGTTAACAGTTCCGGAAGATTAACAGTTCCAGGTTAATATGGGAGATTGTGGATTACAAAGCTGCAGTCCAACCTGAATGGAGTTATATGTGCATGGCTGCACGGTAACGCACTGGACTTCCGTCGCTGATCATATCTATTCCGAAAAGAGAAAAAGAACATGTCGGTACGCTGCGATCATCTCACTGGGTGTACCATTAAATTCAGTATAGTGGTGTGACCAATGATTTTCTGATGTGCAACGGCTCCCTCACTTAAAAAAAACCCACATCACAGTTTTTCTTTCCAATTGAATTGACGCTGGAATGCTGAGGGTATCCTCGACTATAAGGCCCAGCAACAGCATGGGTGAAATCCCTGTATTTCTGACTGAATGTATTGATTGACATCCAGAAATTTAAATGTTTTGTTACAGTGGTGGGCAACAGCGAAGAGTCTCCTTCGCCGTGGCTCTGATGCACGACCCAGAGCTACTGATCCTGGACGAGCCCACCGTGGGAGTGGACCCCCTGCTGCGGCAGTCCATCTGGAACCATCTTGTACAGATCACTAGAGATGGAAACAAGACTGTCATCATCACCACTCACTATATTGAGGAGGCCAGGCAGGCACATGCTGTGAGTTCATCATTTTTTATCTTTTTTCTTTCTACTGATTTTAATAATTGATTTTTTAAAATCTGTCAACACAATCTTTTTCCCTTCACTTTTTTCTCGATAAAGTGATTTAATTTGTCACTTCATTAATAGCAGTATTGTTAAATAATGTAGTAAAAGTAGTGTCCTTTATTCAAAATCAGCTGTAAAATAATGGCATTCCTGCATTTTACTTAAAATACTTAAGTAATAGCATGGTACTGTGTATTCAAAAGCAGCTGTAACAGTGTTACTTTTTTTAAATAGCTTTAATAGCACTGATTAATAGTTGAGTGCATAGTAACTATAAATACAAATTGTCAAAACATTTCGAAAATAAAATACGAAACCCACAAACTAAAAATGTATTCTAATTTCTGTCCAATTTGTCTATAAAATATTGATAAAAACTTATATACGGACAAAATAAAATTTAAATGTTCTATGAATCTTTATGTATTGAAAAGGTCAATGCTTTTTATGCATGCTTTAATATTGTACAACCTTTTTACTTATTAAAAACGAATACAATTTTACATAAGGAAAAATCTTATTTGTACATACAGTATAGAGTTCTTTCTACAGATCTTTTTCAATCTCTCGTAATAACTAATTCCATTTTTCAGATCGGTTTGATGCGAAGTGGCAGGCTCCTGGCGGAAGAGTCTCCTCAGGTCCTCCTCACCATGTATGGTTGCCAGTCCCTCGAAGAAGTCTTCCTTAAGCTTTCAAGGAAGCAAGGTGAGCAAGGTGATGTTGAAACTTTTATATTTTTACCTTATTAAGTTCATCATCACTCTCTTCTGACTGTTCTTCATTCTTGAGGGTTTTTGTGTATCTGAACTGTTAAGATCTTCTTTCTAACACTTTCCAGATTTCCCAGTAGTGGACCAGGTCTTGACTGGCTCCAACTGCCTTAATATCTTATTTTTCTCCATCAATCTATCTTTTACCTCCAGTCTATTTGACTCTTCACTCTGGCTTTGTGATATTTTGGGCATACTTACAGAGTAAGATGTGAGAGAAATCAGAGTATTTAAATATTCTATTAACTAATTTCTGAAAATATATTTTGCTGTGTTTGTTCATAGTGATGTCCACACTGTTGTTCTTGTTCTTTTAGACAGTCTTTACATTTCAAATTTAGGCAGTCTTTACATCATCATTGAACAAAAGATAATGGATCTTCAAAAAAAAAACTAACAATTCAGGATTCATATATCTTTCAAAGTGTGATGCATCAAAATATCAATTTATAATTAAGGTAACATCTATCACTTTTCCCGGTGTCCCGATAGATTCCCTTTGTGTCCCGGTCTCAAAATTTCAGAAAATAAATTGTATCAAAAGTCTAGATAATTATGAAAAACATCATAAATCACATAGAGAATAACAATAGACCAACAAGACCATCACGCTCCCCTTCACCTATTCTGCAGTTCTCTATATTATGTATAAACAAGGAGTATTTATAGTTCGGAAATTCTAGGATGAGTTCTGTGACACCTCAAAAATTTGCCACAATACAACCTTATGTAATGTATTTACCTAAATAACTTGCTATTTATTAGAATTGAGGCTTATATTAAAGTTGATAAAATAATTAAAATTACTGATCATCGTTACACGGTTGTATTGGGGCAAATTTGTGAGCTGTCACAGGACTCGTCCTAGAATTTCCAAACTATAGTTAAGTAAATTCTTTCTAGTTATACAATAAATCGAGGATGTATGTACTCGTAAATACTTGATAATCAGTCATTTCAATACAAGTTAATTCCAAAACCACCTAAGAAAGTTGTTTAGATTTCCACAAAAAAGTACACAAATCTGTCCTAATGTAGTAGTCCTAAAGTATTCTCAAGGAAAATGTGATTTTTGTGTGCACTTATTAACTTCTAAATTGAATTTTTTGCATTTTTTGTCCATTTGATTTTTGATGTCTTTCTCAATACTGTATACATAGTACACATATGTGAAATAAATAATTAGAAAATAAGTGTGGGGAGTGAGATTTAGGGAGGGTTAATTAGTCCCCGTTTAGTATTTTCATAATCTGACCACCTTATCTATAGTTCAACATGGAAAGGGAAAGAGAATAACTAATTAATTAAATTGAATCAACAATACAAGACTCGTGTAGTGAAAAATAAAATCTCTCTCGAGGGCAATGACAATATGAAATTAAAGGGGAAATTACAAAAAAATACTTAAAAAAATGAAGTCTTTCAGTAAATTTTCACTGAATATTCAGATGTTTATTCTTTCTTCTCACTTTATCTTTATGCACACTTTTTTATATTCATTACAAAGTCCACTAACAAAATTACTAAATGTTTAACTTTTTGCATATTTTCTCGCTGTCTTTTAATAAGTTTTTCTATAAATGTTGGATTTAATCTCTAAGAGTACAACATTCTTCCAATCGATTTTTGACTCTACAATCAAATAATAGATGAACCTCCTCATGAACGTAATTCAATGTACAGGGTCTTCAGCAACTTGTCACCTCTTCCAGATGTCCATGATTTTGGGATCTCAAATGATGTATATTGAGAGCTTGTTGTATTAAAAATGTGTGCACTGAGAATAATATGTGGTGTGTTGATGTATGACAGAAAAATAAATGTAATTATTAAGAATGAAGTTAAAAATTGATATGTTCAGTAGGGTGAAAAGATATTGAGGTACGAGAAGTTTGGAAACATTAAACGATGAACAACAAAAAACTGACTAAATAAATTTATAATGCAAGCATAAGTAGAACTCATGTTAGATGACCAAGCGAATAAAATTTCAAAAGAAAGAAAGGTAAGGAGTAAAATAAACAGAAGGAAATGTATGAAAAGATTTATGGAAGCGGAGAGGATGAAGGAAGTATATCGCAAAAGGAAAGTTTTGATTCTTCTTTGTCTATCCCAACAGAGACATGGTATTATGATGGTATATATGTACTATTACAGGTATTCCTTGTTTTATGTGACTAATTGATTCTAGAAAAATCACATAATTAGAAAAACGTGCATAGTAAATTGATTTTAATCTTGGTAAGATTGGTTCCATACGGAAAAAAAATGTTTGAATTGTAAAAAAAAACAATTATTATTTATATATTCAATTTGAAAACCTACATAACTCTGAGTTTTTAAATTTCTTTTTTTTAATTTTATTTGAATCGGGGTAATTGAATTGGGTAAAGTGGGATCATATATAAGGAGGGGCTACCTGTATTTTCAATGGCCACAAATTGTAATGTTTAAAATGAATGCAATTAAAATGAATCAATTTAAATATATATTTTCATGATATAACATGAGAAAAATGTTACTAATTGATTTATATTCCTTTCAAGAAATTATTATCTTTGTAATATCCCGTTATTATTTTATGTTTCTTCGACATGCAACCAATAAGACACGGAAAAGCATGAAGGTAATTTTGAAATTATTAGTTTGCAATAGAAATAATGATATTATTTAACATTCTTAGAATATATTATACAATAAAGATGTCATATTTATTGTATAATAAGCCTTTTATTGCATCTCCTACAATATATGTACCTTTTGTGACAATATGATACAATAGACTGTCCTTCGTGTTCGAGATAGATTGTCAGCCATCCTGTGAATGGAAGACACCTGTGTGTATATTGGTTTATTATGTGTAATCTGTTGCACTTCAACAAGCAAACAGTCTTGATAAATCAAACCTTAAGTTCTGATGACAAGTATATCAAAGTTCCAAGATAATTGAAAAATTTAATCAGTTGCAGCCTTTCGTTAGACAGAGTTTTATATAGCGCGATTTTGTGCTGCTTAATAGTGCTATAAGATTGTGAAATAAGCAACATGTAAGCTACAGAAAAACATAAATTAAGATGTAAAAATATTTAAGAGTAAATTAGGAAAATGTATCCACCAGGAATTGAACCTGGGGTACCCACTTGGTTAGCATGGATGTTAACCATTAAACCGAAGTTGCCGATCATAGGTCATTGATTATAGGACCATGCGGCCTAGAATACATGATTCACACTGTGTGTGTACTGTTTAACCCTTTTAATTTCACGGGGCCGATTATCGGCCCCAACTAGTGTATGCAAAAAATCCCACGGGGCCGATCATCGGCCTCAAAGTTCTCATACAAGTTTTTATGTTGAATAAAAAAAAATGTATTTTTTTTTATGAAATATGAAAATTACTTATTATTTTACACTCTACAGGGAGGTTTCCACAAAAAAAATTGGTTTTAAAACTAAATATTAACTGAGATAAAAAATAAAATAAAAACTACTGTTTTTTTTGCCAAAGAATGCTGGGATTTTTGCACATTTTATGTAAAATATGCTGGGATTAAAAGGGTTAACTGAATTCAAGCTGTTGTAACTCAACAAGCACACATGGATCAAATGTGAGAATCTGATGGCAAGGAGATTATGTTCCAAGACAATCTTCACCTTTTTTTGGGCTAATTATTTGTGTATCACTATTTTTCATTGTTTTTAGTTAGCACTTTTATAGTTTAAGTAGATCAGTTACTAAGCTATTGAATAAATTTAAACAAATTCTAAAATTAAAACAAGCTTGGTAGCAGAATTTGTTGGATATCAAACCCAAGACACTTATTTTCCTTTTCAATAACTTTATTTTCCTTTTTTTTATAACTTTATATTCCTTTTTATATAACTTCTTTATCCTTTTTTTCAGCATCTTTTTACTTTTTTTAACTTCAAATAAAAAAATTAATGTAACATTTTTACTCAATTACTTTCCTTTTTCAGGACAAGCGAATCAAACTGTTGAATTGAACATTAGCAACAACATTTCTCTTGCGTCTCTGAACTGGAGCAAGAAAGATGAGCCCATCTACGTAATCGAGGACTCTGGAGTGGTTGGTCTCAACTTCCACCAGAGCAAGGAAATTCTGGTCCAGGATACCACCAATGGAGTCGGAAGCCCATTTGACGTAAGTTCAAAAAATGTTTACAAAAAGTGTGGTATGTCTGGTTGTTTTTATTTTACCAAGTAATATATCTTTATATTAAATTTAAGAACCAGAACACTTCTGGTCAATAATTATCAAACTAGAATTTATGTATTTAGACAAAAAAATATGCTTTTACAGTAATCCCTCCATTTCTGCAGATAATTGGTTAAAAAAACAGCGCATAAATGAAAATCACATTAATTAAGCCTATTATTTAAAAAAAGTTGATCTTTTAAAAAAGCTTTAGTTATTTTTTTAATAAGTCTAAATATGTGGTTACTCATGACTATTAAAACACATTTTGATGAGAGCTATATGATTTATTTATGCAAAGAAAAAAATTACAAATTTAAAATTTACTCTTGCATAAATCTTCCATCGTAACTGTTGCCGCTCTTCGAGTAAAACAAGTAACAATTCTTTTTTATTTCATAACGATTTATGGCATGAAAATATAATTCTTATCGTTAGGTTCATACTTTTCTCCCATTATGGAGAGTTTACTTCTTTCTGTAGAATGGTGAAGAACCCTCTCGGCAGGAAAAACAACTTCAAAAATTCTTGCCCATCACATAACTTTTTCCTGCTTTAACAATAACAACATCCAGTGAGGGAATACAGACAGTGTCTCTAAAAAAATAAATCAACCCCCCAACACGAAAAAAGTATCTTAAAAGCTCCAATGAAAAAATTATCCTGTCCCACCGATAGGCACCCCACCCCATCACTCAATAAGAAACAAAATATGATGTTGGCGTTAAAAATAAATATTGATTTAGAAACAGAATGATCTACATAAAATAAACTACATCAAAGTGAATTTGCACACATGGAGGGATTAACGAAGAAGAAATTTGTGATTTTAAAATGTTGACTTTGTTTCAATTATCAAAGCATTACAGTATGATTAATTATAATTGTTTAATCAACATGGAATTAAATTGCCATAAGTAAATTCGAGACAATATTTTGACACCCTTATAATTTAATTAAATAAGAAAAAAATCAATAATAATTTCCTATTTGAAAATTTTATTTTTAATGAGTTTCAAGGAGTTATAAAATTTCTTCTGTATATAATGTGAGTTTTTTTATATTTTTTTGCATGATTTTGACTAAATTCACATTGTCATGTGTGTGTATAAATTAAATTATGTGTTTTAAGTGATTCAAAATATGTTTGGTTTATTTTATTGAAAGTTTTTTAAAAAGAGAAAATTTGCATTTTTTACTTAGTTTAAAACAGAAATCGCTTTACAGGTGGGATGTGATAGAATGAAATTTACTCAATTCCATGTTAATTCCGTTATAAAATGTTGAACAAACTGTACTATAGTGTTATACATACCATCATATTGTGGTATCGCAGTCTTATAAAACCCTTTGCTATTATGCTAAGTAAATTGGAATAAATAAAATAAAATAAAAAGTGGAGATGCCCAATGACACTAGCTTATTTTATATAATATGTTAATACAATTATACATACATAAGAAAAATACAATAATTTGCAACATGGTATTGCTACTTAGGTGTTATGTGTTCAGTAGCCAACAAACTAGGGAATTGCCTGTGTTTTGTTGGACATCCTTGTGTCAATATTTTCATTTCAATACATGTTATATTTTTATCTCGTTTCAAACGATTTTCAAAAAATTCAGTGAGATTTCTCAAAAATAAAAAAAAAGTTATTTAAAAAAAAACATTTCAAAAAGCAGCACAGAGAAAAACAATCAAATCAAAATCATTCAAGACAAAAGCTTCATCTCCATCACTCTTGTCCCCAGGTGTAATCATTCAGGGCCCAGAAGTCATATTGTGCACACTCTGTACATCTAAATTACAACATAATTATCGTCATTCTGACATGTAGTTCATGACTAAGCATCGTGACTCCCATGATAGCCCCTGACGACTTCTCTCGATCCATCTCTGCACTCCGCGGTTTGAAGGGCAGTAGTTAAGAGTAGTCTTATTATGTCTCTCACTTGGTCAGTTCTATGCATTGGGACTTTTCCTCTTGTACATCATCCTTCCATGCTTCCAGTAACCACAAACCTCTCCAATTTATCTCCTTGGCCACGAGCAATGTGCCCAAAAAATCGGAGGACTCGTCAAAGATATGTTGTCGACAATCTGTCAGTGATTCTCAGTTCTTCGAGAATGGAGGCGTTAGTTGGCCTTGCTGTCCATGGAATTCGTAACATCCTTCTCCAGCACCACATTTCAAATGCATCTATCTCTCACTTGCTCTCAAAGTCCAGGTCACCGTGCCATACATGAATATTGTGAAGACGAGAGACTTAACTAGGCGCATTTTCATTGTGATGATGATGGTTCTGCTCTTCCGTATCTTTTCCAGCTTAATAACTCCGTATCTTTTCCAGCGCAATATCTTAAATCTTCCATCAATTTTCCATAGAAAAAAATATTTCTACAACATGTTTGTCAAATATATTTACGTATAGTAAATAAAAAAATTACATTAAACAACAAACATATTTTGGTACAGTATTGTTTAAAAAATTTATGCGATTATTCGTAGGTGTACAAAATACTGAATAGTTTACATAAAATAAGCACATACCATAAAAAACACTGTTTTATACATTACATGCTTACAAACTATTTTTCATTGCTTCAAATTTATTTGCCATTTTTCTTTTAGCACTCAATCACAATTTAATTAAAAATTACAACATCCATAGCTTTAATATTTATTTAGCTTTAATTTTTTCCCGATACATTTGACAAATATCCAAGTTTTAAATTCTAACATGTACAAAGTGGCCTCGGCGAGAAAACATTGCATCATATATTTTTGGAATACCCACTAAATTATGCATATCTTACAATTTATGTACATTTAATAACTTTAATACAAACCATTATAAGAACACTCATTAAAAACATGTTTTCCACCATTTACAGTGCTAAGAAAGTTTCTTAGCACTTTGTAAATGTAATGTAATAAATAAATGATCCTATCCAAACCTAGTAATGTTAAGTTACATGCTATAAGTAACGTACTTCATCCCAGTGCTGTCTTAAGGTATACAGGGCAGGGGTTCCATAATTCTATGGGCCTTATTCTGCCATATTGTTCATAAGAGTTGATAATTACTCAATCTCTCACTGGCAAGGTTTGAGATTCGAATTAGTTGACTATCTAACAAACATTTTGTTAAAATTACCAATAAATTAAAAGATTCAATTATTGGTAATTGTTTGTTTACATTTTTATTCCTGTGAGTGAGTAAAGCCGGTAGGGGCTCCAGTGCATTACTTTGCCCATGGTAATACTGTTAAGATAGCCCTGCTTCTCCCTAATAGTAGCTATCAAGTAGCACCATTACTATTTTTGAGTAACATGCTATTATTATACATTGAAAAATAGCATTAACATTGCAACTCTTTTAACTGCCTGAAATTTTGTCTATCTGAAATAAAAAATTAAAGATGTTATATTGATACATAATATAAACAGCGTTACTTTTTTTATATATATATTTCAAATAACATTTAATTGCTTCAAATCTATTCCAAGTTAAATCGATACAATCAAATTTGTTAGAAAAAATATTATTAGAAGCTTAAACATTCTTAAAAAATGTATTCTACTCTTCTGCTTTCTGCCAGAGATAAGTAGAGTTAAATAAAAGAAAAGCAGTTGTTTAAATAATTGTGTTTCTTAAGACTTTCATGCGTTAAACCGAATTCGTTATAAATCAAATACGAGTATACTTATACCATAAAGAACATTATCATCGCACTCTTATACCTGATAGACCAGATCCCACGCATAAGTTGTCAACGCATAAACTACAGCTTTAACGAAGTTCTTGATCTTAATAAATTGCCACGAGAGGAGATACTTTATGAGTTCACTAGTAAGCACATTCACAACCGAACAGGCTATTGGATTTTTCCAAAGATATATAAACACTTTGACATTTTTCAAATAACTTTAACTTTGTTTTTAAGTAAAGAAAACTGTTACAACACCACACTCTTGAGTGTGGTTGGTGATTATGGGATGGATTTTTTGGTCTGTCTGGAATGATGAAGGACTCGCGTGATACATACATCTAATTAAATCTCACTGTTTATCAAGTTGATAAGAGTTTGCAACGGGGTATAATTTGGTATAATCAATCGGAAAAAAAAACAACTGATATTTTCAAGTTATATCTCTTCAGTAAAATACAGGCAAAAGTCAAGTTTATTGGGGACACAACAAAAGGTAACAAACCCAGATTCGTACAATTTGTCTGTCCATTTTAAATTACCTGCTGTTTTTCTTAAATTATGTGTTTATTAAATTTCTTATCATGTATTAGTAGATAAAAATAAAAGAAATTGCAAAATTTTAAGTAGGTATCCCAAAATACATAAGATTTTTTTTCATTTGTATTATTTAATTATCACTTGAAAAATCTGATAAGAAAATGCGATATATGATTCTTTTATGTCTTTTTATGTTTGTATGTACATGTTAATATCTGAGTATATTATATGTTATGTCTTGAGTGGCTTACAAAACAGTTATGGCTTGATTATAATGCACCCCAATTAATATGTTGCATGTTGTGAAAACTTTTTCTTACCGCAAACAGAAACACAGCAAAATACCCACACCCGACTTGAATCTGGATTGTAAAGCATGCGGTGATTGCTCCGGATGTCTAAATGTGAGTATCTATAAATCTATTTGTTAATTATGTTGATTTGTTTTCAGTTAAATAACCTGCCATCTATCTGTCAAGTAAATGATATCATCAAATTCAATTTATTATTCACAAATAATTACCCTTGATTTTATAGCAATGAATTAAGAAATTATAGTACAGTGAAACCCTTTTACAATGTTTTTCAAGGGGCTAGCTAGTTAAAATTTCTTAAGTATTCCTTGATTTAAATTTAGCATTTGAATCAGTGATTTTATAACACAAAAAAAATCAAAAACATTTTCATTAAAAAGTATTATTTATTTGTATGCTACTTTGACCGATCCAGCCTGAAGACTTTTTGTGGTGTTATTTTATTCCTGATGGAATGAAATGGCTTTAGTAGTGTTTTCAAAAAACAATACATAAAAAAGGTGTTTTGATTTACTTTTCACAAATCAAATTAAGATCAAATGTTGTCCATATTAAGCACTAAAAACTGACTCAACTCTATTTTTGCAACCACTCTTAAAACTTCACACTGTAGCATTAATTAGTTCTCTAAGCTGTATGCATAATGGGAGAGAACAAATTTAAACTTCTTTAATGAAAAAGCATTAATCACAAAAACATATTCAACGTAAAATAAAATTTTGAAGATTTGAAAAAAGAATAGTTCCTAGGAAAAAAAACATCTTAAGCGAGTTTTATTGCACATAAAGATTATTAGTTTTTGCCAGAGTACTATAAAAATAATAATTTCAATTCATCATAGGATGAACAAATGTGGTCATGGATCTAAGTATCCAAGACCATATATATATAAGGAAATTTAATCAGAATGTTTTTTTGTATCGTCTTAGAAGAACCAAAAACAGTAAACCCCCGATTGAACGAACCATTTTGAGAGAATGATTTTCATGTTAAAAACATTCGAGCACTTTTAGAAAAATGCTAAATAGTAACAGAACATTGTCAAAAAATGTTACAAAAAAGAGGTTTCAATAATAGATTGTAGAAATATGGTGCAAACTTAGTTGATAAGAAAAGTGGTATAACATTTAAAAAATAGAAATTATTAAATAAAAGGTTTAGGAATAGAAATAAATTTTCAGTAATTTGTAAAATTATTCTATGGCAATACAGCCATATTGAAAGGTGTTTATTCTGTTGATTCTGTTTCTCCCTCCATGTTGATTCTGTTTCTCGCCTAATATCCTTGGACTTTTTTTTTTAGTATCTTTATACCCCACATATCTCAAAACTCATCTATATTGACACTTTATTATTTTGTATGTGTAGTATTCAATGTCGTTTGGAAAATATTTCAGCTAACAACGAAAGGAAAAATGAAAGCCTTGCTACAGAAGAACTTCCTGCGGATGTGGAGGAACGTTGGCGTGATGCTGTTTATATTTGCCCTTCCTGTCATGCAGGTCATTCTCTTCTGTCTGGCCGTTGGAAGAGATCCCACTGGACTAAGAATAGTGAGTTTAGAAGTCTTTTGAAAACAGTAACTCTCATCTTTGTATAAATGTAGAATATATCACAATCCAAAATGAATCACATGATTTTAATAATTAATAGGATGTCCGCAAAGTATACAAGTCATTATACAAAATTCATTAATAACTTTATTTCAAACGTACTGAATGTATATTATTATGAAAGTTATTAGTTATGCAGAGAGTGTAAATTCATAAGTAAAAACAATGAATTTTTGTAAATTCTTCTTCATTCCATGCTTCATGCTGTACATAGTATATTTGAAACTTGGGGCACCACCTGCCTCAATCCTTTCCGGTCCTAGGCCACCTTGATTGCAATGTTTAAATAGGATCCTATCAACTCCTTTATTTGGTTCAACAATCTTATGGTGTCCTATATGTTTGTATTTGTTTTCCATCAACTGTCCTAATGATAACCAGATTTTCAAAACTTTCGTTATTCTTTCTAGCAATGTACCCAATGTAAGTTAGAATTCTTTTCCAATAAGTTACCTCTAATTCTTGGATGATAGAGACATCGGTATGCCTTGTGGTCTATGGAATATGAAGCATCTATAGCGTGTTGCTTATCTTAGTATGTCATGATGATCTTGATTTATAATTGTTTGTTTACAAATACTCAGGAATGCGGATAAAAAATGAAAGTGACAGCGGGTAAATAATACAAGTCTTGACAGTTGAATGAATGACAATACTAATATGTTTATTTCTCGGCGCGCGGGTATTTTATACAAATGGGTGAGCCAGTTCGCGCTACATGCTCCGTCTCACTCTGGCGCGTGAATTGGCGGTAGCTTATTTATTTGTATTTGGAGATGGCTAGACAAATCGCAGGTACTACAAAAATAGTAAACATTGTTGTTGTTCTTAACGTGTAGCAATCTATGAATACTTCATCGGTCATTGACCCTGTATGTTTATTATTTCAACAATAATTAATTTAATTTAATTATGTTTAACAATTCACTTATCCATCTTAACAATTATTTATTTATTTATTTATTTAGGTAGGTATCCTACACATCCATCTCTAACACTACATCTCGGAGGCATCTATGCTTTCTATCTTTTTTACTGTCCATGTTTGTCCGTAGAGAATACTAGAGATTTCACTAGATGGATTTTGGTCCTTCTGAGTATAAATCTGGTTAGTCCATATCTTCATCAGACTTGTCATAGCTGATTTTGCCATTCTTATTCATCTTCGGATCTCTGCTTCACATCCTCCATTCTCTGAAACAAGAGTTCGTAAATAGATAAACTCATTAACCTTTTTTTTATCCCTTAACGAATTACTTCTTTTGTACATGTTTAAAATTGTTAAGATATCTGTTTAAAACTCATTCAATATTACATGGATTCGTAACAATTCGTTTATAATATTCACTTCCCAATGTTTGGTTTTAACTTTTGCCCCCATATGAATTAAATTAAGACGGAAAATTATTATTAAATATAATTTCATAAAATTTAAAAACTACTCATCGCTAGCAATAATAAAAAAAAAACATACATATGTATATTTATTGTGTAAACTAACCAGATACCAGGCATCGGTGACAATTTATTTGCCTTGACTTAAGACAAATTTGGTATTGTACACGTCAAATAAAATAGTAAAAAACATATTTGTTATTTTTCCTCATAATATAGTACAAAGTCCTGTGTCACAAATATTTGTCTGCATGATGTTACAAAATTTGTTCATTGAACACAGGGACAGACTAAAGTACACAGAAATTGGGCAGTTTCTTTAGGTTTAACCAGGTGAAAGTATCAATTTGAAAATAATAAATAAAATATAATACATACATACATATATATCATCACGCAGTCTCCCTATTGGGGTAAGCAAAAAGGAAAGAGCACAAGACTTTCCTTTCACAAATCACATATTTCACTTCTTCCATTGTATACCAGGTGTGAAACTTCCATTGTATATCACCTATGAAACCCAAATTTGCTCATAGATGGCTCTAGTTGTCAATGTATAATAGTGACTGTCAAACCGCGTCATTGGCGCCTTTTTCTTGTGTTTACATTTGTCAAAGACTTTTAACTCACAACAATACAAGTTTAATACAACTACATATGTTTTCATAGCGTTGAACATGTCTGGTTTTGTGCTTGAAAACTACGATTTGCCGACAGCATTGATTTACAGTTACCATTTGAAGAAAACTGCTGCAGAATGGCATCGAATGGTTGTCGAAGCTTACGGTGAGTTTGCTCTTGGGAAATCACAGTGCTTTGAGTGGTTTAAAAAATTCAAAAGTGGTGATTTTGACATGAGAAACAAAAAACGTGGAAGACCACCGAGAAAGTTTGAAGACGACGAATTGCAAGCATTGTTGGATGAGGATGACGTTCAAATACAACAACAACTCGCAGATCAATAAAATGTGACACGAGAAGCCGTCTCTATACGTTTGAAAGCCATGGGAAAGATCCAGAAGGAAAATGGGTTCCACATGAACTGAATGAAAGACAGCAGGAAAACCGAAAAACCACTTGCGAAATGCTGCTCGTTAGGTACAAAAGAAAACCATTTCTCCATCGAATTGTGACTGACGATGAATAATGGATATATTTCGAGAAATCTAAGCGTAAAAGATCATTGGTAACTCCAAGCAAACCAGCGACATCGACTGCAAGGGCAAATCGCTATGGACGTAAGACAATGCTCTGTGTTTGGTGGGATCAGAAGGGTGTTATCTATTATGAGCTACTAAAACCTGGCGAAACCGTTAATACTGAACGCTACCGACAACAAATGATGGATTTGAACCAAGCATTGCGTGAAAAACGACCAGAATATCAAAAGAGGCAACACAAAGTGATTTTGCTTCATGATAATGCACCATCGCACACAGCAAAACCGGTCAAGGAAACGATTGAGGCGTTTAGTTGGCAAATACTTTTGCATGCGGCTTATTCACCAGACTTGGTTCCATCCGATTACTACTTATTTGCATCGATGAGACTCGCACTTGCTGAGCAGCGCTTCCCTTCTTACGAAAATGTACGAAAATGGCTCGATGATTGGTTTGCCTCAAAACAGCAACAGTTTTTTTGGCGTGGCATCCACAAATTGCCAGAGAGATGGGAAAAATGTGTAGCTAGCGATGGGCAATACTTTGAATAAAATATATTTTACCATTTTCATACAATAAATGTGTATTCTCTATAAAAAAAATCCGGTTTCATATTAACAGACCTGATATACTTGAACATCTTCACCCTATTACCTGGACATCAATGTTAAATGATATGACTCATTATCCTGTTCTTTCCATAATTTCGAAGGGGATCTTCATGAATAATATGGTTTAAGCGGTCCTCATCGAAGTCTACTGGTCGTCCGGAACGCTCCATGTCTTTCAGGTCGAAATTACCGTCTTTGAAATGCAAAAACCATCGATGAGCTGTCCTTTCATTCATAGCATCTCCACCATACACTTCGCAAATATTGCGAGCAGCTTTGGCAGCTTTATTCCCTCAATTGAACGCAAACAGAAGGAGGTGTCGAAAATGCTCACTTTCGTCTACTTGACATTCCATTTTGAAGGCTTGTAATCAAATAAAATAATATATTTAACGTAAAAACAAACACAATATCTTGTAGAGCAGAAAATTTTCTTTCGAATGACGTATAACCTTTACCATTTTCTTTTACTTTTGGTGCTCATTTTTTAAATTTGGAAAAAACGGACACAACTTATGTTAACATCCAATACAATAAGAGATTCAATGAAATTATAAATGTAACTCAAATTCATTTAAAAACAAATTAAACAAAAGTATTACAATCAAATATATTTTGTCATAGAAAAAATATATATTAACACAAAATGATTTCAGGCAATCGTGAATGGCGAAATTCCAAACTGGGGTGAGGGCGCAATCTGTACTCCAATCGATGGGTGTACATTCAAGAATCTATCATGTCGGTATCTACAGAATCTGAATAACAAGACTATGGTACAAGTACCTTACACGAATATAGACTTAGCGATAGATGCGGTACGGAACGGTGAGGCTTGGGGCGCCATGTACTTCACTGAAAACTTCACAGACGCCATGATTGCTCGCGTGGGATTAGGTAAGATGTCTTTTATTTCTTTTCAACCACAATAATCATATTTAAGAATTTAATGCTCTTTTAATGGAAATACAAGGCAAAGGTTTTAATCTCTTATCATTTTGTAGATCTCAAATTGACAGATCAGGTTAATCTAGTTACTATAGTTCGGAAATTCTAGGATGAGTCCTGTGACAGCTCACAAATTTGCCCCAATACAACCTTGTAACGATGTACACTAATTTTAATTATTTTATCAACTTTAATATAAGCCTCAGTTCTAATAAATAGCAAGTTATTTAGGTAAATACATTACATTAGGTTGTATTGGAGAAAATTTGTGAGCTGTCACAGGACTCATCCTAGAATTTCCGAACTATAATAATGCTTTGATGTAGTTATGAAATTTGGAGGCAAAAGTATGAAGTGATGAGAGACAATCTCTCATTATCGATGTTGATACTTTTGTGTATAGTGATTTATGCGTGTAGTGATGCACAAGCTATTGCACTTCAGCAAGCACATGTTTAAGTTAATTCTTTAATGGGATTCCAGTCTGGTTTTTACTTAGAGCCCATAAAATCATCTTTCTAGTTAGTTGGAAGAGATTGCCACATGGCAATAAGCTCACCAGGTTAAAAAAAAAAAGAGGTACATGATCACACAGTAACAATGCACTGGACTTTTATACAGAAAGCCGCCAGTTCGTGCCCCGCACTGTGCTACTCCCCTCGAATGACAGGCACTTTTTCCGCCTAATATTCGGGGCATAAGGATACTTATGACTTTGGTCATATCTATTCTTTCAAAAAGAAAAAGCTTGCTGAAGTGCTCCGATCGTCTTACTTCAGGTGCGCCATCGAATTCAGTACAGTGGTGTGGCCGGTGAGTTTGCTGGCTCACTTACTTAAAACAAACTCCACAACTTCGCTTTCCAACTTAATTGATATTGGAATGGTGATGGGACCCTCGGCTACGAGGCACAGCAATGACAGATTGCACTTCAGCAAACAAATATTTAAATTTATTCTTTATCATAGCTCTGAAGATAAAGGCTACAATTTTTTTCAAGCACATGCAAACCAATAATTTACATGAATAGAGAGTAACAACTTAGATTATTATTTGTATAGTAAAGTTGTACTACGTATATAGGCTGCTCATGCAGTTTATAAATAAAATACAGTTTCATGAAACAAAAAATGTTAATTTTCCAGGACGTGATGCAGATGATGAGACCCTGGATCAATCAGAAATAAGAGTCTGGCTCGATATGTCTAACCAACAGATTGGTTTGATGCTTAACCGAGATTTGCAGTTCACCTACCGAGACTTTGCTAAGGTATTAAAATATATATATTTCTTACTAATGTTTAAATTATTTGATAAAAATTACAAAAGTCAATTAACCCTTTAAGTGCCGGAAGTTATTAGTATGGCTGTACCCAGCAGGCCGTGATTTTTTCAACAAAAATAAAACCGAATTGTTTTTTATTTTTTGTATACAGATATAAAGGATATTATGAAAACTTACTAAATATATACACCGTGGGGCGTTTGAGCTGCCGTTCACTCAGAAAAACACAGTTTAAATATTCACAAAATGTCAGGGTTGTCACAACTTGACACAGAAAACAGGTTTCCTATAATATAAATATAGTGGAATATAATACACTTTGTAAACTAAAATCAACAAATTATCTGTATGATGTATAATAAAGCATAAAAGGTAAATAAACTATAAAATAAAACCGTAAAAAGTCTATATAAACGTCGTATTATGCCGCAAAACTACCGCCAATAACCAAAGAATACATGAAAACACACTTTGTATATAAATACTTTGAAAAATTAACAAAAATAACGCACAAAAGTTAAAAATCAACCATTGAACAAAACTACAAACGAAGTAATTATAAATCATCACAATTACGACGCAAAAAACTGTAGTCGGTAACCCTGTATCAGAGACACGTATTGATTGTCAGTGAAAGCTTTTAGAAAGATGACTGTAACTTTGATAATATCGGTAAATTGTAATATTTAAGTATTTCTAGACCATCCCAATATCCCTATGTGTTATAATTTATAAATTATTACAATTGGATTTGATATTGGCTTGCGACAAGCTCAAAGGAGAGCGCGTTTACGCGTTCATTTTGTATGGCCAGCCTGGCGAGCACTGAATCGGAGAGCGCGTCAACGTGCTCGTGGCAGTGAACCGGTTAAAGAAACTTTCGTGGACAATTGGTTCCAAGAAAACAGCGCATAAATGAAAACCATTTAAATGGAACCATTGAATGCAATGTAAAATAGTTAATCTTTTATGTACACATATTTGTAAATATTTTATTTTTAGTTAACAAAGCTTTAATAATTATTTTAATTCGTCTATATCATAGTTTCCCAAACTTTTTTGCCCCGTAGGCCACTTGCTGATTTTTTTGTTTTCCGTAGACCCCCTCCTGCCTAATATTGAATTTTCCTACACTTGTTAACTTCAAATGTGTTTTTGAGAGCTGACACAGTGCTGTTCAACTTAATAAGGTTTTTTGTAGAGTGGACAATTGTAAAAATATAAAAACATGTACAATTTTTATTTGCACCTTTATTGAAAAGACACAAAATGCAAGTAAATGGAACGAAACAAATCAAAACCTAGTTAAATTCTTACATAAAATTAATACACAAATAATACTGTTAATGAGAGGGATGAACCTGATGCTCTGATAGCAATGGTTCAATATTTGGCTTCAAATTAGTAAGGTATAGTCTTAAATCTCCACGTTCAGTGATTTGCACTTAATTTCTTTTTTTCGTAAGAAGATTGTCAACCGTCCTAAAACCTCTTTCCACGAGGTATGAAGATGGAAAAGCCAACAAAAACTTTTTTGCAATAGTCCATAATGCAGGATAAGCAACAGGAATATCTTTCTGAAGCCAGAACTGCTGATACTTTTTTCTGAACTGCCCCTTAAGTTCTTCATTTGTACTTATTCCATCAGTTTTTCTTGTAATATATACATATATGGTATGTACACACAATGTGTGTTAGACATAATAAGACATTTACGGAACGTCTAAATATTGATGACGATCTGCCTAAATGGGATCCACTCACGTGGACCACCATTTTCTTTTCTCGCTGGCATAGACGCCCTGCAAGTCGAAATTGACCCTTGGGGGTCCATATAGATCACTTTGGGAATCTTTGGTCTATATGGATGGTTACATATAAGAAATAAAACACGCTCTATATGATTTATTTACATGAATGAAAAAAAATACAGAACTTACCTATTCAAAATCACACTCGCCATATGAATCTTCCATTGTTACTGTCGTTTCTCTTTCATATATCAATATGTTGATTTAGAAGTTATATTATTACTTAATAGATGTCACTATAGTTCGGAAATTCTAGGGTGAGTCCTGTGACAGCTCACAATTTTGACCCAATACATCCTTATGTAATGTATTTACCTAAATAACTTGCTATTTATTAGAATTGAGGCTTATATTTAAAGTTGATAAAATAATTAAAATTACTGAACATCGTTACAAGGTTGTATTGGGGCAAATCTGTGAGCAGTCACAGGATTCATCCTAGAATTTCCGAACTATAGTATGCATTTATAGTTTTAAACAAATTAACTATGTTAAAGTAAATTCATGTAAATGGAGACCGTGTAAATAGAGAGATCACTATATGTTTATTTTTTTACAAACAATAAACTCTAAAACAGTAATGGAAAATATGTAAATTCATTTTATAATTTATTTTAATGCATGAAGTCTTTAGACATAAATACATATGACCCAATATTAAAAAAAAACTACCCGACATTTAATTAAGATAACAACAATTCTCTCCATGGAATTATAAATTAAGATAATGTAAAAGAAATAATAGAAATAGTATCAATTGCAGGTATGTGTCGCGTCTCTACGTGATTAATTGGTTCTAGAAAAATTGGGTAGCTAGAAAAAATTGTAAAGCGATTTGTTTTTAATTTGAGTGCAATTGGTTCCAAATAAAAAACAGTAAGTTAAAAATGGTTAAATAACCCAATTATAGTTCGGAAAATCTAGGATGAGTCATATGACAGCTCACAAATTTTCTCCAATACAACCTTGTAACGATGATCAGTAATTTTAATTATTTTATCAACTTTAATATAAGCCTCGATTCTAATAAATAGCAAGTGATTTAGGTAAATACATTACATAAAACTAACAATAATGACAAATTAATACATCTTGTCACAAATTAGCAAAAATGTGGCAGTTTGTTAAAATCAAATAATATTTGGATACGTTTGTCAAAAGTCACTACGTTAGTCTGCATTGGCTAGGGATGGGGTATTCGATAATTGGATTTTCGTTATTTTTTTATACATAAATTGTAATTAGTATTAATCCATAGTGGATTAATACTATTTAAATATATTTGGCCTATTTAAAGATACATACAAATCATACAATACAATCGAAAGTCAGTATAATGAAAATTAGGAATTAAAACGTCAGTTTAGAGAAAAACAATTGTTCGATTTATAAAAAAACTATTCGATTTGTAAAAAAAAAACGATTTTACCCCATCCCTTTGTGACATGACGTTTTAAACATCGCACGGTTCATCCTAGACTTTCTGAAGTATAGTATATTTATTTTCAATTACAAGACCTACGTAACTTGGTCTTTTCAATTGGATACATTAAAATAGATATTTTATAATTTTATTTAAATCATGTTAAGGGGAATTGCATAAAGTGGGATCATATATAACAAGGGAAAACTGTATTTGAAAATCATAGATTTTGGATTTATCTATGGTCACTAAATGGTGGTAGAGAAATAAATTCATTATATTATACTTTTATCGTATATAGAAGAACCTGGCAGGTTTATTGCCATGTGTTGCCATACTTATGTCTTAATATAATATATACCATTTTTAATTTAAACTATATAACCCTTGCAAGCCTGAATGAAAAAATATTTTATTTTCTTTTAACTGGATATTTTTTCATTGGATTTTTTATGATGCAATAAACACATCAAAAGATAACGCATGATTTGTGCCGGTATATTGCGAAAACATTTTTTTAAACGCACCTGCATGATTATGCGGGACTAAGGACTAAATCTGGCAAAAATGTTCATTTAATAACAACATCCACTTGCACTTGATATGTGCAAGATTTGTTGCCTCTTCAGGTGAGTTCCGTGCCTACTTCAGTGAGTTCTAAACCCAAAGACTTGATTAATGCGTCCGAAGACATTGTTGTCTTATGGACATAATCTTCAATATATCTGAATTGCCAAATTGGATATGTTGAACGATTAACATACAAATGAAACAAATATATCCGGAAGGACTTGGAACTAATTTACCACATTTAAGGGGGGAGAGCTGTATTTATTTTCTCTTTCCTCTACATAAGATGGAGATATTAAAAACATAGCACATTATAAGAAAACATATTTTCCAGGAACTTTTCACAGCCTGTAATGAGAATCCTAAGCTTGGAGACATCCCGATTCAGTTCAAAGACCCCATCTATGGAAAGGATGACCCTTCATTCACAGACTTCGTCGCTCCCGGTGTTATCTTGACGTGAGTATATTTTTGCTTCAAATCATAAGGATATAAACTTCATGGAGAATCACATATCATCACTTTAGCTTTAGGTAGCACTTGAATACAACCCTTTTTGGGAGGCCTTATCAAAATTAATGATTATAAATAAAATAATAAATAATAGGTTTGTTGATAGCAACATAGTATGTACAGATTATATTTAAATAACACTTCTAAAACACATAAATTGCAGATAATACATTAAATACAGAAGCTATCAAAAGGTCTGGGCTCATCTAATAGCATCCCCTCGGCCAAGATACACCCCACCAATATAGGGCGAACCCAGCCACGGGGACACCAGATGTTTTTCAGCCCACACCCTTGAACACGTAGAACAAGAATATATAAAAAAAAAATAAACACAGAAAATAAATAGATGACAAAAAAAATACATTCAAGAGAGAAGACACTAAAAGGTCCGGGCTCATCCCACAAACATTCCCCCAGCCGAGATACACCCCACCATTATGTATGAACTCTACACACATACTATATACTACATCTCAAGCTGAATGTGTTACAATCACATATCGGAAGATCTACAAAGATTTCTCTGTAGCTTGTCTTCCCTTGGTAAGTTTTCTTACCAGATATGTTTTTCTAAACATATGCTGATGCGGGGAAGTACCTAATCTTATGCCCGCAGCCACCACCTTCCTATCCTTCACTCAACTTATATATAATATTTATTTTATAATATTTTTAATCAGTGGAGTTTAATAATTATAATAGTGGATTTGAATCCCGAGATAGAGCGCCCTTGAGGTGAGTCTACAACTCTGTGCAATTAAGTAACGAGGGTGAAATATGAAATGTCTTATGACAGCTGGTAACTGGTTCCAGAGTTTGACAACATGAACAGTAAAGGACAATGTGAACAAGAAGAGCAATGGACTCGAAATGCTAAAAGGCATTCTTCGCTTGAACGAATTTTTGACAAAATATTGAAGGGTGGCTGGACATTATAGGATGTTATGTAAAAGAGAAAATACATGAACTTATCAATGATCTATTATATTCAACCAATTTAACATGACTTTTATGTTACATAATTTCAGAATCGTATTTTTCTTGGCCGTGGCTCTGACCTCTTCAGCCTTGATCATCGAGCGTACTGAGGGTCTCCTGGATCGTTCCTGGGTTGCTGGCGTCTCTCCGGGAGAGATTCTCACATCCCACGTCATCACACAGTTCGTTGTCATGTGCGGTCAGACAGCTCTGGTGCTCATCTTCATGATCCTCGTTTTCGGAGTGGAATGCCAGGGGGATATATTCTGGGTTATCACATTGACTATTCTTCAAGGTTTGTAAAATATCTCAATTAAGAAATTTAAACTGGAGAGGTTTTAAATGTGTTCTCTAAATTGATAAAATATCAAAAACCTTTTGTCTTGGCATTTTATTTTTCTTTATATTTGATACAGGTTTAATCTACTCGTAATTATGTCAAATGAAATGCATAGTGCAAAAAAAAGTTAAGAAAGTCTAAATATAATAAAATCAGGAATAAAATGACTCAGTTATGCCAATAAAGTTTTCTCATTTTATCCACCAAGATATTGAAAATATCAATATTGGAATTTTCTCTCAATAATATTGACATTGCATCAATATACTAGACAACACTATATACTCGTACTTAATTGTGATGACGATAAAATAATAATGTTATTTTGGATTGACAGGGTGCCAATCGGTGGAACAGGTTGACATTTTCATTCAAGCTCAAAAGATTCTTGTTTTTCATGTTAGCTGGTTGATTGTTTTTCTAAAGGCATCGTATGTGTCTCTTCACTGGACGATTTTATTATCAATGCAGAAGGAAATTATTTGGTATGATGGGGAAGGATTTTTGAAATCGCCATGGGGTGGCTATTTTTCCCATCGAGAAATTTCACATCTATTCCACAGAAAAATTTAAACTCTCTCCATAATGGGGGAAAAATACAAATCTGGCAATTAGAATTATATTTCCATGCCATAAATTGTTATAAAAAATATATTTTAAGTTTTATCAATAATTTATTGCCTGAGCAGGAAAACGTTAGTCTTATATTGAGATATTCAATTTTTTTTTTCAAATTAAGTTTTATAAAGATTTTTAGCAGAATTATAATCAGTATTGTCATTTTATATGAAAAATTATATATTGTCATTTTAAATGTTGTCAATAGACAAGATAAGAAGGTGTAAAGATCTGTCCTCTCTGCCTACCCTAAATGAGTATGATGTGATGATGTACGTTTATTAAATAATATCTGATAAAAATAAAACTTTTTATAGGTCTTTGCGGAATGTGTTTTGGCTTCGTAATCTCCGCCATATGCGAACTGGAACGCAATGCCATCCAACTGGCTCTGGGTTCCTTCTACCCAACTCTTCTGCTCAGCGGTGTCATCTGGCCCATTGAAGGCATGCCCATCGTCCTGCGTTACATCGCGTTGGGTCTTCCACTTACCATGGCTACAACTTCTTTGAGATCCATCCTCACCAGGGGATGGGCGATCACAGAGCCCGAAGTATATAATGGATTCATCGCTACAATTGTTTGGATTGCCTTATTCCTCATTATAACGCTAATGATTCTTAAAATAAAGCGAGGTTGATACCGACCGACGCTTTTTTAGGATTTTATAATAATATGCATAATAAATTGTAGTTCTGGAGTGATAATATTATGTAGTAGAACCTTTTTTTAACGAATTATTTATTTATAATAATTAATAGTTCACAAATGACCTTTCTGTTCTCTTAATGATAACTCTCCAATTGATTTTTTTAATCATTCTATGTAGAATTTTCTGCAGTAAAACACCAAAGTTAAATGTTTTTACAACTGAATGGTGCCTTTAAACATTGTTACAAATAAAAATTATATTACAAAAGAAACATATTTTCTATACTTGTAAATTTTTCTTTACCTCACTTTAAACTAGATAATTATTTTCCAGATATTTTCAATAGACTGTTTGGAATATATAAAAATTATAGATATTTTCTCACAGTGTATTTTCTGAAACTTAAATAGATACACTTATCAACAGTGCCTTAATTTTTTCCTATAAACTGGTGCTATATTAAAACACCGTTGCACGAAAATGTAAATAAACATATTCAAATAATAATTACCATTAGAATAACATAGTAATATACACGTGTATCTAAGTGAAACAATTTTTAGTTTTACAGTGAATGTACAATTTAAATGAGAAAAACCGAACTAAATCATTACTTTGTTTTTAGGCACCAACATATCCGAAATTGATTGCCATTCGTTTTTCTTTTCGTTATAAATTTAACAAGATATCATTTTACTTAAAATTCTAGGAGAAAAGCAACATTGATGACAATATATTGTCATAAAATATTTAATAAAATAAATATGTGTATTTTCTTTTTTTTTTTAAGTTTGTTCAGAACAAATAAAATAAGTTTAATATTCAAATTTGCCTGTACATAATTATATATATACAATATATATTATTGAATATTGTTTTTATCATTTAAAAGTGACTGGTATTTATAATACGTGTAGTGCGTCCTTTTTGTATGAACACATTTTTATTATTTTTTTAATACTTTAGTTAAATACGTTAACATTAATTCATTTATTGTTTTATTTTAATATTGACGGATGTGCACCATTCTGAATTGCAAGCTGCTGATCTGTGAGAAAATTGTGCCAGGTTTATCACAATGGTAAAATGAAAATATGTATACAAATAAAAAATCACAATTAAAAAATACAGATATACCTCACTATACATGATCCTACTTTACGATTTAAGTGAAATTAAGAAAAATATATATAAAAAGCGGATTTGAATTTCGCAATCACCCTGTAAGTGATACAGGTGCATGTGCAGCGTACATTATTCAGTCTCATTGACAATTTTTTGAAAAAAGAAATTGAAAATTATCTACTTATTAATTCAGAACCCGCATGTATCAGATTTGCACAGACCCAGTTGATTTATTACTCAATTCAAAGGACTAAGCTTTTTAGGGCCGTCTAAATGAAAATAAATATAATATTTTTTTACAATTTTTAGTTTACTTTTTTATTAAAACCAATCCCTACCGGACACAGATTAAAATCAATTCACTTGATACATTTTTCCAGCTAAGCATTTTTTCTGGAACCAATTAATAGTGTAAAGTGAGAAACATCTGTTATAAAACTATCAAATGGTATTTTTAAAACTACATCCTTCTACAGCATATAGAAATGATATTAAAACATCAATAAAACTAGAAAATTTCAACAAAATAATCATTTAACATGTACATACTTAAAAAAAAAAAATTGTTTTTTTAAATAAATTAACTCAAAAATTTATTGTATTTGTTTTTAATGTTATTTTCTATTGTCATTTATAATGAAAATAATAAAAACATAAATCATTCACGAAATTATTCTTTTTTGTGTCCTGCTTTTTTAAATCTTTCAAAATTATCGTTTTTCTAGATTTTTAAATAAGTTTAAAGTTGCGTGATCTAACATATTGTGTTTTCAATAAAGAATAAAAAGTTTGAAGCGCACAAAATATTTTCACAAATGTATGAAAATTTGTATTTTTTTTTTTGATAATTTCTAATTTGCACATCAGGATCATTTTAGATTTTGTGAAAACACTAATTAGAAACATATTCTCTCTAAAGATATTTGATGTCTTTTTAATTATAAATTATTTAGTGGCAATCAATTAAAAATATATACGAGTAAGAAAACTAGGGAACACAGGATAAGTTTTTGATATAAAATTTCAGAGAAACAAATTACCTTTAAAAGTCCACCATAATAAAAGAGTTTACATCTATGGGTAATAAAAAAAATGTCATTGGTTATACCGGTAACAATCAAGCATGTAGAAGATTCCAGAAACAATTGTCTTTAAGAATCAGACATTAAAATATATTTTTGAAATCAAACAATAAATCAAAATAACTAATAAAAAAAGCACCTGATCCTAAATTTTAATACTTGAAGGAAACGATTTTGAAAGTTAATTTTTGACATTCTTACCGTTATTGAACTATAGAGAAAAAATAATAATGTATTCACTCATTCCAAGGACAGGTTGAAAACCATAGCAATAATCTGATTTAGATGATATTCGACCATGGCTCCGTGGCCTAGTTAGTAAGACGCCTGTCTTCCAGCCCTGGAATTGTGGGATTGATTCTCGTTGGTACTTAGTTAAAAAAAAAAAAAGGGTTTTTGTCTTATTTTAACTTAAGACCCCTTTTACACCATTCTGGTTGGTTAAAAAATGGTCACATGGCGATAAATCTGCCGGATTGTACTGTATATAATTGAAGTGCAATACTCAAAGAGCATTGAAAAATTTCTCTTCCAATGTAAAAGATTTTTATTTCAATATCTATAACTCATATATGAGCCTCTTCTGGAGTCTGGCGATTCCCAATAACTGCTTATCGAATACCCAGTTTGGCTCTTATAAATAGACCACCATTGCGTTAGTAAAAATACAATTCAGGAAAATCATTTTTATTAAAAAAACACATTAAAATCCTACGACTATTTTTTATCGTATACTTAGGAATTTTATTATTTGCCACTAAATATAATAATTCAGATCAAAAAACAATTATCCAACATGTAAAGCCAGCTACTTGATTTCAAAACTTAGGTTTAATGATGCCATTGTTGAATTTTTTGATTTCCTTTAAACTTACATAAAACGAATGAAGGAATAAACGAATTCATATAATTCATCAACACATGGTTTTGCTCAATGTCGTTTAGTCTTCTAAGAAATAGGTGTAGGTTATTATAAGTTTTTATATATTATGCATATAACTAAAATCATCGCGATATATCTTTGTTATTAAGGATTATGATGTATTTCTCCTGTATCTAAAACATAATTCCAATTATTTTAATTATTAGAAGATCCTTAAACCAGAGATTGTGTTTACACGAATTTAATTTATTATGTAAATGTAAACTCATTTTTTTTATGAAGAACTTGTTTTATAAACTAACTTAAGGAATTTTCAAATTAGTTTTTTCATATTAATATTTGCTATAGTTCAGAAAATCTAGGATGAGTCGTGTCGCGTTTTATACCTCATGTCTAAGGGATGGGGTAAAATCATTTTTTTTACAAATCGAATAGTTTTTTTATAAATCGTAAAAAAAAAATTCTCAAAACTGAGGTTTTAATTCCTAATTTTCATTATACTGACTTTGTAATTATTGTATGATTTGTATCTATCTTTAAATAGGCCAAGATCCACAATGAATTAATACTAATTACGAACATTTCATTTTAGGTATAAAAAAATCGAAAATCCAACTATCAAATACCCCATCCCTAGCCATTGCAGACTAACGTAGTGACTTTTGACAAACGTCACCAAATATTATTTTATTTTAACAAACAGCCACATTTTTGCTTATTTGTAACAAGATGTATTAATTTGTCATTATTGTTAGTTTTTTGTAATGTATTTACCTAAATCACTTGCTATTTATTAGAATCGAGGCTTATATTAAAGTTGATAAAATAATTAAAATTACTGAACGTCGTTACAAGGTTGTATTGGGACCAATTTGTGAGCTGTCACACGACTCATCCTAGATTTTTTGAACTATAGGTGTTCAAAATGTCCATTTCCATTTTATTCCCAATTTCTTTGGATGGATTTAATACAACAAGTGAATCCACAGTAACCCAATGGTGCTGATAGGGTTAGTAAGGGATTATGATGAATTATAACTGCTCTTGTCTATTTTTCAAGAATTTTTAACGCCATAGTAATTTTAAAAGAACTTATTCAACAGGCAATGAGTTAAATGGAATAATTTCAGTAGCCTCCTTTAAAAAAATCAATTGAAATTACAATATTTGAGTATGCTGAATAATTTAAAATATCAAAATTGTATATTATATCAGTATATTTTTAAAATAGTGAATTAGTTAAAAATCTTTCTAAATATTATTTATATTAATAAATCAACACTTTGTGCATCCCTTTTTACACACTGACTAATTTCTTTTTAAATCACTGCAGTGCTAAAAACATTACCGATAAAAAATAGAAAGGCGAGAACAGGTATAATTTATTATTATATATCCTTACAAGCTAACAGTACCATTTAGACATTTCAGGCTCACTTATTTTTTTATCTATCCCAACAAATTGGGAATAGAACAGTGATGGACATTTTGAGCACACAGTCAAAGTTTAAATGAACACATTAAGGTATTTTCAGCACTTACTGTTTTATGTAAAGTAATTTTAAACACAATTTGTTTACTTATTACAATTTTCTTTCTCAAATTTATAAAATGTAATTATGGTAATTATTCCTAATAACTATTTAATTGGCTAGTATATGGATACCTGTATTTGCTATACCCGTTTGTAATCCTTAATAACAATGCTATGTATCTTTTGATTGCAGTAAAATTGTGAATAATTCATCAATAAATTAGACTGTGATTGTTATTTTTTTTGTTTTACTTAAAGTGACCAATTCTACATATATATTATATACATAATTTTTCTTTTAGTTTAAGTACTTTTAAAATAATCATGGACAATCTCTCAGGACTTTACTATATTACGTACTGTGGTCTATGTACGTTTTAATAATTTTCAACACATTTTACAACTTTTAATCAATCCTTTCTTTCGTGTTTATATTTAAATTTTAGTTTTTATCATATGCATGAGGCAATTTCTGAAAGTAACAATAATAACTATGAAAAATATAATACTACAAATATGAAACATGTATTTATTTCAATAAAAAAAGAACAATTTATATACAATAGTACCGTTTAGATAGCAAACTCTCCTCAAAGTCATTAGTAATTTTCTCACAATATAGTCAAGTTGAAAACAAATCACTTTATAATTTAACAACTTAAATTTCAAACAGATTTTTAATAATTAACTTTTGTAAATGGCTACAGTAATAATCCCATAAACAGGGAGCAGGACTTCCACTTAACCAGGTCCCTAACATTGTCCTTAAGGATTACTGATTTCTAAAATATTTTGATAAAATATATATAAAATTAATGAACTTTATTCAAAAAACACTGGTAATCAAAAAATATTTGATTACGAGAGATGACTATTTTCATCATAAGCACATAATTTAATGTCAATACATTAATTTTATCAACAATTAATCATCAAATTTTTACTTGCAACTATTCTACAAAATGTTTCTTCAAAACAAAATTATCTTCATTATGAACTGTGATTTTGTAGTAAAGTCCTCAGATTGAATGTGTTTCTTACTAATTTTCAGTACAGTAAGGTTTCTTATTTATACAAACCTCATGATGAAAAATTAAGTTATAAGATCAAAATTTTAAGTCCATAGAGTGTACCTGTAAGCATGATGCATCATGCTAAGAGTTACTATTAATTAAATAGTTACATTCATTATAAATTTCATACAAAAACATTGAACAGTAGACAATCATCCAGATATAATACAATGTTCTCATACAATGATTATTCTTAAAAGTTACCATATACAAATATTTCCCTATAATTCAATTTATCATAGCAAATGGCAAATCATGTTTATTTTTCAATTTAATATTATGGTAGATCAGAAAATTTTCATCTTTAAATTTAACAATCGCTAACCAAATTATTTGCTGGGATTAATATATCAGTTTATTTTACCGAGAAAAGACAAGCCACAAAAAAATAGTACTTTGATCCTATGACAGGAGCAAAAGTGAAATTTGAAATGAAAATATTTTCACTAATTGCATATTGGTTGCTGAATACTTGTAACATATTCGAGTCACTTTATAGTTAGGATTAGAACCAACCAAGTATAAGTTTTTAGGCAGTTAAAATTTTATCTACAGATTGTATTCAAAATTATTATTTATGAGTCCCAAAGTGGTCATAAATGTCACATTGTGGTATAATAACAAATTTGGCAAATTGTATGCAATTTTTAGATGGTATCTAGGAGTCTTTGTTTATGGAATAAAGTATGGCTAATTTATTATTAATTGAACCTTTTTAGAATGACGTTACAAAGTAACGGAAGCTCATGGAGTAAATTTGGTCACTATACAGAAATATAAAATAATAATTGTGACAAAGATTTTAAAAATGAATTACAAATTGTATTTGTACACGTTTGTATATCTAGAAATAAGGACTTACTGTATTGTACAATTTCTTTCGTTCATTTCTTTGTAAAATAATGATTATTATTAAATTTTGAAATCAGTATGATATGCATACATTCATTGTAAAATATGAATATATATATAAATGGAATACATTAAAAATAAGATTAATTTAGCCTAATACGTCCATTCTGAAAAAAACTTTATATGTGGGTTAATCATATAAATGAATGTTTTAAGATGAATGCAATGGGATGGTTGTTATGAAATAAAAATAAAAGTAATAAATGTTTTAACAATCCTTTTATTTATCACTTCACTAAATATACTGGTTAAAAAAAGAAGTTAGCATGAAAATACATGATTTCAATTAATTTTGGTATACTGATTTTGATAACAATAAAAAATATGACATCTGTAGTACTATTTGCCATATAGATAAAATGTGTCGAAAATTTTGTCGATTTTAGAAAATTTCAAAAACACAAATGAATAAAATGGGTGTCTTATGTAAGATCAAGAAGTGAGCATTAAGATAGTTTAAACATATTGACAGTAATAACGACTAATGAATTACACAAAAAATGTGTACAAATCAAATTATAAAAAAAAAAACAATTAATCAGACAGTTTAACATAATAATTTGGTGTCTTTCTAGACACCAAATTAATTGCACAAACAGGAGCAATTGGGTCAGGCACTAATGAGTTAAGGCACAAAGTGGTCATAAATGTCACATTGTGGTATAAAAGTAGCAATGGAATATAAATATCAATCAAGATAAATGTATTATATAAGAAACAGGGTTTTATAGGTATAAAAGAAATGTGTCAGAAATGCTACTTTGTAATCTAAACGGTATAAAACAGTTAAAAGTGACCCATATTGTCATTAAGATATAAAAATGAAATTACTGGCCCGCGTGAACCAGAACTAAGGAGATTCTATGAGGTGGTCATCACTTGGCACTGGTGTCGACTCCATAGGAGTTCAAAGCCAATATTAGAAAATTACACTTTTTAGTCGCTAAGGCACATAGGTGTCATTATGCCACATTGTGGCACGAGTATAAAGGGGCAACCAATTCAAAATCACCACTTTGTGATTCATAAGGTACAACAGTGTCAAAGTGACGCTTTGTGATTCATAAGGTATAAGTGTTAAAGTGACACTTTGTGATTCATAAGGTACAACAGTGTCAAAGTGACGCTTTGTGATTCATAAAGTACAACAGTGTCAAAGTGACGCTTTGTGATTCATAAGGTACAACAGTGTCAAAGTGACGCTTTGTGATTCATAAGGTACAACAGTGTCAAAGTGACGCTTTATGATTCTTAAGGTACAAAAATGTCTAATAACATGTTGTTTATAGTTAAGGCATTAACGTTGTGGAGGTTTAAAGACATTGTAATTTATTTTTAACAAACACTGTTTATTCCACTTTTTTGTGGCGGTATAACCCTACCGGTTTCAAGGCTTTCACCTCATCTTCTGCGCTCCCCTGAAGATGAGGTGAAAGCCTTGAAACCGGTAGGGTTATACCGTCACAAAAAAGTGGAATAAACAGTGTTTGTTAAAAATAAATTACAATGTCTAATAACACATTTTGGTTCTTAAGATACAAAAGGCTCAAAGTGATGCTTTATGTTTTTTAAGATACAAAAGTGTCAAAGTGACACTTTGTAGTTCTTAAGGTATAAAAGGGTCAACTGTGGATAAGTGCCAATATGCCACTTGATAATATTTAGAGCACAACAGTAAAAAAATGTACTTTTTTGTCTTTAAAATACAAGTGTTAAAAGAAATTTTTGTGGTCTTTCAAACTGGATACCAACAAACTTGCTTTTATAAACTTTACAATAATCGACATTGACAAAAAATAGTATTAACCGTTTTAGTGCTAAGCAATTTTTGCAAAAATGTATGAAAATTGCTATACATATATTGATTAATTTAGAGAAAAAAATAATGGTGTCAAATAAAACACTAATTTAGACAAATATCAATCAATTTTAATAATTCTTTTTGCATTATAAAGAAAAAATGTTTATTGATATGAATATGAAAAAATAAACATAAAATATCAATATTATTGTATTTTATTTCTTTTTGAAAATAAAAAATATAAAAAAAAATTGCTCAACAATTATGTTTTGCCGCACAAATAGCGTGTAGGCCTTTCCTACAGTGAACGCAAATAAGGCGGGATCGCTTTATCCCACTCCCTCTGTTGCTACACACCACGCACTGGCGTAAGTTACGTCCCGGTAATTTTTCCAGCGCAAATTTTTTGTTTGATGAAGATGGTTGTGTTGACACGCTATTTTTATGATTCATCCACTCCTTTTCGATATCCTCAATAATTTTCGATGTGAATTGGAGCCGGGTCATTTTTTTTTCGGTAGTGTTGGAAACATACAAAATATAAGAGTTGAGCACCATTCTTCCAAATATGTTGAATACTACTTTTTTCCAATATTTTAGGGTTCTTCGCTCGTCCAAATACACATACAACATTTTGTCAGATTCGTCCACACCTCCCATGTATTTGTTGTAGTCATCAATCATGCTTGGTTTCACCTTTTCGTATTCAAAATTCCCTTTCTTTTTCTTGATCGTCACACTATTAGTATCTGCATTGGATGAAATCAATATGACTGGGTTTGGTTTGGACTTGTCTCTGAATGAACACATCAAAACATTTTCATGTGCTATGTATTTGGCTTCTATAATAATAGCACGTGATATCGTTATTTTTTTTAAATAATATAAAAAAACGGTAAAAAGTTATTTTTAAATGTATAAGAATGCACTCTCGTTACAAATTACGCGCGAGGTTAGAGTACGTCCACTCCCACGGTGCACCAAAAACACACTGAAACTCGCAGCGTTTTTGCGCTGCGTCGCAATTTTCGATACAAACGATCGCAGCGCTTTTGCGCCGCGTAGCATTCTAACGGTTAAACAAATCTCCCCAACAATCAGCCGCAGTTGGTTGAAACTACAGATAGTTTTGGAACGGGGATCTCTGTCATCAGAACTATGGATTTTATCTGTCTATTTTACACAATTATCCAATATACTAATAGCTCACCCATCTACATGATGGACTGACAGTCTTCTTTGATTGTCAGAGATTGTCGTCGTATCATTTTAAGAGTACTGTATCTGACGTATGCGTCTCTAGATTTAAGTGTGTTCCTCGCCTTATCGTGAATCGGATGACTTGGAAAAAAAAATAAGTTCAAGCTGGACAATTAACAGATGTAGAACGACATCCGTGTTTAACCACTGTCTTTCAAATGGAGAAGGAGACTGCGGTCATATTAACGTTGCCCAACGAGCACGACTTAAGTAATTATGTCAGGCCAGTATGTCATGTGTACGACAATACATTTATAGGATGCCAAATGAACCCAAATATATTCTTGTTTGAATCGTGTTTTATTTTCAGCGGTTTTGCCTTCAAAAGTGAAAAAGGAATCTCTTCACCCAACTGTCACCAGACACATTGAAGTCACGACAGAACTACAGACAATTGAGCGGTAACCATCCACCTATTTTACAGTCTTTGTACCAGTGCCGTACACTCCTATTATAAAGACTATTCACTCCTCTCCATCAGAATTTGATGCATTCAGTCGTGCCAAGTTTTTCTAGATCTTCCCAAACTATATTTTTGTAAATCTTTCATCCATTCTTTCTGTGGCCGGACCATCTTAACTCTTTCACTGCTGAGATAATTTCCATTTGAGTCGATCAGTGCGCAATATAGTTGCATCCCGTGATATTTTCACGGAAGTAAAACAAATTTTACATTTAAAAAAATATATATTCATAAATATAGAATTTGTTTATATATATCATTTATGCATCGTCCCCTTTTACACCGGTTCAAAAATTGTTGGCTAGGTATTTAAAATTCATTCAGTATAGTTTCGAGGCCATGCTGTAAAGGTGGGGTTACACATGTAAAAAATATTCTCAAATAAATTAAAATTTTCAAGCAAATATTTTTTTGTCCTTTTTCAAATGTGTTTATTTTTATGCTATTTTTATTTTGTCCATTGGTAATTCGGCGCAAAATGAGATACCCAGTCTTTTTATTTTTATCAAACGTACTTGAGTGACTTTTTTGTGTGATAAGAGTGATGTCGGTATTTTGACGCATACCGTAATGGTATTGAATGGAGGTTTTTATGACATTTTTCGAACAACATTATATTACAAAAAAAAAACAATATTTTATAAAAACTAACAGAAAAATATACTTACTAATTAGGTGTACACAATATTTTTTTTTAAATAATTTAATATTTGTGGTAAAGTTGGAAACAATGATCCAAACAAAGACCAGGTTGTGTGGGGCAATCTGGACAAAAGAATAATGAAGCATTTCTTTTCTTAGCTGTATCCCAGCATTGCCTACATCTGCGTCTTTTGATTTTATTATCAGTGTCTTTTTCACAAAACTTCGGCAGATGTATCTTGGTTTTCGATTGTACTGTTTGTCTCGAAATTGATGATGGAGGTGGACCTAGTAATTTTTTGATTATATATAGCCTGAAATCATACAACGGCATTTTCTGTGAATTGTCTGCATTGTATAAATGCCAAGAATTCAATAACATCGTCTGGAATAGATGAATGGCCAACTTTTTGTACCAACGTAATGTTTTCCTTTTGCATGGGTAGTAAGCTAACATCTGGTCATGATAGTCTATACCACCCATATGATTGTTGTAATTTATTACCATATTTGGTTTGGTGACCATGTCGGTTTTTACTATCAGACAGCTCCCCATCAAATTCAGAAGAAATCATAAAGACTTCTCGGCGGTCTTTCCATTTGGTAACACATATACCATTTTCTGTGTACTGACTCACACTTTCTCCTTTCTTTAGTTTTTTATTTATAACATCGATCGGGTTTTCTTTTCTATTTGCTCGTAGTGTTCCTGTGACATATGTGTTTTGGTTCAATAAATTTTTTGTAAGAGGAACGCTATTATAGAAATTATCCATGTAAACTGAATATCCGGCTCCCGTCTTCCCCTCGAGCAATTTCTGAACGACTTTATTAGTGTGGCCTTTGCCACCTAACTCTTCATCTGATGATCCACCATATACAATTATTTTTACGGCCAATCCACTTGATTCCCCTAACATGTAAAGTTTTATACCATACTTGGCCTTTTATATATTGGCGAAAAATCAATCGGCCTCTCCAAAGAACCGATGATTCATCTATCGATAGTTGTCTGTGTGGATCATAAATTACTTCCATCCTTCGATTGAAAAATCAATCAATGCCCTGACTTTTGCCAAGCTCGACAGATCTTCTTCATTATTGTTAAAATGAAGTGCCCGTAAGATGAGTAAAAATCTATCTCTTGACATGAATTGTGAAAATGCCGGTAAATTGAATAGGTAGTCCGTATTCCAGTAGTCACTCAACCGGTTCAAACGTATTGTTCCGGTGTGTAGTAGTAAACCCAGCCACACCCTCATTTCGTCTTTAGTGACATTTTTCCATCGCGTGATTCTGCTTGTATCACCTTCTGATTTCGACAATACTTCAACAGCTTACAAATTAGTTTGGGTTGTCACAAGATTGTACAAATCTTCATTGAAAATCAAATCAAAATAATCTATTGGTTCTTTACTTGACATCTCAATTTTCAACCCGGGTATTTTTGAAAATGGTATAGAGGCTGGTTGTTTTTTTATATTCGACCATTGCGTAGAGCTAACATCTGGTGTTCTAGATGTTTGTGAAACAGTTTGAATTGACTCAAATTCAGAATCGTCCTTGATGATGGTGAATTCCTCATCACTAACGTCACTAAATGAATCATCCATATCATCCTCAATCTTTTGTCTTTTAGAGCTCGATGGGCGATCCATTTTTCAAGGTAAACGTATTTTTTTCGTAAAATCAAAAAGGAAACTTATATGATACTAAATATCACTATGTATACACCAATTACTATAATATATTTTTCAAAAGGCACTTATTTTTGCTCACAATTCACTATGTCACTCATTCAAAATTGAAAATAACTAGAAAACATAAACAAAATATCCCTTGCAGTGAGTGACCTTTTCACAAAACAGCGCTAGAGAAATAGTCCAATTATTTTTATTATCAAGTCTCACAATGAAAACAAATGGAATAAGAACTAGAAAAAATATTATTTAAAACTGCGGGTGTAACCTCAACTTTACAATGCGTTGCACATGCGCAAAAGCCCGAATGCTCGGAATCTTCCGAAATAATGACGAATATCATATGCTGATGTAATATACTAACAATATTTAGGCATGGACATGCCGCGCGTGTTCTGAGCATAAAGCCGATGTTCACATGGACACGCGTGTGTTCTCAGCACTGGACGAGTTAACCTGTACACCGCGTTAAAAAACAAATTCCACGAATCCTGTGCGCGGCACAATTTCGGCGTTTTTTAATTTCTAAGTTTAAACGCGTATTTTGTTTAGAACCACTGATATTTTATTACACCACCAAGTAAACATGACATTCAAGTAATTTTCTGATAATAAATAATAGTCATTACTCTTAAGGAGACTCATTAAATACTATAAAGCATATAAACTAAACATTACGTAAAATACACAAAGGAATGCTACAGATCAGATCACAGGCGTTTGTGCTTCCCGCGAGGAATACGTTAATGGTCTTTTATTAATCTTCAGCTCTGCACCTTTTTTTAATCCGCATTCTTTCCCAATATCCTTGTACGACGTATGCGTCACAGAAATTAGGAAATTGAATTCGTAAAATTGTTTTTTAAATTATTATTGTATAATATATTGTTGTATCGTAATGTATCATCTGTGTTTTAACATTGCTTGTGACTAAATACTTGCGCATATTGTAATAAAATGTTTCTTATGGGTGACCTTCGCAAGTAATCATTATAGATGATCAGACACCTCCTACGGCATGCGTAGCGCTAGCAAACACAGTTGAATCAAGGGGCTTATGATAAGCAATGGGCTTTACATAAGGAACGGAAAAAATATCTTCTGACCTACTGGAACATTTTTTGTTTTTATTTCGACAAACTTCTACCAAAGGGTAATCTCTTCACAAAAAATGCAAGCAAACCAGAATATCCGAGGATTGAGCAGCAGCTATCCATCTATTTTACTCTTTGTACCGGTACTGTACAATCCTCATTCATACATATCATCAAGCCTTTCTCCTTTGAGGTAAGCAGAGAAGATATAATACCAAATATAACACTAGTATCATGACATACTTCCTTTGCTTCCTCCACACCCATACAACTCCTTCCGCTTTTCCTTCTTTAAAAGTTTCATTCACTTGTCACACCATACTTTTCTTGGTTGTCCTCTTCAACTCCCACTTGGATTATAAATTTGTTTTGTCAGTCTTTCATCACCCATTGCATATGTACACCGTCTGAACATGCTCTTTTTCACCATACTTAACACATCAATTTTTAGTTCACATTGATCCTTAATAAGTATATTTTTTAATGTCATACATCAGTACACCACACATTCTTCTTACTGCACGCTCATTTACTCATTTCCCACTTCCAGTTATTGTTACAGTAATACGCTGTTGTGAACCATAACTTTAGCAAATCTTGACATTACTTAGTTTGAATATGCCTAGTAGCGCCTCATTGACTTTGATTCCTATTGCAACTCGCTGTTAAATATCTCGTTCCATCTCACCATTGTCTGACAGTATACTTTCCAAATAGAAGTTTTCTTCAAATTATACCAACATTTCATTGTTCTCCCAAATATCTCATTTACATCCTTTCCCAATTTTCAATTACCATGGCTTTGAATTTTCCATTCATTTTCAGTTTTTTTTTCTTCACATTTCACGGCATTCAATCTGCATTCTTTCCTAACATGCTCAATCTTTGTCATTTAATAAAAAGGATTAGTTAAATTAAATAAAAAAGAAATTAAAGTTTTTATAATCAACTTTATATTACATTTTAAAAAACATAAAACACATTCCTTTACAAAAATCAAAATGTAAAATCTCTGTATCTCCAAAATATTTTTCCCACCTACTTTGTAATTCATTAAAAAGTCAAAATACAAGTTAATTTTTAACTCAATTCCTACTTCAAAAATATATTCGATATCCACGTGAGAATGTTTTTTTAAAACATAAATAATATCTCCGTACATCTCATATTATATATGGATTATGGCAGAATTCTATTCAAATTATTTCATAATCTTAGGAGGCTGCAGTAAAATTTTACTTATTTTCTTTTTCTTCAAATTGGCACTATCTTTCTTCATTTTCTGTAAAACACAAAAATCTTAAATTAGATCAGGAAAGAAAAATAATATTTTAAATATCACTTTTCTAAAGATAAAGAGGCAAATCCGTATTCTTTAATTAACTAAATGTTTAACCTGTCCCATACACAGTGAGTTTTTTTAATAACTGAACTGTTACAATATAGTGTGTGAGGACAATCAAATGAAAAATGTACATAGTATGTATTCTGGAAAAGGGAAAAAGAATTATCTCAAAAAGTCTGCATTCAAACATTTTTCATCACCAGTAATGATGCAGTAAAGGAACCTTTGCTTGTGGCCATGCATAGCTCAATGACGCGCGAGCAAACCAGCAGAAATTGTCGAACGTTAATTTTTGTTGTTTGTACTCAAAACATGTGGAACCCAAGCGCTGAACTTCTGGACTTTTCCCATTGATTTAAGATGGCAGTATACAGTCATGCGACTACAATTCATCTGCTCAGCCAATTCTACGGTGGTTTGAAGGGGATCTTCATGAATAATATGGTTTAAGCGGTCCTCATCGAAGTCCACTGGTCGTCCGGAACGCTCCCATGTCTTTCAGGTCGAAATTACCGTCTTTGAAATGCAAAAACCATCGACGAGCTGTCCTTTAAGTCATAGCATCTTCACCGTACACTTCGCAAATATCGCGAGCAGCTTTGGCAGCTTTATTCCCTCGATTGAACGCGAACAGAAGTTGTCGAAAATGCTCACTTTCGTCTACTTGACATTCCATTTTGAAGGCTTGTAATCAAATAAAATAATATATGTAACGTAAAAGCAAACAATATCTTGTAGAGCAGAAAATTTTGTTTCGAATGATGTATAACCTTTACCATTTTGTTTTACTTTTGGTGCTCATTTTTAAAGTGGAAAAAAACGGACACAACTTATGTTAACACCCAATCTATACAATTAGGATTCTATATACTGAATTCCTGGAACATATTCTTTCATTCATTTGTGTGGTGCCCCTCAACATATCTGCTTTGGCGATGGAGACATATTGAAAATCTTGATCGGAAGACAACAATGTCTTTGATCCCATCCATCGAGCATTCGGGCTTAAAACCACTGGAATAGGCCCAGAACTTGCAGCTACAAACAGAAATACTACTGCACGTGAAAAGATAACAATACTTGTACACGTCTAGCGAGTATTGTCATAAGATGAACTAATTTACCAGGCTGGGACCATTTTTGTTTTCGGGGGTATCATTGGGAATCGAGCCCAAAACGACCAAATAGAAATTGAGCATTTTATCAACTAGGCCAAGGAAGTCATCCTGGGATATAAAAGAGCAATGAATAAGTAAAAAGTTAATGTTTTGATAATAATAAGTTTTAAAATATTCAAACCTTTTTTTTCTTTGCTATCAATCCTTTGAACTCAGTTTCTCTCTCCTTCCTCCTCTGTTTATTATCAGGCGTGGCCACTTCACTATTCTCAGTAGAAGGTTCCTCTGTCTTGCTGAACGTTTTCGTTTTCACTTCCGTGTCCCCAGATTCAGGTTGGTCTCCATCCGTTAAGTTCTTTTTCACTTTTTTAATTAAGGGTCCATTTTCAGAGTGATCCTGATCTTGATTTGAGTCTTTCCATTTTTTGTTCATATCATTTTTTCCTTCCCTAGTTCGCTTTCTTATTTTATTACCCTGTTTCAACACAGAAAGAGAGAATTAAAAATGTACATGAAATTTATAGTCGATATATTTTTTTCTACAATTCATTATCTAACACTGTCACACATTTCCCCTTTACTCTTTACACACAATAATATAAATATTAAGTCACGGAGACATGACAAATCCTTGCCTTACATCTTTATTTTCAACAATTGGGTAACTCCATCTCGGGTTTGGTGTATTTTTAATGTTGATGTTGTTGAGTTCAGAGGGATTTTTTCCGGTAATTTTTTAATCTCAGGTCTTGACTAGGAGACTGGGTTTTTCATTTATATTTAATCTTAAATTGGTATTTTCGTTGCCCGAGAGATTTTTTCTCCTACTCAAATTTTGTTTTGTTAATTGTATTAGAGTATTTAGTACATATCGTTTAGTCTCTTCTACATCCATACACATCATACAACTTCTACAATTTCTCTGATTTTCTATGTTTCTTTCTTTCAGAATATCCTTCACTTGATCTAACCATACTCACATGCCTTCCACTAACATTTGCACTAAATATCTGTTTTGTTAGTCTCATTTCATTAATTCGTTCCACATACCCAAACCATATCAACATACTCTTCTTCATCTTACTTAACACAGCCTTAAGTTCACATTTATCCCTTATCACTTCATTCCATATTCTGTCATGTATACTTCTCAATGCACCAATTTCTATAGCATTTATTTGGCTGATTGATTTAACATGGAATACCACACACATACCCGGACATCTTCTCAACAATCAAAGGGATAAAAGTAATTGAACACTTGAAAATAAACATTACTAACCTGCTCATCCCTCTTTTTCCCAAAGCCTTTATCTCTACTCCGGTCGCTTTTGAAGTCATTTGTTTTGTTAGGGCCAAATCTATTTCCTCTATTAAAGCTGTTCCTGCTGCCACCATCGTTGAATTGCCTTCCCTGGAAACTGCCTTTTCTCACGCTATCATTACTCTGGTTGTTGTTCAAGGTATATCGCTTTACTCGGACAACTTTTCCTTTGATTTTGAGGTTTTCTTCATCCATCGACAAAGCTAATTCAACTCCGTCAGATTTGGCAAAATTAATAAACCCAATACCTAAAATTTAATATACTCGTAAATATTGGTTTTATTCCATAATGATATACACATATCACGAGTGTCCCTTGCGGGGTAGACAGAGAGAACAGATCCTCAAACTTTTCTATCCAAGCACACAACTTTCGCCTTCTCCACAGTTATACATCTCGTCACACACAATCTTCTATTATTCATACTTCTCGCTCTGTCGAAAATGCTCACTTTCGTCTACTTGACATTCTATTTTGAAGGCTTGTAATCAAATAAAATAATATATGTAACGTAAAAGCAAATACAACATCTTGTAGAGCAGAAAATTTTCTTTCCAATGACGTATAACATTTACCATTTTGTTTTACTTTTGGTACTTATTTTTAAATTGGAAAAAAACGGACACAACTTTGTTGACACCCAATATAAAGCTTATCAAAATACTTCTAATAACAAAACACGGGCAATTGCCTAGTCAGTTGGATCCTGAACATAGATCTTATTTGTAATACCTTGATGTACCTGGCTATGAGATATTAAAAAATATACAGTAAATATAAAATTGTAACTAAAATTAGCTGTTAAAAGACAGACCATATTTAATAAGAGATAATTTCGCAAGATGAAAACTCAAATAGGATCAAAATGAGGCAATGGAAAAGCATTCCGTGTACAGTTCCCTTTTTCTTGATTCAATGGATTTTGAGTACTTTTTTGTGTCATAAATCAGTATATGACACTTTTGTGTATTGAATGATTTTGATTTGAATGCATGGTGTAAGGTGATTATGATAGGATTTAATTTTATTTCTGTTTAATAGCGACTTTTGTTCTTGTGACTGCTATACTAGGTTAGTCAAAAAGTTTTGAAAGCGGAAATGAAAATACATTTTTTTTGGGAGGAAATCACTTTTATTGCTCAGTATAGTCTCCCATAAGATCAATACACTTGGTCCAACGATCTTCCAACTTTGTTGTCCCATCACGGAAGTGACTTTCTGGAAGGCCTGCAAAATACTCCTCTTCGTTTGATGAAAAATGCTTTCCACGGGGGAATTTTTTGAGGTGTGAGAACAGCCAGAAGTCAGAGGGAGCTAAATCTGGTGAATAGGGTGGATGCTGCAATAATTCGTACCCCAATTCACTGATTTTCGCGATGGTTTTTTGAGCTGTGTGAGCAGGTGCATTGTCTTGATGAAAAATGATTTTTTTCTTCTGCAAACCGGGTCTTTTTTCACAAATTTTTTCATCCAACTGGTCCAAAAGGTCACAATAATAATCAGAGTTGATTGTCTTACCAGTTTGGAGATAATCTATCAATAAAATTCCTTTTGCATCCCAAAAAACTGACGCTAACACCTTCTTGGCCGATTTCTGGACACGATACTCACTTCGGAGCCAAAGTGCCTGGTTCACACCACTCCTTAGCCTCTTGTTTTGATTGAGGATCATGGTGGTAGACCCAAGTCTCATCCATAGTGATGAATCGACGCAGAAAATCCTTTTTATCCTTTCGAAATTGCTCCAAATGTTGCTCAGAAAGTCGCATTCGAACGTGTTTTTGTTGCATTGTTAGCAAATGCGGCACCCATTGTGCACAGTTTTTTGAAACCCAAAACTTCAGCCAAAATATGCCATGTTGTTCCATGTGAGATGTCTATGGTGTCAGCTATCACATCCACAGTCGATCGATGATCTTCCAAAACCATATCCTGTATTTTCGCTATGATTTCTGGTGTTGATGCACTTTTGGGACGTCCTGAGCGTGGATCGTCTTCAACGCTTGTACGGCCACGCTTAAACTCCAAAACCCATCGGTGAACGGTTGGAAATGAAGGAGAAGACTCCTTTAATACTTTCACCATCTTTGCATGGATCTCAGTAGCCGATAAACCTTCCAAAACAAAGAATTTAATCACTGCACGATATTCGGATTTTTCCATTGTTAAAAAATACACTGACACGTCAACTTCAAATGGCTTGTAAACAATGAATGAATTGACAGATCGAAATGAAATTTTGAGTACGTTCTTATGAAAGATGAAATATTAAAATGACGTAGAAATTTTGGTTTTCTACTGCTCCATAGATGTCGCTTTCAAAACTTTTTGACTAACCTAGTATAATTATTACTTTTGTTAAGTGTAAGGATAGGTGGTGGCTGCGACCATAAGAATGGGCACTTTCCCACATCTGTATATGTTTAGAAAAATATATTTGGTAAGAAAATGAACCAAGGGAAGACAAACTGCTAAGAATATGATGTGATAACACAATCGACATTAAGTGAAATGTAGTGTTCATATATAATCATAAATTTTGATGACTCCCAAAAATGGTTGTCTTAAATGCTTCCTAAAGCTGCACAAATCAACCATATCTCAGGCAGACTATTCCACGTTACGGGACCAGCAACAGCAAAAGTCCTGTCATAATAACGCAATCTATTGGATCGATATTGAACAATTAATTTATTCAATGAAGATGAGATCAACCTCAAAGTTCAACTCCTCTTCGAAGCAACATCAATCAGACACGGATTCAAAGGATACAATGGAAACATCCCATCAAGGGCTTGAATACAAATTTTGAAATCAATCAGTTCGCTACACTTCAGCCTGTGGAGACTTTTTCAAAGCGGAGTGATATGAGAATATTTATAACTAGCTAGCAGCCGCATTGAAAATAGACTAGTCTAGAAATTTGATAAAAATTCATGATATTTAAAGGGTTTGAGCTATATTCTAAGAATGAAAAAAAGTATTATTTCAGAATATTGTCCAATTGACAGCAAAATTGTAAAACATCCGTTTGTAAGAATTGGTGAGAATTTTCAAATGAATTTGAATTCAATAAAACGTAGACATGAATTCAACACCAACAGAAAAATGAGAAAACTGAAGCCATACCTTAAGATATTGCGATTTATTTAGCACTCTCAGCTTCGCTATTGCTAGTTTCAAGCCCTGGATGAGAAAAGATAGGTCATAGGCAATATTAGGAGACCATATATTTCAATTGCATAGAGGCTCACAGAACTGCAGTAGCCTTAGACAATGGACTAATCTCTAAGACAATCCAATCATGGAATAAGATTGAACGAAATCGAAAATGGAGAAAATACCAAGGAGAGCTAACTGGAATATAATATCGTAGAACAGAAGAATCACCGAAATAAGAAGTCTACGGCACAGAAAACAGTCAGATGGAGTAGGCAATGAATAAAATATTGGTACAAACATGAGGAGAGTATGGAAGAATCACAACTCGCTCTATGGCATACCACTGGCAGTAGACTACTGGGCAGATCACCCAAAAGATGGAGAGGCATCTGGCAGTCCACGTTTCAAAGAATACGAGGGTTGCTACTTAAGTTTTGAGATATGGCAACACCAGTGCAGATACGTCAAATCTGACATCAGCATTGTAAAGTTTGACGTTTTTAATGGGATACGTGCTCAGAAAGTTTTGTCATACGAGTGCTATTTGTATTGTTTACAGTGACTTGAAAAATTCATCTCGGCCAAAAATGGAATTAAATCGTGAACATTTTCATGCGATGATTTTTTATGATTTTCGACGTAGACTAACTCAACAACAGTGTGCTGATCAACATGCTTCGACTTTTGGTGATGAAGCACCATCCCGGGCCACTGTGTTTCGCTGGTTTTCCTAATTCAATCGTGGTCGTAGATCGCTCCAGGACGAATTTCGTGAAGGTCGTCCAAAATCGGTTGTTGTGCCAGAAAACATTGATGCTGTGCGTGAACTGATATTGCAAGATCGTCATGTGACTTATCGTGAGATTGAGGCATTAGTTCCACTCGCATACCTTTTTTTTTTACCTGGCGATTTTATTGCCATGTGGCAATCTCTTCCGACCAACCAGAAAGATGTTTTTATAGACCCTAAGTGTTAATCAGACTGGAATTCTATTTTAAAAAATCTGAGTTCCAGCGGAGATCGAATCCGCAACCTCCGGATCGGCAGACAAGTGTCTTACCACCAGGCCACGGAGGTCATCAATACCTTCAATATTGCATGAACATTTGGCCGTCAAAAATATTTGTTCGCGTTGGATACTGCATAATTTGACAATTGCTCAAAAAAAGGCTTGTGTCGATTGGTCCAAAGAAATGTTGAAAAAATTCGATCGCGGTGCTTCAAAAGACGTTTATAAGATCGTGAAAGGCGACGAATCACGGATCTATGCATATGAGCCAGAAACTAAACGGCAGTCGACTGTATGGGTCTTTCAAGACGAGTCAAATCCAAAAAAAGTTGTTTGCACACGAAGCACTTCGAAGCAAATGGTGGCTTGTTTCTTTGGTATAAATGGTCATGTCGCAACATTGCCTTTAGAGGAACGTCGTACGTTCAATTCTGAATGGTACACCACCATTAGTTTGCCAGAAGTGTTCGGAGAAATGAGGAAAACCAACCGCCGAAGACGGATCATTCTTCACCACGAGAATGCGTGCTCTCACACGTCGGCTCAAACAAGTGACTTTTTGAGCACTCAAAACATCGAATTGATGGGTCATCCGCCGTACAGCCCTGATTTGCCCCCCAATGACTTCTTTTTATTCCCGAACATCAAAAATAAATTGCAAGGTCAACGATTTTCGACGCCTGAAGAAGTGGTTGATGCGTTCAGAACGCATGTTTTGAAGTTACCTCATTCGGAGTGGAAAAAGTGCTCTGAAAATTGGTTCAAACGCATGCAAAAGTGTATTGATCTTCATGGAGAGTATTTTGAAAAACAATAAAGCCATTTTCGATGATAAATATTTGTTTTTACTTATCTGTCTCAAAACTTATGTAGGACCCCTCGTAATGCAGGTAAAACAGATTCAAAACCTAATAGAACAAATACACTTGGGCTATCTGAATTAATCAAAAACAAAACAAACCGACAGTTCCTTAAAATTGAATACATGTACATAGTTTTACCGTGTTTCTTTATAGTAAAATCATAAATATTGTACCCTAACTAAACCAAAAATACAATAAATATCTTAACAAAATAAAGAAATTAATTTGGAATTTTTCCTACCTTTCCCAATCTGAGTTTGTCTATCCCTGACGACTCGGACGCTTATAATGTCACCGCATCGGCTGAACATATTCCTTAAAGTCTCTTCCTCGATGTTGAATGGCAAGTTCCCTAAGAATACAGTCTTCTTACTGTCTACAGGTACCTTACGATCTGAGTAACACCGATCTACCCTCAAGTGGTGTCCTTCTAAGAGTGAATTGTTTTCAATTAAAGCCTGCAAAAAATAGCACTTTTTTTTAAAAACACATTTCATCAACATAAAACATTTAATTTTATTTAATGCGATGGTATGTAGACCACAAATATCCATCATTATTACTCTTGAAGAAATCAGAAATCTTAATATAAATTCTAATATTTTTTTTAAATTCTCAGAAAGATAATTTTAAATAAAAATTGTTTTCTGTATTTTGTAGTTGACAAGGGCCTAAGAAGCCGAAATTGTCATCCTGAGGATTTATTTAAACACTTCATTGTACAATGTATAATTTGGCAAGTTTATTGCCAAAGGGCAATCTCTTCCGAACCAACCAGAAAAATTGTTTAACAATATTCTTTCCAGAGTTGAGTGAAAGATTTATATAGAATTTTATAAAAAAAAGTGATAAAACAATTGTAAGATAAGAAGAAAGGAATAATTTGACGATTTAAATATAACAATTTCATTTGTGGCTAAAAGATATAAGTGGATATTGGGAAGGATAATGAGGGAAACAGGAAATACAATACATCATTGAAGGGAAATATGCTTTGTGAGTCGTTGTTTAAAACACACCAACAGAGAATTTTATGTCCGCTGGGTCTAGGGCCTAACGCCATGGACAGTAAAGGACAGTGTGAAAAATGAAGAGTGGTGAACTGGAAAAGCTAATAGGCAATCCACGCTTGTATGGAGCGCGATTCAAATAAAATTAATAGAAATTTATAACTATTTATATTTCTTAAAGATTTATAAAGCACAATATAATCATTCATTATACCCTTTTGATCTTAGCCATTTTCATAATATTAAATAATCTAATTTTAATTTGAAAATATCTACAATATATCGTCGTCATACAAGAGAAAGTGACCAAGTGCATTTTTCGCGAAAACGTGATTAATAACTATCTGACACCTTACTAACATAATGGTGGCCTGGAAGAAATAACCCAGCAAGAACTTGGAAGAATAATAATAATATCTTGACTTGTTTAAAATGACTATCTGCATTGATGTTTATTTTCTTACAAGCAAAATTGTATGAAAATTTTCAAAAATATTATTTCTTTATTTTGAAAGCAATGAACATTTCTATACATCCAAAAAAAATCACAAATGCGAATACGTTTATTTAAAAAAAAAGTTGAAAACAAAAGTGTAAAAATGGTTAAATGGCTCTCCTAAACATTTTGCATTTTGTTAGTTGGTCACTTTCTCTTGTATGACGACGATATATTAAAAAAATTACATTCAACCATTTTAGGATAGTTCCAAAAAATGTAGTTAGGTGATTCCAGAATTAGTATCTCAAAATGGTGTAATTTCAAATTGTTTTCCATTAAGAGCTCGGCATGTTTTTGCTAAATTATACAACTATTGATAAAGATAAGTATTGTTAGTACATTATATTAAACATGAGAATATTCAAAAAGATCTAGGAATTATAATTTTTATCACTTGAAATAGAATGAACACTTCACTGACATTGTAAAAAGAACCAATACACTTCCACGTTATAAAGAAAGCTTTCAGTTGGGCGACTCGATAAATGTTTTTGTTAGTCTATAATGGCTATGTTAGACCTTTTCTAGAATTCGGTTACCAAATATGGAACCCTCATTTCATAAACGATATTGGACTTCTTGAAAGAGTTCAAACACGAGTAACAAAAATTTCAAGATTTCATGATATTAGACTGTGTCTATTTAAGTCGAGTAATACTCGCAACAAACACGAATCATGGAGACTTGTTTTGAGTGTTATAATGATGCTTATGTGAGTGATGTGTCATTGAACTAGTTTAAAAACCATCTGGACAAGTTCCTACATACAAACTCAGGAACGCTGTTTTAGTGTTTAGTTTCCCTAACTTATTTAAATAAATTTTTTTATTTTCCTTTAATAAACATATAACAGTTAAACTTGATATAGAAATTAACAACATTAATGCTGCCTGTCAAAGACAATAATATAAATTGACTTTATTAATTTTGGTACCTTCTGTCAAATTTGGGCATTGAAGGTTTGATCCTTTTGAATTGAATATATTCATATGGAAATGATTCCCAAGTGATGGAACGGAGTAACATAGTGATAAATTGTCAAAAAGAAAAAAAACTCGAAATTACCTTTTCCACTGATGAAGCATTTATAAATTTAACGTACGCGATAACACTGCTTCTTTCAGCATGGAATTTCTTCTCTATAAGCGCTACTTTTGGTTTTGATTTGAAATCTGCTAACGGAATACTTCTTATTCTGTAAAAGAAAACAATCACGATAACATATTGAAGCACATTCAAGATTAAAAGTTTTCATAGTTTTATACAGTTTTCATAGTTTTATATACTTGAAAATATATAAAGGAAAAAAATAATGAAACAAGTAGAAAATTTGAAAATAACCATAATATCGTTTCTACAATGGATTCAAACTTAGTGCAACTTTTTATTATGAAAATAAATATATGAAAAACATTAGTGATCACTGTATTACTTTTTTTATAAGTTACTCTATCTTTTTTATAAAAAATGACTTCACATAAACTTGATAATAACTTTATTTTTTGACTGTCATTTTAACTATTAGATTTATGTTTTTGCTGAAGTTGTCAAGACAATAAAACTCTGCAGTAATTAATGCCTTCTCAAATGCAATAATGTGAATATCATCAGCACACGCAAGAAGTTGTATGGTCTAATTGAAGATTGGTGAAAAACAAAAGCATGCATACAATAAAACAATACATGCGCGAGTGTCATTCATCCGCAACAATCATTAGTTTAGTGAGGAACTGATTGCCTGTATAATTCACAATTTCGCACATATTTAAACTGCTTATTCGAGTTTTACACACTAAACTTGCTATTATATTTCATAACGATTCGAGTTTTATACACTAAACTTGCTATTATATTTCATAGCGATTTTGGTACTGGCCCATAGGTTATCAATTCACATGAACCATTGCAATGTGACTTATATCAACTAAGTTAATCTAGCCATAGATTAATATTGTATTTAATCCCAACCCAATACGCGTTCATATAAACGGTGACTTAAAAATCAAATGAGCCCCAAGTGGCCTTACGGCACTGATAGTATTCGTAAAGGTTACATGGCAATGAATTATAATCGCTTTTTAATTTTTTTAACAGCACAATAATTATAAAAGAAATTATTCAGCAGTCAATGTGTTAAACAACCAATTAATTGAAAAATTAATAAAATTTTAAAATAATGGCCTTTTACGAGCGAGGTATTTAAAATTCATTCAGTATAGCTTTGATCTGTTCGACGTATCAGAGCGAAGGCCATGCTGTAAAGGTGGGTTTACACATGTAAAAAATATTCTTAAATAAATTTTTATTTTTCAAACAAATATATTTTTGTCCTTTTTCAAATGTGTTTATTTTCATGTTATTTTTATTTTGTCCATTGGGAATTCGGCGCAAAATGAGATACCCACACTTTTTTTTTTATCAAATGTACTTGAGTGACTTTTTGGTGTGATAAGAGTGATGTTGCTATTTTGACGTATACCGTAATGGTATTGAATGGAGGTTTTTATGACATTTTTAGAACAAAAAAATATACGTATCAAGTCAGGTTTATACAATAATAAAGTAAAAAATAATTCAATATTTGTGGTAAAGTTGGAAGCAAGGCTCCTCCTAACAACAAACAAAGGCCAGGTTGAGTGGGGCAATCTGGACAAAATAATAATGAAGCATTTCTTTTCTTAGCTGTATCCCAGCATTGCTTACACTGCGACTTTCGGTTTTATTGTCAGTGTCTTTTTCACAAAACTTCGGCAGATGTTTCTTGGTTTTTGATTGTACTGTTTGTCTCGGAATGATGATAGAGGTGGACCTAATAACTTTTTGATTATAAATAACATGAAATCATACGACATTTACTGTGAATTGTCTGCATTTTATAAATGCCAAGAATTCAATAATATCTGGAACAGATGATGGCCAACTTTTTGTACCAACTTAATGTTTTTCTTTTGCACGGGTAGTAAGCTAACATCTGGCCATAATAGTTTATACCGCCCGTGTGATTGTTGTAATTTATTACCATATTTGGTTTGGTAACCACTTTACCACGTCTGTTTTTAGTATCAGACAGCTCCCCATCAAATTCAGAAGAAATCATAAAGACTTCTCGGCGGTCTTTTCATTTGGTAACACATATACCATTTTCTGTGAACTGATTCACACTTTCTCCTTTCATTAGTTGTTTTATATCGATCGGTTTTTCTTTTCTATTTGCTCGTAGTGTCCTGTGGCATGCGCATTTTGGTTCAACATTTTTTTTTTGTAAGAGGAACACTATTATAGAAATTATCCATTTAAACTAAATATCCGGCTCCTGTCTTCCCCTCTAGCAATTTGTGAACGACTTTATTAGTGTGGCCTTTGCCACTTAACTCTTCATCTGATGATCCACCATATACTCGTACAATTAGTTTTACGTGTCAAGTTTTATACCATATTTGAACTTTTTGCCTTTTATATATTGGCGAAAAATTAATCGGCCTCTTCAAAGAACCAACGATTTATCTATCGATAGTTGTCTGTGTGGATTATAAATTACCTCCATTCTTTCATTGAAAAATCAATCATTGTCCTGATTTTTGCCAAGCTCGATAGATCTTCCTCATTAATGTTGAAATGTAGTGCCCGTAAGATAAGTAAAAATCTCTTGAAATGAATTGCGAAAATGCCGGTAAATTGAATAGGTAGTCCGTCTTCCAGTAGTCACTCAACCAGTTCAAACGTATTGTTCCGGCGTGTAGTAGTAAACCCAACCACACCCTCATTTCGTCTTTAGTGACATTTTTCCATCGCGTGATTCTGCTTGTATCACCTTCTGATTTCGGCAATACTTCAACAGCATACACATTGGTTTGGATTGTCACAAGGTTGTATAAATCTTCATTGAAAATCAAATCAAAATAATCTATTCGTTCTTTACTTGACATCTCAATTTTCAGCCCGGGTATTTTTGAAAATGGTATAGAGGCTGGTTGTTTTTTTTATATTCGACCATTGCGTAGAGCTAATGTCTGGTGTTCTAGATGTTTGTGAAACAGTTTGAATTTGAATATTGTCATCATTTTCAATATCTGACTCAAATTCAGAATCGTGCTCGATGATCGTGAATTCCTCATCACTAACGTCACTAAATGAATCATCCATATCATCCTCAATCCTTTGTCTTTTAGAGCGCGATGGGCGATTCATTTTTCAAGGTAAACGTAATTTTTTTCGTAAAATCAAAAAGAAACTTATATACTAAATATCACTATGTACACAAATTACTATAATATATTTTTCAAAAGGCACTTCTTTTTGCTCACAATTCACTATGTCACTCATCCAAAATTGAAAATAACTAGAAAACATAAACAAAATATATCTACAACAAATATCCCTTGCAGTGACCTTTTCACAAAACAGCGCTAGAGAAATAGTCCAATTATTATTATTATCAAGTCTCACAATGAAAACAAATGGAATAAAAACTAGAAAAAATATTATTTACAACTGCGGGTGTAAACTCAACTTTACAATGCGTTGCATACGCGAGAACGCCCGAATGCAGCGGCATCTTCCGAAGTAATGAACGAATATCGTATGCTGATATAATACACTAACAATATTTAGGCATGGACACGCCGCGCGTGTTTTGAGCATGAAGCAGATGTTCACATGGACACGCCAGGCGTGTTCTCAGCATTGGATGAGTTAACTGAGCCTTTAAGTTTAAAACCGTTGGAAAACAACATGGCGAGTCGTCCTAGTTCTGTAATTTTTCAGTCAATCACAAGGCAAAAGGAAAGTTTACAAATTGACTTGGAACAAATACTAGTCCAGTTAATAGTTTCACAGAGGAATTAGAATTCGTATTTTGGTAGTATCTTTGTTTTATAACAATTTCCACTTACATCTAGAGTGATCAGGTCTCAGCGTTTCAACACTGTCTCTCCGGACTCCGAATTTTGTTATTATTTCTCTGGGTTATGTTAATCTTGTAATAATGTTTAACATTAACTTAACAATCTAGCGTGCGGCCCAAGCGTTTAGCGTCAGACTAATATGAAAAATAATTTTTACTTTAGGTAAACATCACTGTTTGCCAGTTACCATAACCATGTTCTCTGATTATTCACTGTTGACTGATATTTGCATTGTTCCTATCATAATATAAATAGGCCAAAGCCCGTACGACGGTTGTCGCCAAAAAAAGAATACGAGAATTGAATTTTGAATACGAGAGGACTACTTGGATTCTCTCCGAAAGTAATTCGAAATTTGAATCTCGGTGGGTCCGTGATACTGAACGAATTTTTAATACCTAGCTAACAATTTTTGAACCGGTGTAAAAGGGGACGATGTATAAATGATATATGTAAACAAATTTTACATTTATGAATACATATTTTCATAAATGTAGAATTTGTTTTACTTCCGTGAATATTTCACGGGTTGCAACTAGTATTAAATTATTAAAAGAAAAGTACATTTGTTTAAATATTAACAAAAAAGATTATTTTTTATTTGCCTAAGTTTTGTTTTCTTTAAACATCTTGTATTTCCCATTGAAGATATACTTATTTTTTTACTTACGCACATCTCAGGGTTTATATAAACTGAAATCTGGTCACCCTGTTAACATTGGATGAAAACTGCAGTTCTATACCAAGAAAAACATAACAGACTCATAAAGTTGGTGGTGTCAGGGAAACCAGGTTGCATGAGCAAACACCAATGAGTTTGAGATAGAATACATTGAGAGAATTTCACTATCAAATCGCTCCATCATTCAGAATGACTCAAATTTGCAATATCTTACCCAAGATCATCATTGTCAGTCATGAATAGTTTACAAAGATAGAATATAAAAAAATTACATACCTTACAGATTCAATTTCACCGTAAGGAGAAAACTTGTACTTCAAAACTTTATCATAGTTCTGCTTAACAACAGATATCGGAACATTACCGACAAATATAGTTCTCTCAATTTCATCAGCATCAAACTTCTGTTCACGCATGACTTTCTTCTCTATCCTACGTGAAGCGTTCTTTTGAAACTCGGTCATCTCTGCTTGATCATCACTTTCAGCAACGCTATCCTTTTCCATTTGGGCTTCTTCATCGGAAACAGGAACCTCACTGGTGTTTTTGGAATTTATTTCTTTCTTGTTTTTTTGTTTTTTATTAAGTTTATCCTTTTTTTTGGATTTTTCTAGAACAGTCGCATTTGATGTATTTACAAATTTATGTTCCTTCCTTTTCGGTAAGAAACCGGAATCCAAAGACTCTGATAATTCATCCACTGTCTTATTTTTTTTTTTATTTTTTTTTTTAAATTTGTCACTAGAATTCAAATCTGTCGATTTTCCGTTCAATGAAACATTTTCTTGGCTTGATACACTAGATGTTTTATTTCTTTTATTTATAACTTTATCTCCGATTAGAGGGCTGTCGTTAAATTCAGCTTTACCTTCGTAATATTCTCTGACAATTTTTTTTGGATCCTCATTTTCTGGTATTTTCTTACGTTTTTTTATCTTTTCTGTTTCTTCGCCCGCAGAATCTGAATGGTCGGCTTGTTGTGATAAAAATTGGAAATTATTGAATAATTTAGATTTTCTCTTTTTAGTTACACTTTTTGGCGAATCAAATTGGTTTACTGTTGGTGATTTGATTTTAGGAGTATTTTTCGTTAACACTTCGGGTGTGAAAGCGAGTTTCGGTGTTCTGGATTTATTTTGAGTTTCACGAGGTGTGACATTCTGAGCTGGTGGCACTTTTACAGGTGTCAATGGTTTCTTTGATACCTTCGGTCTATTTGGAGTGTGATTTCCCGAAATTAAATCGGCTATACTTCCAACTTCGTAATCCATTTTCGAAACAAGACCTGAAACAAAAACAATCATGTGTTAAAAAATGTAAATCTGATATTTTTATATACTTTACACGTTTAATAATTAAATGAATACCTTTTACTTGTAAGAAATTCGATTCAGTTTATTGAATAAATGAAATCAAACGAATGTACACATTTTCAGAAATTGAAACGACACAACACATGCGCGATACACAGAGAATTTACAATAATTGTAGGTTATGTAAATATTGCCAGTTATTACATTTATTTTATCATTAAAAATAATAATGTATATCATGGAAATATAATCCTTATTGCCAGGTTCGTACTTTTCTCCTATTAATTTACTTCTTTTTGTATAGAATGGCGGCGCTTAGTTTACTTCTTTTTATAAAATGGCGACAACCCCTCTCGGCGGGAACCACAATCATTTCAAAAATCCTTGCCTATCGCACCAGATTACTTCTTACTGCCTTAATAATAACACCATCCAGTGAGGAAACATAGACGACTCTATAAAAACAAAAATTAACCCCCCAACACAAAAAAGGATATTCAAAGTTCCAATAATAAATAACGCCATCCTGTCCCATCGATGGGCATCCTGCCGTTTGCAAGTTAAAAATTAGCATTATAATTGCCAGTAATAAAAATGTTACAAAAATTCATAAATATTCTCTTACGACGAAAAGACCCCTATTCAATTTATTATTGAGTGAGAATGTTTTTTTCAATGTTAATGTTTCTGACTGGAGACAAATATAATTTGATATGAGCCATACACGTATGACTGAATATATTGATTTTAAAATATGAATTGTTCCATCAATTTAAGACAATAATTACGAATATTTTTTTGTTATTGTTTCACTTCTGTCAGTTGTATTTAGATGAACATTCTTCTTCTTCCTAATTAATTGTATTGGCCATTATTTGATCAACGGTACTATTATAAAATTTCCTGCACAGCAAGTGGACTACGGTGGACTCATCGTTAATTTATTTTACTAATCTTTTAGCAGCTCTTCAAGTATAAATCAATCATTACGTCTTGTAATTTATGGGATTTGTTATAACTTCCCCTAGCACTACTAATTTAGCACCGTAGATTAATATAATAAAGACAAGAGATGACGAAATTTTGCTCTCACATATTTTTTTAGGTCCGTTTTTTAGTTATTTTTACCGTTCAGATTATATTTTCATCTTAGTCTCGCAACCTCCATAAATAATTTTACATTAGGTAAATTAAATCATTAACCGCTTTGAGACCATGATTAATGTAATTTGGTAGAGCTTATCGAGTTTGGTCTCGTGTTTTATTTACATTTTAAAGAAACCAAGCAATTTCTTTTTTGATGAGGCAATCAATGAAGTGTCACCAACATATCAAAGATGCGAGAATTATTTTCTTCGTTATATAAAGCTCACTGACCCCGATTTTAAGTACACTTCTCAAAAAGAAGATAATGGACTCACGACGAACACCCTTCTGCACTTTATTAATTTTAACGGTGGAATAATAATGTTGGTAGAAGGGTTTTATTGGGTTTGCAAGGTGTACATTACTCTCCAATTTAATATAATTTTGAACTACTGAATAATTCACAATTTGAAATACGTTTTTATAATATACTCGTAATAAGCATAACTCTGCTAGTTTCTGAAAATCGGAAGACTTTTCTGTTAGTTTTCGAATTTTGAGGGTTTGTTCTCGACTATCTTTTCCATTAGAAATCCTTACCGGTCTTGGATCTCTGCCAGCTAATTTATGGTTTTTAACGATTTTTGATCTTGGTAAGCAGAATTTAATTGGCATAATATATACCTATAGTTGTCGCGCTTACTTAAAAATTATGTAGAATGCACATATGAGATATTAAAACAGTGGGTTTTATAGTATTAGGCCACCCGCGCACTAGGCAGCCTAAATTTTGAGCCAGTTATAAGAAGCCAGCCGACGGTCGACCGTTGAGTCGAAAGACATGGACGTGGAAGATGTTATTGATTGTTTACATTTTGTCTCGTAAGAAACGCAAAGCAAAAAGAAGGCATTGGATTCATTCTTTATTTCTGGAGCGGCACTCAAATGGCTTATTCCAAAATTATTTTAAGGATCTTCGAAACTACGCGGATTATTTTTTAACTATACAAGAATTTAAGTACAATCATTTGATAGCCTATTGGAAAATAGAAAAAAATCAATTATGTGTACTAATAGTTGTATGTGAGCTTGTATAACTCCAGAAGATAAATTGGTAATTACTTTGAGGTGTGTACACACAACCAAAATGTTATTTTTACTTTCATTGATATCGCGAAAGTCATCGCGAATTTCGTTTAGGAACGCAAAATACGTCTGGCTGCTACAAGTGCGCGGAGACTTGAGGCAGCCACATATATTTTCCTTGTCTGGCTCTGGCTGCGCGCAGCCAGTTGGCTGCCGTGCGTGCGCGTGTATATAATGTGTAAAAATATATGTGTATGTAATGGAAAAAGTGTTTAATTTGTTTTCGAGTCAGACAGACGCATGTTCACAAAATTTATGAAAAATGTATAATTTAATATTTCTCCTTATAATTATCCTTGAAATATGTATAAGAAATTCTAAAACTGGTCCAATATAAATATTAAAGTATGGAAAAAATTATTTAGTTTTATTTGTAAAGTCAAAAAGTATTACCACAAAATTTGTAAGTTTGTAACAATTGAATACAATTTGCAATATTATTTTTAGTATACGCCACTTGAACACTGTTTGAATTGTAAATGTGTTTACCTTAAATAATACGAAAATTAAAAAGTAAATACAACTCTACAAAGATTATGTCATGTATATGGCATTTATTTAATTCTTATCTTTCATCGCCATTACTCGTTCTTGAGATACAGTCAACAGTTGATTGGTTAATTTTAGTTGATTTTATCTTGGAATCAACACAGTTTGAACGAAATTATTTTTTATTTTGCTCATAATCGTGACAAATTGGCCTGCAATAGGATTATCAGTGCTTCCGAATGTTGGAGTTTGGGTAAATGGGTTTGCTTTTAACCCTTCATATAAAAAAGTTGGTGACTCGAAAGCATGGTACGATACATTGAAAAAACCCAATTGGAGACAAACTGGGCTTTTGGACCTGTTTGGACTGGCTTATACACCGGTATGGCATAAATATGCTTCTTATCTTGTTTGGAAAGAAGGCGGCGGATTTGAAGGTAAACATTCAAATTCAAGTGTTCATTTAAGATAATTTTATTTTTCGTCGCGGACTCAATGCTGAGGGTCGCGTTCTACCATTTGAAGGAGCAAATATATTTCTTATTTGATGTGACCATCAATAAAGTGTCACTAACCGAGTACCCCAGAAGTCTTGAAATCTCAGATCAAGACGTCTTCAGGGCTTGTTCGTAACCAACTTCGTAGTCCCGTAGAAGAAAGGAATCATGCGCTCACGTTACGGTCGCAAATCGGGATGGACCATGCGCTTACGTTACTTTCTCGAACCAGGACAGACTCATACGCTCGCGTTACGGTTGAGACTCTGCTGTATGCCAGCGGTATTCGGTATGCACCCACTTATGGCGAAGTTGACTACGAACAAGCCCTGAAGATAAAAATAAATTTCAACATTTTCGAAAAGTCGGCATCATTAGCCAAACCACGTGGTAAAATACTCCGAAAATATCCAATTGATACGAAAAACTGCGAAAGCCTCAAAACAATATATTTTTGTTTCTTATTTTAAAAAAGAAAATACTTCACCCCCAAATCTGTGGTTACGTCTCTGATTGTTGACTTGCAAGCTGCGTATGATTAGATACATTTATAAATGGTTCTCGTTTATTATAGCATCTTATAGCAGTTGAGTCTGTGTCAGTGGATCATTTTGGAATTTGTTCGTCGCGGTTGTGTTTATTTCTGAATTGATTCGAAACAATGGCAAATTGGCCTGCAATAGGAATAACAATATTTCCCAATACTGGGAGTTGGATAAATGGGTTAATGTATAGCTCTGAATTCAAAAGTGTTGACTCTTCCAAAACATGGTATCATACATTACAAAAACCGAAATGGACACCTCCTGACTGGGTTTTTGGACCTGTTTGGACGTGTTTGTACACTGGGATGGGATTTGCTTCGTATGTCGTATGGAAAGACGGCGGTGGATTTGGAGGTAAATAATCTAATTGCAATTTGATTATATAACCTAGTGAAATGTTATTTTAACCTCTCTGTTAATCTTAAGATAATTCGGAAATATTTCTTGTCAACACTATCGCGTAAATATACATGTCAAACAATATTTATTAATCAAGAATAGATAATAACAACTATATGGATCATTACAAATAATTTTATGAAGATTTAAACAGTATTTGTTATTAATATTAATGATTTTTTGACAGTTCACAAATATCATGTGCAGGACCAGCACAGAGTAAATAAAAATGAACATTTTTCGGTATATCATGTTTCATTAGTCCAAGTTTTTTTTCATTTACGAAAAAGGGGAATACATTTTGTAAATCAAGGTTAAGTAATATTATATTTTCATTGTTAACAGTACTGTTTCTTGTGACACATAGAGGTTGTACGATTTACGGTCTTCCTCATGGTTTATTTAACCTTCATCGCGTTTTTGTTGTTTATTCTTCATTTGTTTGAAAAGTTTGTGATAGTAATCGCGTATTCTTGTATTTTTTTAATGTATGCCTTTTTATTAAAAAAAAACAAATATTTACGGGTTGTGCCTTAAGATATTATTTTATGTGACAACCTTGATAAAATATCTATACTTTAAAACGGGTTACATTCTGGGAAAATACTAAGAGGAGCGGAATAAACACGTGCATTGAGAAGAATACATGTATATAGTGACAATGTATGAAATAATACGGAATAGAGTGATGCGGGATGGCTATGATGTGTTAAGTAAGATGAAGAAGAACATGCTAATATGGTTTGGGCATGTGGAACGAATGAATAAAGAAAGACTAACAAAAGAGATGTATAGTGTTTTAGGGATATATCCTTAAGGGAAGAGATGATGATGATTTGTTGATAAATAAAACACGTTTTGTATCGCAATGCGGAAGAAGAGTTTTTATTAGTAAACGTAGATATTTATACTATTTCCGCGTGTGTGCGGGAATGCGAGCAAGATATCCTTCGTCTCGTTTCTGCATTAGCAAAACGATTAATGTCGTATGTAGGTGATAATTTATTTACGGAATCGGCGCGACAGACGTGGTGCGTTCTCGCTCCGGCATGGAATGCGGTCCGCTCCCGGCTACGGGCTGAATGACCAGCGTGCGAACTTCGGACTTGTTTGTTTTGAATTGTCAAGGAGTGCGAAGGTCGCATCGCCGATCATTGACCGAGTGTGCGACGACCGCCACAGTGTAAATGTGAGTAGAAGGCGTGTGAGAGGAAGACCAAGGAAAGTATTCTTGGATTAAGTGAATGATATTTTGAAAGAAGGAAACGTAGAAAGTCAGAGTAATCGTAGAAGCTGTACGAAAAGGTGTATGGATGTAGAAGAGGCTAAATATGCGTGTAGAAATAGGAAAATCTGACAATCTGTCATCTGCCTACCCCTACAGGGAAATAGCGTGATAGTATATATAATATGTATGTACGTAAATCAAAACGAGTTATCTCACAAATGAATGGGAAAATATTCAAAATGTCGAGTTTTTGCTAAGTTTATTTCTTTAGATAAAGTGAAACATTATTTTTGTTGACATTTTTATTTCGAAATTTTGGGACACTTTTTCATTCAATTCAAATGGTAGTTAAAAGGTCAATTGGTATAGGGTAAATGTAGGTATTATCGTGATATAAATACGCCATCAGTTCTGGAGCTCGAACTGTTTCACTATCAGATCTTATATTCTCCTCATTTGTACGCTCATCATTGAACATCAGAATTATGGTGCACTCATGATATGAAATGCACGCATTCTTTTCTTTTATTTGAATTTATCCTCTCAACAATGAATAGGTAATATCACGATATGGAAAGGTAATATCGTGACATATGGGAGGTAATAACGTGATAATGTGATTTAAAATTGAAATTAATACAAACCCAAAATAAATTATACAAATAAGTCAAAATATGTTTTTATTACTAATACAAATTATTATTTATGTCTATACTTATAATATAAAAAGCTTATTTCTCATAATATTTCAATAATCATATTCTTATATCAATTCCGCACACTTATCACACATTACATACAGCTCTTCTTCACCAGGTGCAACATTCAGACATGTGTTGTGATATGGCCGGGTACAGTATGAACACTGTACCCAGTTCTGACCATTTTTATCTCTGACGTCGTTGGAGTATTTAACAAGACACGCGGTACAATTCAAATCATCTTCAGAGGAATTTTGTTTTAACTTCTTGCTCACTTTCCTCGTAGACGCTGTTGCTAAAGACGTTGGCGCTGATGAGGATGGTTCAGTATTTTCCTGGTCGTTCAAGCATTTGGCGGAAGAATCGATTTTTTTTCTATTCGTTTTTTTCTTTTTAGCCGAAGGAGTCGGGACTACCAGCATGTTATCAATGGTGGATAGCACAGCATGGTGGTCTTCAGCATCAACGTTTTCGTTCGTTTCCTGTATTTGTGCTTGTGGTGCAACGTCTCTTTCCGTCAATCGAGATGGTGCCAGATCATCGAGTGGAACAGCGTCTTTGTTAAACGGACAGATTCCACATTTTTTGAAAGCGTTGGTAATGTTGGTGGTTGTAAAGGCCTTGAAATAAGCAGGGTTAAGAATGCCGTGGAAATGGGTTCTGTCTGGTTTCTGGGTTGGTTGACGGATCATATACTCCTTCACACTCTCGTTCCAATGGTTCTTTAGTGATTTGTAAACTCCTACATCTAACGGTTGTAAGATGTGAGTGTTGTAAGCCGGGAAAGTGAAAAGGTAAATTTCATTTTGCCTCGCTAGATCAATCACTTCCGGGGTAACATGTGACGCATGAGAATCCATAAGCAACAGCACTGGGCGACCATCTGGTATAGCCTTGATAAAGAACTGAAACCATTCCATAAACAGATCTGCCTTGATCCAGCCTTTAGATGATAGTTTTACCATCGCATTGGGCAACGCGTCCCGTTTTAGGTTATCACTCCATCTGACACCTTTGAATATGATTAGTGGTGGAATCCATGTTCCGTCTGCGCACACACATTCCAATAATGTGGTATTTTCCCCCCTTTCAGCGTATGTGCGGTTATAGACATATTTTTTACCAACAGAGGTAATAACTTTTCCTTTGTTGGTGACATAGTTGAGACCAGTCTCGTCACAGTTCCAAATTCGATTACAACTATCTTTCAGGCCCAATTCATTAAGTTTATTTTCAAGTTTGGTGTAGAAGTCTTGGATGATTGTTACATTGGCCATGGATGCTCTATATGTTGATAAATTTTCTGCTACCCTTAAAGATAGCCCGTACCTTTCTTTGAATGATTGCCACCACCATTTACTCGCTATTTCTCTTTTGGATTGTTTATAGTTCAGGTAGTTTAATCTGTTGCAAGACTTTGCAAGTTGAAATGCGATCTCTCTAACTTGGTGAACGGTCAGCCCAAAGCCTAGTTCCTGCATCTCCAAAATATAATGGAATAACTTGATTTCGACCGGCGAAGGCAGGGCGAAGGGTCGACCAATCTTGGCAACGGTTTTATCTTCTCTGGTTACATAGTCCTTTACAGTGCTCCAGGGTACTCCAGTTGCTTTCGAGGCTGCATATATAGTAGAATGGTCCTCGACAACCATTTTCACAGCATTTTGGATGTCTGAAAGTGCATACTGTCTTCGTTTTTTAGGCGCTCGTGACATCTTAAACAAAAAAAATATAATAGCAGGTATTATCGTGATATTTTTAATGTATAGAATATTGAAAAAAAAATATGCTCATATAATCTCAAAGATATGTGCTATAGCCTGCCAAAATTAGTTAACCGATAAAATGCATACATATTTTATTAATAATTTCCAAATTCCGCCCCGCCATCTTGGTCACACATTTTGCGAAAATAGCCTAACAAACGGGCAGTCGGAAATAAGCTTTCATTAGATTAATACCCATAGTACAGCATGAACAACATTCCTCATCTATTGAGGAGAGTCTCGTCTATGACTAACGTAAAAAAAACTAGCACTTACCTTGTTGTTTTTATAAAAAAAAAAATCCTCGACGACAAACACACACTACACAACAATGAGATTTGACAGATCACCGACTAGAAGTTTTGTGGCCAACTTCACGGCCGTCCGAGCGCACATTTTTGTATATAGCTATCTTTATCACTCTCTAGGTAACCCGTATACAGCGTCTCGCTAGCTTGCTACGATAGGTTGTACTATGGTAACGTTTTAAAAAACTATCACGATATTTCCTATACCACGATAATACCTCCATTTACCCTACTCGTAGATCTTTCAGCCAGAAGAGTCATTTTGTGAGTAACACTATCTGTATTACACAACTTATGTAGTGGTATTGGTTTTAGAATGCCACACGATTGGTTTGCGCAGAGCGCACGTTTGTATTGTTGTTAAAATATTTGGTGATTAGAAAAACACTACCATGTCGAAATTAGGAGTGCGATTTTTGTCTAGTGTAATGTTTAGTTCAAAAATTTTCGAAAGCTTAGAATGTACTTTGTTATAACTTAAAGTTTCCTAGAATTTAGTATGACTCCATCCACTATTATTTGGCATTGTACTATAATTATGATACATTAATATGTTAAATAATCTTACATTAATTTTATTTTTATGTGCAATCTAATTAAAGCTGACGAACATTTTTACAATACTTTATAATTGTACTTATATTTATTTTTAATCTTGAAAAATTTCATTATTATTATTTAATATTTCCTAGAATCGACCACGCCTAAACAATTAATATGTGAAATAAATTTACTTTAATTTTATTTTTATGATTATTACAATTTAAGCGGACAGCATTTTTAATTTACAAAACGTGTGTTCATTTCAATGTTTGAATATAAAATATATTTTTTTTGCTTATTCATTTCATAAAAAAAATAAAGTGACAAGTTTTTGTAAATGCACTGTTACTCACACTATTTCAAAATTACTCTTCTGGCTGAATATATTATAGTTTGACTCGATAACTTTTGTTATAATAAATAAAAAGAAAGTTTACGATGAATAATTCTGAATACGACACTGCGTATTAATTATTTAACTACATACGTGTGATAATACAATACATACATATATCACTTGTTACAGGCTACAAACTTCAGTCAGTAGTGGCTGTCAGAGATAATACAAAATAGTTTCGTTTTTTTTCTCGGTATCCCGTGTATTGTATTCATTTTACATAACAATAATGGCAAACTGGCCTGCAATTGGTATGACACTCCTTCCAAACGTTGGAGGGATGATAAATGGAATTTTGTTTAGTCCTGAATATAAAAGTAATGGCCCGATTAAGTCATGGAACGATTCGTTAATAAAACCCAAATGGTCACCGCCGAAATGGGCTTTTGCACCTGTTTGGACAGGGCTGTATACCGGGATGGGATATGCTTCGTATATTGTTTGGAAAGAAGCCGGTGGATTTGATGGTAAATATAAAATTTTGAATAAGATTATTTTGTAATGCTGTGCACGAAATTTTAAAGCTTGAAATTAGTATTTAAGTCGGACTATGAATTTAGGCATATTTCTTGAATAGAAAATAGTTAAGAATTAGTATTTAGTGTTAACATCGGACTAAGAATTCCGTACATGATATTAATTTACCTTTCGCAGAAAAAATCTAACAACTATTTCAAAATAAAATGATTACTAATGACGCAATCTTAATTTATTTTCAATGCTGACGAATAGGTTGCCGTAGCCGGCTTTAAATTCCCGGCGCATAAGGCCCCACATAAGAGAGTTACATAATGTTTACATTTTATTATCAAGTTCGTCGCCGTTGAGCGTATCGTGCACGTCTACTGCAGGTATATCGAAATATCGGCCTGTAACTCAATGGTTTTACAAAAAACTTTTCATTTTGTTAAGGAGCAAGATTTTCGTTAATTTATTTATAATTTTATACGTACGTCTATTGCAGGTATATCGAAATGTCGGCCTATAATTCAATGGTTTTACAAAAACTTTTCATTTTGTTAAGTAGCAAGAATTTTCGTGATTTTATTTATGATTTTATGTACATGGTTATACATCTGGTAAGCTTATTGGTGTACAAAAAATTCTTCCAACCCACCAGCTTATATTAGATACCTCAAGTTTTTTTCCAATCCATGATAGATTTTACAAAAAAAAAATACTTATTTAAATTCGAGTAAAACATCTCTAAACAATAATAGTAGGATTATGGACGGAAGACGCTTGTGCGTGTATTGGTTTAAAGTGTGCAAGCTGTTTCACTTCAGCGAACATTTATTCTGCACAAATCATACCTAAAGTTCCGATGGCAAAGACATCAAAATTCCAAAATGATACATACATACTCGTACATATCATCACGCCGTGTCCCTTGCGGAGTAGGCATAGTTAACAGATCTCCAAACTTTTCTATCCAATCACACATTTTTCGTCTCCTCCACATTCATACATCTCGTCATGTACGATCTCTCATTATTCATACTTCACCTTCTTTCAAAATTTGGTCCTACCACGTTTTACTCGATCTACATCTTCCACGCACACCTTGTATTTCTGACTTCTACACTCGCTTAATCATTCATTCTCTCTGTCTGGCAAAAGAGTTTGTCTGATAACAATACTCGCACGCGCCGAGCGGCAGTGTTGCCAACACGTTCAAATACGAGCCGCGAGTTCCGTGCCTACTCCCGAGGTTCTAAACCTAAAAGCTCACTCATTGGTGCCGAAAACAATATTGCCTCCCGATCACGATCTTGAATGTATACGAATCACTAATTCGGATATATTGAAGTGATTTATCGACATACTAAATCGGATATATCATATGACAAAAAATACCACGAACTGAGCTATTATGAGCGAAGAGTTTGACCACTCGTACATGGAATGACCTTGTTGAATGACTTCCGATATCGGTATCTTCCATTTCTAGGTGGATGGTGGTTGTTATATTATATTTATACTTTTATTAATTTAAATTTGGATTTTTTATTTGATGTATTAAATATATACCGTCACGCCATTTTCCTGTCGGGGTAGGCAGATACGACAGAGTGCCATATTTTCATAACACGACACAAATCCTTGGTCCAATTTGACGCACGGGGAACGAGGGGTTGTACGAAGAATTTGTTTCCGGCCTCGGGCGAATGACATACTAAAAAAATGAAGGTATTTTATATAGAAATGGCCCACGTATTTCAATGCGTTTAACATACCTGGTTTGACGCAGTCGACCCCAGCGATCCGTTCCACTGTGCGCTTCGCTCAGTTCAGTCAGCTGCCAACTTGTGCTGGAACTGTACGTTTGACAATAGAATAAAAAAAAACACATTTTTGACATTTGCCTAAGTGGGCGGGGGCTTTGCTTATCATTTTATTTTTTTATAAGTGAAATTTAATTTAAAAATGGTTAACTGGGTTGCCGTCGGTGCGTCTATTTTACCAAATGTTGGTGGATGGGTCGGAGGAATTATCACAAGTTCTCAAGTCAAGTCTAAGGATGGTTCAATTCCTTGGTATGAGACCCTCCAAAGACCAGAATGGAGACCGCCAAACTGGGCTTTTGGACCTGTTTGGACTTCTCTATACACTGGAATGGGCTACGCGTCATATCTTGTTTGGAGAGACGGCGGCGGATTCAAGGGTATGCAAATAAATTACATACAAGATGATAACATCTTTATAATTGACTTGAAATGTTCTTGAAATTTGTCTTGTCAAAGTCATCTTTTCGTTTCTAAGTAAAAACATTAAACATCCATTGACAAAATATTAAGTTTTTACATACATACATATACCATAGAACCGTATCCCTATCGGGGTAGGCAAAAAGAGAGAGTGCCAAACTTTCCTATCGCGACACGTTTTTCGCCTCATCTACATCCATACATCTGACTTTACAATTTCTTTTTTCAAAATATACACTTGATCCAATCATACTTTCCTTAGTCTTCCTCTTTCATACCTTCCACTTACATTTGCCCTGTATATCTGTTTTGTTAGTCTTTCTTCATTCATCTGTTCCACATGCCCAAACCATCTCAGCATGCTCTTCTTCATCTTACTTAACACATCAGCCTTAAGTTCACATTCATCCCTTATCCCGTATTTTATCATATATAGTTACTCCATGTATTCTTCTCAATACACGCATTTCTACAACATTTATTTGGCTCATCTCAGTTTTTTTTCCACGTTTCGCTATATATGTATAGAATTAATGTTGACATAAAAGTGACATGATGTATAGAATTATTGTTAATGTGAATTTGTTTTTGAAAATTTGATGTGTTCTTAAGCAACATGCTACAATTAGCACAATTTGTCCTCAGAGTAGCTGTAAAGTGGTTTTGTTACTACTTTTTATTGTACTTCAAGTGGTTTTAGATTGAGAAATAACTAACAGTGCCAATTTTTAAAAGTAGCTTTAACAACATTGGAAATATGTTTTTTCCATTCAAAGGCAAACTGCATCTGTTTCATTTCCTTTTTGTCAGTTCAGTGTAAATAGAAAAGCTATTTTATATTCAACAGTTTGTTGAAATTTTTTAAATTTACATTATTCACTCAAATATCTTGCCTAAAAAGAGTTTAACCTTGAATTTTTATTGTCCCCCTCTTCCTTATCCTCTGATGAATTACAATATCAAATTGCGATTGACACATTTGAATTATAAAATGGTTTCATGTGTTTCTAGCAGGATCTGAGCTAATATATAGAATTTATCGATGATATTGTGTATGAACTTATACAGAATCATCAAATCAAATATAACCCTTCTTTCGCAGAGTTTAAGAAGGCGGGTGGAATTCCATAAGAGATCATAGTCGAACATTTTTATCTTTATGCATTCTTCTGATCTGATATCCAGTTTTCATCCAATGCAACCAATTCAGTTGATGCATTATTCTTTCCGTGTTACATTAAGTCAATTATGTAAAGATATGTGGTCAAATCAAATGCGCATATCAAGTATGGTATGAATTGAGATAAATACATATGTTGGATACATGCAACATTTTCTTCAGTGTTTTATAACCTTTTAAAAACGCATATTTCTAGTCTAAATGGAAGAATCAATATTTGTTTTTATGAGGACAGCATGTCACACTTTCCTGTCATGACAAACTTCTTTCTCTTTACTACATCTTCTCTAACCCTTTTTTTTTTTCAAATTTCATTTACTTTGTCCGATCATACTATTTTCAGTCATCGCGTCTCACAGTTCTCAGTCACATTTGTATTATACATTTATTTTGTCAGCTTTTCATCACCCATTCGTTCGGAATATCCTCACCACCTAGGAGTGCTAATTTGAAGACTACTTAATACATACACCCTTAGCCCACAACCGACTTTTATAACCGAATTAAATATTCTATAATACATTGTATTTTTAATTTTGTTTAGTGCAACAGTATGTTAACTATACGGCTCTTTAATAACACTAATATTGGAGATAAATTGTTTTTTTTTTTAATATTGATTAGCTAAGGAAAATCAATTCGTTTTTATTTGTTCTCATAATAGTGGCATACTGAGGGACTTCTGCATCCGGGGACAAGTCACAAAATCTGCACCACTTTTCATAAAATTTGAATTTAGTGTCTTTTGGGAATAAAATGAAAGCTTAACAGCTCAAACCTTTACATGCATTTGTGACTGAAACCAAAACAACAGACATTGTTTGCTATTTAGGATAAAAAAAACAGAGTCTTGATGCCGACAAGTATGGCAAAATTAAGGAAAAGCTTTTTAAAAATATTGCTTTTGATTTCTAAATTTATACCCTTCTTAGTTTCAGGCAACTGTCTCTTCCACAGTAGATGACCTCTGTGGGCTACTTGGCAAGACACTGTCTTATAATCTGGGGGCATGTAGATTTTCTTTGAAAAATAAATAAATTGCTCTCTGGTGTTCACTCATTAAAATTTTTCTGGTTTGATCTAAACTTCATTTAAAATATTTATTTTTTCATGTCCTTTGCACGTTACAGGTTTCCCTAATCCGTACAAGGATCAAACATAACAAGTACAAAAAAAACATGTATTAAACAATTCAAAATTTTAAGAATTATTTGATAAAGACAATAGTAAAAAAATATATGTTAACACTAAAACATTATGACAATATTTAGTATGTTTTATAGTATTAGGTGTTAACATAAGTTGTGTCCGTTTTTTTTCAAATTTAAAATGAGCACTAAAAGTAAAACAAAATGGTAAAGATTGTACGTCATTCGAAAGAAAATTTTCTGCTCTACAAGATATTGTGTTTGCTTTTACGTTACATATATTATTTTATTTGATTACAAGCCTTCAAAATGGAATGTCAAGTAGACGAAAGTGAGCATTTTCGACGCCTCTTTCTGTTCGCATTCGATCGATTGAATAAAGCTGCCAAAGCTGCTCGCGATATTTGCGAAGCATACGGTGAAGATGCTATGAATTAAAGGACGGCTTGTCGATGGTTTTTGCGTTTCAAAGACTGTAATTTCGATCTGAAAGACATGAAGCGTTCTGGACGACCGGTGGACTACGATGAGGACCGCTTAAACCATATTATTCATGAAGATCCCCTTAAAACATTTTTCATCACCATTTTCAAACCAGTTTTCATCACCAGTAATGATGCGGTAAAGGAAATTTAGCTTGTGGCCATGCGTAGCTCGATGACGCGCGAGCAAACCAGCAAAAATTGTTGAATGTTGATTTTTGTTCTTTTCACTCAAAACATGTGGAACCCAAGCACCGAACTTCTGGACTTTTCCCATTGATTTAAGATAGCGGTATACAGTTATGTGACTACAATTCATCTGCTCAGCCAATTCTAAGGTGGTTTGAAGGGAATCTTCATGAATAATATGGTTTAAGCGGTCCTCATTGAAGTCCACTGGTCGTCCGGAACGCTCCATATCTTTCAGGTTGAAATTACCGTCTTTGAAACGCAAAAAACACCGATGAGCTGTCCTTTAATTCATAGCATCTTCACCGTACACTTCGCAAATATCGCGAGCAGCTTTATTCCCTCGATTGAACGCAAACAGAAGGAGGTGTCGAAAATGCTCACTTTCGTCTACTTGACATTCCATTTTGAAGGCTTGTAATCAAATAAAATAATATATGTAACGTGAAAGCAAACGCAATATCTTGTAGAGCAGAAAATTTTCTTTTGAATGACATATAATCTTTACCATTTTGTTTTACTTTTGGTGCTCATTTTTAAATTGGAAAAATAACAGACACAACTTATTTCAACACCCAATATATAAAATGAAATTATTTCAAGTATTACACTAAATTTAAGAGATTTTTCCTGAAGGAGCCGAGCGACATAAAACATCTATATGTTATAAGGAGGTCTCTAAGAGATTGTCATATGGCAATAAGCCCGTTAGGTTGTACTATATACAATGAAACTATAATACAATACAATAATACTGTCTCATGATGAATAAGATTAAAAAATGATAATTTTGATATTTAATTTTGTAAGTACATAAAATATATTTAAATATGACAAAAACAAATATTTATTTATTTTGTGCTGTATGTATTTAAATTGTATTTCTTAAGTGCTAGGATCTCTCAGAATACATGTATTTCTGTTTGTTCTTAATTAAGAAACATGAGTTTTTGTTTGAAATAGGGAAAGCCTTGCCAACAGCATCTCAATATAAAAACAAGTTTATCAAGTTTCCTAACTTTTGAACATTTTATCTGTTATCTTCTAAAGCAGTATGCGTGTTTGTGTATTCAAATCTGTTATTTTGTACTTTGGTCTCATTTATTTTGACTTGAAGGATGGATATTTTGTTTAAATTTAATTTTGTTTCACTTTTTGTTTAATGTTAAAATCATTTATTTGTTTTTCATATTTTCTTTCAATTTTTGACACACGGAAGTGAAACTTGGACTTGGTAGAAGAAGGATAAAAGTAAGATGCTGTGGAGATGGGTGCAGTAAGGAACATTTGTAGTGTTAATGTATAAAAGTAAGATTAATGCTGTGGAGATGGGTGCAGTAAGGAACATTTGTAGTGTTAATGTATAAAAGAAGGCAGAATGAAGTTGTCAGAAATGAATGCATGGATAAAATGGATGTTTTAAGTAAGATGAAAAGAGCTTTAAGATGGTTTGGATATTTGAAGAGAATGAATAATGAATGACCAAGTATAATGATTGAGTAAACAAGTCAAAAGTGGAAGATGTGCGTGGAAATCGTACACCAAGCAAAAATGTGGCTTGACGAAATGGACCAAATTTTTAAAGAAGGTGAAGTGAGAAGTATAAATAATAGAAGATTGTGCATGACGAAATGTAAAATGTAGAAAAGGCGAAAGTTGTGTGCTTGGATAGAAAAGTTTGAAGATCTGTTCTCTCTGCCTACCCCTCAAGGGATATGGCGTGATGAAATGTATAAATAAATTACAATGTCTTTAAACCTCCACAACGTTAATGCCTTAACTATAAACAACATATGTACATATATGTCTCTTTTTCATCGCATGCTCAATGCTGAGTGCAATACTTTTTCATCGCATGCTCAATGGTCCTCTGCTATGTCTGGAACTTGGTGCACCACCTGTTTCTATCTTTCCCGGTTCTGGACTTTGTTGAGTGTAGTGTTTAAAGATAACCCTGTTAACTCCTTTATTTGGTTCGTCCATTTTGTAAGACCCTTCCTCTTGCTCATTTTCCCTCAACTATCCTTGTGATTACCAGCAACATGTCCAAAATATTATATTTATTTATTTATATATGACAAGAAATTTTATAAATGCAAAATTTGTAAAAAAAACACTGGTAATTTAATGTAGACACACAATTTTAATGGATCTGGGTTTGTTGTCTTTCATTTATCGTGTCCCCAGTAAATTAGGCTTTTGCCTATACCTCACGAAGGCATGCGTTAGGATTATGTCCTCAGTGAGAGTCATTATTTGGAATTACGTCCTCAGTGTCCTATGTATGTTAGGATTCTTTTCCTACATGTTGTCAAATGTCTTTCAGTAATGTCTAATTCTTGGAATATAGAGACGTGGGTGCACCTCGTCGTCCATGGGATACTGACCATCCCCTTCCAACACCATATCTTGATGGCATAATAATAATAAAAGAACAATTTATATTGTGCTATTTAGAGAGCACTCTTCTAAAGGGTGCCTGTACTCAGGATTTGATCCCACTATTATTGACAGATTAAAAATATTTCAAAATATAATATATAAGTTGAATGTAAGGATAGGAAGATAGTATCTGCAGCCATTAGATTAGGTACTTCTCCGCATCTGTATATGTTCAGAAAAACATATTTGGTAAGAAAACCGCAGAAAATTTATCAAGAGAAAACAAACTAGAAATAAACTTTTGCAGATCTTCTGAAATGTGATAGTAATACATTTGACTTTGTGTTGTATATGTGTGTAATGTTCATATATGATGCTAACTTTAAGTGCGTTCAAAATGGGCTAACTTTAAGTGCTTTCTAAAGCTGCACACGCTATCCATATCTATAGCACTCAAAGGCAGACCATTCCACACCACAGGTTCAGCAATGGCAAAAGCCCTATTATAATATCTCGCCCTATTGGATCGATTCAAAATAATCAATTTATCATTCATCAAGGTTAGCACTAGCATATTTACTTATAGAAAAAAATTGCAATTGATTTATTGGCAAAATCAGTACTCAGTGCACCATTGACCTTGTAACCTGCAGCAACACACCCCTTCAATATCTTGAACTATCTTAGCATCTCTCGAAAACATAAAGCAAAATCTCTCAATTTGGTTTAATCACTATATTAATATTAAAAATAACATAAAATAAACAACTCGTAAATCTCTCATAAACAGATTGTAAAAACAACTCATAAACAGATTGTAAAAACTATTTGAGTTGTTTTTTGAATGGTCTCCACTGTTTTTTTAATGCCTTTTTTGACAACTGATTGACAATAAACAACCCATAAAAAAACAAACCATTTAGACTAAGTGACAATAGAGAAAGGGAAAATATTGTTTTGACAATTGACAATAAATATTTTTTTTCTGACTTTTATGGCTAGTATTATTCATAATGATTCTTGTACGGGAACAATATATTGGCATGCAATGTTATTGTATGAAATCTAAAATAAATTAAATTTAAAATTGTTCTGTTGCTAACGGCTGTTAGTTGAATGAAACAAGCCAAAAAATTATCTGTATTTTTGGTATTTGTGCTAATATCATATAATATTTGTCACATCTTATATAACGTACAGAGCAAACCTTACGCAATCACATGTTAAAATGGATGACTAATAAATTTTTATTATTCTTGGTAGTTTACATGAATATTTATCAGTTTACAAGGACAAATTAAATGACAGGTAATTGGCGGCCAGACTTTTATATAACGAAACTTGATTTTCATCTTTCGATAATAATTTTCATTTAATAAATTTTTAAATTTTACTAGTAAAAGATAATTTATAAAACGACAAAAAAAGATAACATTTATAAAATGACAAAAAAGAACAATTTATAAAGTGACGAAAAAGGACAATTTATAAAACGACAAAAATGATAATTTATAAAATGTCGTTTCATAATCAGATTGTCCTCAAGAATGCTATAATTCGAGAGAGCACTTTTTTGATCCACCTGGCTAAAATCTTCTCCCATTTTGGAGTGAATCAATTAACACGTTCACTGCGTCGAACGCGGCTCCAATGTCCATACAAAATAGCCTTGAATGTTGAGTGCACTCATAAACGTCTCCCGATAAGGATTCGTCGCCGGTTTCATGTGTTTTGAAGACACGAAGGAATACACTTGTATATGATGTTTCAATAGAAAGTAGAATTTGATTTTTAACAAAGTTATGGATTTTCAAAAATTCGCGAATTTTCAGCATCTCTGTATGACATTTTATACGCAGTGAATGTGTTAATAGTAATATTTAATACGCTCGTGTGCTACTGTAGTTTCCAGATGTGATTAGTTCTTCTCTGTTTGAATTTTTAAATTTATTAGGTTTTTGGCTATTTTTAGTATTCCTGAAGCTGTGCACATTATTCCATTATATTTACAATCTATTTCTTGATTGGTTTTAGTTATTAAAAGTGTATTTTTCATCATTTTAACATGTTTATTTTGGTATTTCAACATTCATAATATTTAACGAAATGATTTTTATTTTTGGTGAACGTTAGTTTTCTTCATTAATATTTCAATTGGATTGATCTTTGTGTGACTCCAAGTATTAAAGATGGACATTTAAAGACAACCCGTTTTTGGGTAGTATTATCAAAATTTATAATAATATATAAACACTACACACACACTATACACCTAAAGCCCTATGTGTTACTACTACATATTATAAGATCTACAAAGGTTTCTTTGTAGTTTGTCTTCCCTTGTAAGTTTTCTTACAGTAAGTTCCTCCACTTATCTTGTAATATTTTTAATTTGTAAATAAAAATGGGTTAGAATCATGAGTTAGACCGCTCTTGAGAGTCTGCTCTGTAAATGGCACTATTTGAATTGTCTTTTTATTATTATTGTGATAGTAAAAATATTTTGAAGTAATAGTTTACTTCACAAAATAAGGTTAAAAGTACAATTGGAGGTGTGTGCAGAGAGGAAAATATGTAGTGTCAATACATAGAAAGAGGAGAAATAAAGACACCAGTAATGATTACATGGATAAAGTGGAAGTTGTTAGTAAGATGAAGAAAGAAACATCAATTATCGGTGTATGGCCTAGCGGTTATCAGACATCCTGGTTTCAGTTCCTGGTTTAAATTAAGTATAAATCCCCCATGTGCTCACATTATGGTCGCGAACCGGGACTAACCCATGCATTCACTTTACGGTTGAGACTCCGCTCAAGTCAAGCGGTATCCAGTGCCCATTCACTTATGGGGAAGTCGACTACAAAAAAGCGCTGAAGATGAAAACTGCAACGTTTTCAAAACGTTGGCATTATAAGACAAACCACGCGGTTCAACACTCCGAAAGACTTTATACAAGTATAAATCTCATCTATTTCTAGAGATTGTTTTTTTTAATGTTATTTCATTAATGAGAGTATACTAGGTTAGTCAAAAAGTTTTGAAAGTGGAAATGAAAATACATTTTTTTTGGGGGGAAATCACTTTTATTGCTCAGTATAGTCTCCCATAAGTTCAATACACTTGGTCCAACGATCTTCCAACTTTGTTGTCCCATCACGGAAGTGACTTTCTGGAAGGCCTGCAAAATACTCCTCTACGACGGCTATAACCTCTTCGTTTGATGAAAAATGCTTTCCACGAAGGAATTTTTTGAGGTGTGAGAACAGCCAGAATTCAGAGGGAGCTAAATCTGGCGAATAGGGTGGATGCTGCAACAATTCGTACCCCAATTCACTGATTTTCGCGATGGTTTTTTGAGTTGTGTGAGCAGGTGCATTGTCTTGATGAAAAATGATTTTTTTCTTCTGCAAACCGGGTCTTTTTTCACAATTTTTTTCATCCAACTGGTCCAAAAGGTCACAATAATAATCAGAGTTGATTGTCTTACCAGTTTGGAGATAATCTATCAATAAAATTCCTTTTGCATCCCAAAAAACTGACGCTAACACCTTCTTGGCCGATTTCTGGACACGAACTCGCTTCGGAGCCAAAGTGCCTGGTTCACACCACTCCTTAGCCTCTTGTTTTGATTCAGGATCATGGTGGTAGACCCAAGTCTCATCCATAGTGATGAATCGACGCAGAAAATCCTTTTTATCCTTTCGAAATTGCTCCAAATGTTGCTCAGAAAGTCGCATTCGAACGTGTTTTTGTTGCATTGTTAGCAAATGCGGCACCCATTGTGCACACAGTTTTTTGAAACCCAAAACTTCAGCCAAAATATGCCATGTTGTTCCATGTGAGATGCCTATGGTGTCAGCTATCACATCCACAGTCGATCGATGATCTTCCAAAACCATATCCTGTATTTTCGCTATGATTTCTGGTGTTGATGCACTTTTTGGACGTCCTGAGCGTGGATCGTCTTCAACGCTTGTACGGCCACGCTTAAACTCCAAAGCCCATCGGTGAACGGTTGGAAATGAAGGAGAAGACTCTTTTAATACTTTCACCATCTTTGCATCTATCTCAGTAGCCGATAAACCTTCCAAAACAAAGAATTTAATCACTGCACGATATTCGGATTTTTCCATTGTTAAAAAATACACTGACACGTCAACTTCAAATGGCTTGTAAACAAAGAATGAATTGACAGATCGAAATGAAATTTTGAGTACGTTCTTATGAAAGATAAAATATTAAAATGGTGTAGAAATTTTGGTTTTTCTACTCCATAGATGTCGCTTTCAAAACTTTTTGACTAACCTAGTATAATACGTTGATATATATGTTAGTTGACTTAAAACAGGAATTTCTAGTTTATGGCCAGTAGATTTAATATACGTCAGCATAAAAATTAAATGTGATGGGAGATATTTTCATATTATTATTGAATTATTGAACTGTATGTCTTTAAAGTGTTACATTTGTTATGGTAATATCTTTCCTTATGTAAAAAAATAATAAATAAAAAAACAGTTTATAATAACTGAGTCAATTTGTAATAATGACTGCCTCTTATTTTAGCTTGAATAGGAAGAGAGCTGAAAGCATATGACATATCAGGGATACATGTGCGCTTACATTTTGCTGTCATTCTCATGGTATAAAATTAGATGTGATGTATTCTGATAGTATAATTGAGATCAGAGTCATTCTGTCCCAGATTCTCGGAGACATGCAATTAGTTTGTATATTGTTTCTAGTTTTATCATTGGTTAAAGTATATTTTTTAAAATTGAAATACGAAGTAGTAATAATTTTCTTTCAAGTTATTTATTTATTTTTATTTACAATACAGGCTTAGCTCAACTACACTCATACCTCGCTTTACGGAACAGATACACTTGTGAAAAATTGTCTGTAAATCGAAATTGCGTATTTCGAATAAATTTTGTTCCATAGAAATACATATTAAATATGTATTACGTGTTCCACGAAGAAAAAGAAACAATTAAATATTTGAGAAACATCTAGAGCAGGGGTCTCCAAACTACGGCCTGTGGGCAAATACCGTCCCGCGAGCACCACCAATCCGGCCCGCGGTAGCGGGCCTGATATGTCTGGTATCCGGCCCGTCATAGTTTATTTTGATTACATTGTAAAATTTACAATGTAAGTAAATCATACAAAATAATAATCAGATGTTTTTATTTAACGACCAATTAAGAAACACAATATCTGACATACGAGTACATAATGAAATCGAAAATTTTAACTGTAATTAATGATATGAGATTTATCCTATAAACTTACAATAAGTGACATACATATGTGATTTACATAATGAAATTAAACATTATGGAGCGGAGTCCACCTCTGCACCCTGCGCCATAGATATCTCACTCGGGGGCTAGTCCCCATATGAAAATTTGCGCGTAATTCAAAACTACAGTATGTTGGTATGATGAACTAGCTAGGTCTTGGCCCTTGGGACTTAGTGAAGGAGTCAGTGTGGCCCTTAGGCTAAAAAGTTTGGAGACCCCTGGTCTAGAGTATATTCTGAAATATATAGAGAAGAGTAATACAAATATAGAGATTTATAATGAAGAACTAAAAGATTCCGTATCAGAATTTATCGATTGGGAAGCAGAAGCTGGGCGGAAATATCCATCCAAAGTTTGCTTCTTTGCATATTTGCTCTTTTCCTTTTAAAGCTGTAATCTAATTTGTTTTTTGAGACACTTTTGAGCTTCTATTTTCATCTGGATTATTTTCAATCAGGATTTGAATTTCCTTTTCAAAATGTGAAAAATTGTCAACTTATTTTGTCAGTGTTAATTCTTGAGAAATCTTGGTTCATTTAATTTGAATACCAGTTTTGAAAATTCCATAAATCGATTTTTTTTCATAAAGAAATGTTATTGATGGTTTTTTCAATTCCAACATAGCGATAATCCATTAAAAGAGGGTCTGTAATGTGAGGTATGGGTATATAATCAAATTTTCAAGGAAAATAATCTTAAACTAATATAAATTATATTAACTAAAAATGTTGATGGGTATTTTCCAACGTCTCCAGTCTTAGAAGAAAATTTTCCTTGACTTTTGACAATGGGATATGAAATATGTCAAAATCCGAAGCAGTGCTGTCCAGAAGAGAACATGCTCCTTGCTTATTGAAAATTGTAGAGACAAGCAATGGATTTCCATATTGCTTTTTGATCTCCAGCCGTATGGAATGGAATTGTTTCTTTATATTTATATACTCGTAGTAGAAGTTTGCAGCTTATTTCAAATAGACTGGAAAAATGATTAAAAAAATTATTATTTATGTTATCTATTGCAGGCGATGCTAAACTCCCGCTGATCCTCTACGGAACTCAATTGGCTCTCAACTGGGCCTGGACACCAATCTTCTTTGGAGCTCATAACTTGAAATGGGTATGTTTTATGTTTACATTCTTTGTGTAGCGCTGATCACATTTTGTGTTATTGTGATGTAAATCGAATCAATAATTTCCATTGGGATCTTTACAGTAATCCCTCCATTTACACAGATAATTGGTTCGAGGGAAACAGCGCATAAATAAAAATCACTAAAATAAAATCATTATGTAATATTTTACATATGTGATCTTTTACATGCTTCCAGATATTCTGTTCTTAGTTGAAAACGTCTATGTAAGCAATTACTGATAACTAATAAAACGCAGATTATGATGAGAGCTATGGGATTTATTTTACGGAGAAAAAATTACAGAACTTACAATTTGCTGTACATATTCAAAATCTCTTTTCCTGGATGAATTCATAATGTAATAAATGAGTTTAGAGAATAAATAAAATCACAGAATCCCCATGATCACATGACTTTAACAGCTAAAACCATATTAAAGAAATTTTTTTTTTATTTAATAAAAGTTTATGGCATAAAAATTAATCCTTATTATCAGGTTCTTATTTAACAATCTCTCCACGACAACTTCAAAAATCCTTGCCCATTGCACCAGATGTCTTCTTCCTGCTTTAACAATAACACTATCCAGTGAGGAGGCTTAGATGGTGCCTCAATAAAAACAAGTCAACCAACAAGAATAAAAAGGATATTAGAATATTTATTAATATTTCATTAGAGCTTTGAAGCTCTAATGAAAACATCATCCTGTCCCATTTATAGGCACTCTGCACTGCATTTAAGAAACAAAATAATATTAGGTGTACCGGAAAAGAATGTCGTTTTTTTAATAAAACAATTTGGTGCATTTAATGTATTTATTTATTAAAACTTAGTTCAAAATATAATTGCCATCGTTTGATATAACCTCCTTCCACCTCTCAGTCAATTATTTAATACCACGTTCGTAAAATTCAGCTGGTTTCGATGCAAAATACTCAGATATGCCTTTTGTGACATCCTCATAATTTTTGTATTCTTTTACGTTTAAAAAGTGTTGCATTGCGGAACAAATGGTAATCTTTGATATGCTCTTGCACGCTTGACCATGAACATCCGAGTTGCTCCGCGAGTTCTTGAATCGTTGAAGTTGGATTTTGCTGAATCAGCTCAGTTAAAACATCGCTATCCACTTTAACAGGTCGACCACTTCCAGGGTTATTTTTTAGATCAAAATTGCCGGATTTAAATTGTTTAAACCACCTCTGGCATTTACGAACATTCAAAATATCTCCCAGTAAATCACAAATATTTTTTGTAGCACGTGTTGCACTTTCTTTCTTCATGAAATGGTAAAGCATAATATTTCAAATAAATTCCTCATTCGGTACAAAGCTCTCCATTGTATATAGGGTTGTTAATTTTTTTGTTTAAAAGTCCTAGTACACTCCAGGTATACGTAGTCAGAGAAACAACACAGAACACATTGTAAAAGTTCGACTGCCGAAGCACAACTGACCACTCAAAAGCGATAACAAAAAAAACGACATTCTTTTCCGGTACACCAATATAACATTGCCATTAGCGAAAAATAAAAAAAAGTACTGTTTGAAAGATATCAGTATGATGCATTTAAAATTTCAAACACAAACTTTATTAAAGTGAATTTGCATAAATGGAGGGATTATTTTACATCAGTATATTTTCAGACTGATTAGGTTTTATTTAACCTTGCCAGGTTTTAATTTTCCAAGATTGAAAGTGTTGACCATCAGTGAATTTCTAATGTTTTCAGGGGACCCCCAAATGTGATGTATTTTGTTATGATTTCCAGTTATCGTTTATGGTTACATTTTTATGGGCAGACATCATGGAATTTTTGTTGCTCCTCTTTGAACCCTTTCAAGAAGTTCAATGTCTTTTATAAAATAAGGGTTCCATATTTGGTAACTAAGTTCTAGCTAAGTTGTGACAGAGGTCTTATAGACTAACTTTGCGGAGTCATGCAATCAAAAGCCTTCATTATAATTTAGAGAAGTGTATCCGAGATGGAATTTCATTTTAAAATATTGGGTCCTTACATGTGAAATTGGCGTTTTGCCGTACTGGCAACTTTGATCTCAAATATCTTCTCTTTGGTTAGGAATTCCAAATTAAAATTTATACAGCTATTTACTCAAGTATTTGTGTTTCGAAAATTATAATTCATTTGTTTTTTCCTCAATTGTTTTTTTTCTTTGCGTCACTCAGTGTGTGACTCCGAGATGGAATTTCTTGAATGAACATAACATTGAATGTGATTGTGGGGCTATATAAGATTTACAATACATGCTAAATTTGATTTGTCTGAACCCCTGAGAACTTTTAATGGACTAAAGACAGGGAGACGCACTCGCCTGCATATTATTAAATTTGGCGCTGGAAAAGGCTATCCGAGATGCAGGTATTCAAACTACTGGCCATATTTTCAACAAGTCCGTGCAGCTACTCGCTTATGCTGATGATATTGATATCATCGCACGCTCTGTAAATGATTTGACGTCTGCCTTTAGAACCCTGGCCACGTCGAAACATGGGACTGATTGTCAACGAGACAAAGACAAAATATATGCCAATACATTCACGCCAGAGCCCTCTCAACATACAGATTGATGATTGTATTTTTGAAACTGTCAGCGAGTTCGTATATCTTGGCACTATGGTAACAAACAACAATAATATGTCCACCGAAATCAAACGAAGAATAGTGGCAGCAAACCGGTGCTACTATGGCCTACTATGGCACATGAAATCTCGTCACCTTACAAGATAAACCAAAGTTCTTCTTTATAAGACCCTCATCCGACCTGTACTCACATATGGCTCGGAATGTTGGACAATCAGTAAAGTCGATGAAAAGGCTCTAGAAATGTTTGAAAGAAAGATGTTGCGCAAAATCTATGGCCCAATCTGTGACAGCGGAGAGTGGCGTATTAGGTACAATCACGAGCTCTATGATCTGTACAAGGATCCTACAGTTGTGAGGGAGATTAGAGTTGGAAGACTGAGGTGGGCCGGACATCTTTAGAGGATGGGCGAGGGCGAGATCTCAAGGCGAATCATGGATGGCGCGCCCGGGGGGCGGAGAGCAGCGGGAAGACCGAAACTCCGATGGCTGGATGGAGTGGTGAGGGATGCAAACAACATCGGTATCTGGAACTGGCGTAATGCTGCACAGGACCGTCAGTCATGGGGGCGAGCTCTGCGGGAGGCCAAGACCCGACCTGGGTTGTAGAGCCATGGATGGATCGATACATGCTAAATTGTCCAAACATCTGGACGGTCATGCTCTGAGCAAGACCTGATTGATGTGAATGAAATCTCTGTTGCCTTATACTGGAAACACGGGATATAATTAATAATTGATAGTTCAGACACAGATATTAATGATCATTTCAGTATTAACTCAATTGTTTTACATATCAGATAATAAAACAGCATTGTTAAAATATTGGGTCCTTACATGTGAAATTGGCGTTTTGCCGTACTGGCAACTTTGATCTCAAATATCTTCTCTTTGGTTAGGAATTCCAAATTAAAATTTATACAGCTATTTACTCAAGTATTTGTGTTTCGAAAATTATAATTCATTTGTTTTTTCCTCAATTGTTTTTTTTCTTTGCGTCACTCAGTTTACAAAATGGAAAACTTGAAATATCGCGTTATTTACGAGTACGAGTTCCACCGTGGCACCAGTGCTGCAGAAACGGCTCGAAGGATTAATGATGTGTATGGCGACGGTGCCGCAAAAGAAAACACAGTGCGTTTTTGGTTCCAACGTTTTCGTTCTGGAAATTTCGACCTGCAGAACAAGCCCCGTGGAGAAAGTTGATAATGAAGAATTGAAGGCTATTGTGGAAGCGGATCCATCGCAAACCACGTCCGAGTTAGCTGCAGGCTGCGGTGTTAGTGATAAAACTGTTTTAATCCACTTGAAGCAAATTGGGAAGGTGAAAAAGCTTGAAAGGTGGGTACCTCACGAATTGAGTGAAGCAAATCAACAAACGCGCGTTGACTGCTGCGTTGCATTACTCAACCGGCACAATAATGAAGGGATTTTGAATCGAGTCATTACCTGTGATGAAAAGTGGATCCTGTATGATAATCGGAAGCGCTCATCGCAATGGCTGAACCCTGCCGAACCAGCCAAACCATGCCCCAAGCGAAAATTGACTCCAAAAAAGTTACTTGTGAGCGTTTGGTGGACTAGTGCTGGTGTCGTTCACTACAGCTTTCTTAAATCTGGCCAGACGATTACGGCAGATGTCTTTTGTCAGCAACTGCAAACCATGATGGAAAAGCTAGCTGCTAAACAACCGAGGCTGGTTAATCGCTCTAGGCCACTGCTGCTTCATGATAACGCTAGACCACACACTGCACAACAGACGGCTACCAAATTAGAAGAGCTTCAATTGGAATGTCTAAGACATCCACCGTACTCTCCGGACCTTGCCCCAACAGATTACTATTTTTTTCGAAATTTGGATAACTTCTTGCAAGGGAAAAAATTCAACTCCGATGGGGCAGTCCAAACCGACTTCAAAGATTTTATTGATTCCCGTCCGAATGGTTTTTTTAGTAAAGGGATCGATGAACTACCTATGAGATGGCAAAAGTGCATAGATAGCAATGGTACATACTTTGATTAAATAAAAATATTATATTAAAAAAAAATCAACTTTATGTTCCTCCCAAACAAAGCGCCGGTTTCATGTGTGGGGACCTAATAATTTATTTAAATGCTGTTATTATGTTGAACTGAGTCTGTTAAACTTAAGTTTTTTTTACAAAGTTACTCATATATTTTTCTTATAGTTAGTTAATCCAAGTAAATAAATACATATTTGACAATGATAAAATAAGTAATCGGGTCAACGCATACTTATCGCATATAAAAATTAAGCTTCTATGATGGATTAGCCTTCTTGAAAATAGTGATAATTTGACTGATTATTCGGATCTCTGCCACACTCTTCAAAAGTTTTGTATCACCATTTGAATGAATATTGAGGTGTGCCATACGAATGAATCAATATTTACTGCAAAAATTGTTTCAAATCAAACATATTTCAATTTATAAGATTTTCACGGATATTGTCCATCCATCATCATATTTTAGCCTGTCCACGCTGATAACCTCCGTGGCCTAGTTGGTAAGACACTTGACTTTCATCCGGGGGTTTCAGGTTAAAAACAATAAATAAGTTTCAGTCCATTAAAAGCGTTCGTCAGGTAGGTAATAATACTCGTATGTGCCAACTATGTGTGTGAGTTTTTTTGCCTCTTCACATGCGGTAGTGTCACTAGGGTAGCCAAAGGTATTTTAATCCGAAGACTTCGAGTTAATTGGGCTTCAGGTTTTTAATGAATGAAAAGGAAAATTTGTCAACAAAATTTCATTTAACTCTTTTTTTATTCAAATATCTTTTATCTTCAATAATTATAATTATTTAATAATTTGAAGAAGTACGAAGATATACTAGAAATTGAATCAATATTAAAAACAAACATTAATGAAGATTGATTGTTCGGTGAAATAAATATTAACCAGCATCTACCTGATTTATGAAAAAAAATCATACCAAATGCTCTGACAGCCCTGCAAAAATGTGGGTTGCTATTTTTAAGACAGTCAAAGATGTATTTGAGATAAAAACAATTATTAGTAAAGCTATCTCAGTTAGTAATTCCTTTGCATTTTTTCTATTATGTAATAAGTTTGGAGGAATGATAAAAATAAAATACAAGTCAACCTGGTAAAAGCAGAACTTGCTATTCGAGTTAATTTTGATATGTACTGCGGACCATTTTACTTTTTAAAAAGCTCTAGAACGAAACTCTATTTCACTAGAAAGTGAACAGAAAATTTATTGCCTTTATTGAAATTGCCTACTCTGCAAGAAAGAGTGATTTGTGAAGATTTGATTGAGTGTTGTAAGATCTTGAACAGTCGTTATGACTGCTCAGAACTCTGCCAACAATTTTCTTTTAATCAAAACACACATTAGAGAGGACATTATATAAAACTTTCCATAGTTAAATTCCATAATAATACAAGGAAATATAGTTTTGCTAACAGAGTTGTGGAATCTTAAAACGAACTGTCCAATAGTGTAGTGAGTGCTGTGATATTGAATAACACAAACCCAGAAGTACTGTATTGTTTCCTTTATTTTTATTTTTTATTCGTAAGATGCTTGATTTCCACCCGGGGACTTTGGGTTGGATTCCCAATGGTATTCAAAAAATAAAAAAATTACGCTTTTATTATTTTTTTATTGGGTATTATTGCCAATCGAACCCAAAACCCCCGGATGGAAGTCAAATGTTTTACAAACTAGGCCATGAAAGAATCTGATATCAATACTTAAACACACTAGACTTCTTGCTCACAAACTAACTAGACTTGACATTTGTACCAGTGTTGTTGCCTCTTCGCATGCAGGGTAGTATTGTCAACATGTATAATGACAAACCGCGAGTTTCATGACTACTCCAATAGTTTTAAACCTGAAGGCTTAATTATTGGGGGTGAAGAAAATTTTGTCTTCTGGCAACACTTTTCAATATGTTGCAATATGTTAAGGAGTACCATACAAATGAACATATGACAGTTAAACTTGGATATAGATATTAAAATAATATACTGTCTATATAATGATAAAAATAAAACTAGTGGAATGATATAAATTATTTTATTGCTATCCAATACATAAATGAAATTAATACAAACATTTGAGAGTGTATATACGAGTAATTCCTCAAATTAATCATTTAAATATGTCATCAATTACCAGGCACCTGTGTATTGAATAAATCAATTTTGATTTGTCTGTCATTGAGGCTCATTAGATTAAGTTGTCAACATTAATAATATTTACATTTGTTAAATTACTTTTGTGATATTGGTAAAAAATATTTATTGTCTAAACTAAATATTTTTTTAATAATAAAATATAGCATGGACATATAACCTTTAATTGCCACGTTCTTACATTTCTCCCATTATGGAAATAATTTACTTCTTTCTTTGGAATGGCGGTGAGCCCTTTCAGTGGGAAAAACAACTTCTCTACGACAACTTTAAAAATTCTTACTGATAATAACTTCTTTCTGCTTAAATATTAGCACCATCTAGTGAGGTCCAAGGCTGTGCGGTGTGTAAATAACATTGTAATATTTTACCCAGCAATTGGCTCTAATCTGTGTAACTTTTGTCTGGTTGTACACACAAAGTTTCTAAATAGATAAACTAGAGTGCAAAACATTCACCTCTAATTAAAAAATTTCCTTTGGGTCAATAGACTTCAATAAAACAGGACTCTTATTAGATCTTAACATTACTATCATAAACAAACCAGGATAATCTGCCTGAATTAAGCCTTGAGATGATAGGAGGTAGAAACATATGTTGCGGTGATAAATGTAATAAGTGATAATAAAGTAATTTCTTGTAAAATATAAATATTTAACTATTTTTTCAGAGTTTGGTTGATATCCTGGCCCTGGCAGCTAATGTTGCTGCCTGTGGAGTTCTTTTCTACCGGGTAAACCCCATTGCCGGGTACCTATTTATCCCCTACATCTCCTGGTTGAGCTTGGCCTCCTGCCTCAACTACGCCATCTGGCGCGACAACCCCGAGGGAGGACCTAAAATTAAGGAGCTGAAAGATTAAACTACCTCTGCTGGTTTAATTTTGAATTTCAAGACTAAATTTTATGTGTACATACTGGATGCTGCCCAAAGGGATAAATCTCATTTTTATTCCTTAAAGGAGACCAATTTAATATTTTCAGATCATAAATAAGAGCGAAAACGGTAGTTTTTAAATCTTGATCAAATGTTGAAGAAATTGTTATAGTTTATTTTTTGAGCTTAGATTCCCTAATAAGAATGAGGATTATCAAATACACTCAATCCTCGATTTATGTGGCGGTTAACTTCCAATAAAATTCACACAAATTGAGGTAAGTAACTTATATACATTAGAATAATATCAAACTTTGCTTTAATTGAAGTACATAACTCTTAAATTTTGAATGAAGGTATCAAAAAAATGGATGAAACTACTCTACTTAATAAAAATCAAAGCCAGGTACAATAAAACATTTTTATTTATCGGTAAAAATGTAATTTATTGATACACTAATGTGAGATTGATACACTAATACACTAATGATTTAATGTGATAATAAAATAAAGCAAAAAGAATTTAGTGACTGAGAATTATTGCATTTGTAACTATTTATTGTGTTGCTAGTTTGCCTCTATGCTGATCTGATCTTCAGTGCCGAGCGCACTGATTGATGGGAGTGCACAGTCGTCGAGATGTATAATTTACTAGGCAAAATTTAAATACTGCGGAAATCGGATGTCTTTTAAAAACGCATTTTCCTAAAGCGAATATAAGTAAAATTGTGTTAAAAAAAAAGTGCGTAAATCGAGGGATAGGCGTACATTTAACTTTAATATTTAATAATAATTAATCAACAGAAAGAATAAACATTTCAAACTAAATTGGATTTATTTAATACTAATATTTCACACATTATATATAACTAAATAACAAAGTGAAAATACTAGATACTTTTTTGTGCATTTTAATTTTATTTCAATTATATATTAAAATGCAGTTGTGAAAAAAGTGACACAAAGATCTTAACTAGTATTATATAAGTTAATATATATGGTACATACACATGTGCATATAAATTGTGTTTTTCTTTAAATTGAGGCTTATATTAAAGTTGATAAAATAATTAAAACTGAACATCGTTACAAGGTTGTATTGGGGCAAATTTGTGAGCTGTCACAGGACTCATCCTACATTTTCTGAAATATAATTAAAAATATATTTGTTGATTTATATTTTCACTCTGTTGATGATATTTTTAACTACATATTTGAAAATAATCTTTCAATGAAATTTTATTCACTGGCCATACATAATGTATCTTGGCCTTGACTGTTTCATGATTATTTTGTGGATTTGAATAGATCAAACATTTTTTTGTATATTCTAGAATGAATATTAGCATTGCAGCATATGTCACAAAAAATTGTATTGATAAGAGCTAAGTCTTGATATTTGAAGTGAGGTTATGTTAATTCATTTATTTTAGTTATTGTTGAATAAGATAAAATATATTTTAATACAATATTTTTGTTATTTTATTATATTTTTAGATTGCATATCTCGTTTGATTTTATTATTATTATTGAATTTTTATGAAAAATTGTTTAAATAAATTATAAGGCGGGTCCTCAGCATTTTTATACCCTTTGTCTAAAAAAAATAATTTTTTTTTGTTATTCAAATTGAAAACACTATATTTTTTTCATTTATTAAATATTTATTAGTTTACCACCTTATTTTTCTATTCATTTGTTTTATTAAATTATAATTTTTAATGTAATTCATTGCATTTATATTGTTTTTATTGATAATAATTACATTTAAATTATCAAAATATTTTTTATAAAATGTTCGTTTTCTTGCTTAAATAAATGTGATAGAATAGAGCAGTAATTTTTATTATAGTAAAAAAATAGTTTTACAAATATGTGAGCTAAGAAAAAAATAGTAAAATGGCTTAACCCTTTCGCTGCTCAATTTCACTTATGGTTTACCTCCAGTGGAAGATTATATTTGAAAAACAAAACTAACTTATTTCGTTGAATATGATGCACCTCGATCTGATGTCTTTTGAGTTGCGAGGTGCTTTTGAGATGAATTTTATGTTAATTTATAGCCTGAAAGCTGTCAATTTACATAATGCCTAGAATCGGGTCCCGCAGTGATGGCATGGACATAACATACACCCTGGCTTTAGCTGGGACCCACTGGGAATTACTTTAAGTGAATTACTCAATCAATGAACTGTGTTCAACTCAAGATATTTTTCACCAATTTATAAATGAACATTAAATTGCACTGCTATGCAAAATTAATTTTTCACTTTCAGTGCTCACTTACATTTTTTTTATCATCACCAACTTACAAAATTGTCCAGATTATTAAAAGCGCACAAATATATTATACAATATTTTTTCAATACCATTAAACAAAATTTGTTTTTATAACTAAGCTTAATAGTTGATGTGAAAATAATAGGTTATGGATTCAAGGTTTATATGTAAGAAAATACATATATTTTAAAGCCAGTGTGTTCAAGACTTATTATTCGTAGATGTTAAGATAGTAATTTTTATTCTACTGCTATCCCATATTTTTATATACTTTAAATACAAAATAAAAAAATATAACAAGTATTTTATTTTGTTTTATTTAATACAAGTACATTTATTTTATATTCTTTATAGTTAAGGCATTAATTAACACTGTGGAGGTTTAAAGACATTGTAATTTGTTTCATCCAACACTGTTTATTCCACTTAATATAACGGTATAACCCTACCGATTTCAAGATTTTCACCTCATCATTTGTGCTCCCCTGATGATGAGGTGAAAACTTTGAAACCGGTAGGGTTATACCGTTATATTAAGTGGAATAAACAGTGTTGGATGAAACAAATTACAAAACTTTTATTTTATTTTTGTTCAGATCAATTTTTACCATCGAATAATATTTCTTAGATAGAAAAGTATCTATTTACTTTATTTTACATTTGGTATAGGTTTAACACAATTGTATCAGATTAAATGCATATGGAAAGGAAAAAAAAAATTTAAAGTATCTAAATATAATTAATAACAGCAGGAGCTATCATACTCGTATTTTCTTTTGAAGTCGCACAGTTATGTCTATAAAGTTTATCAAGGAGTTAAATCGCCAGTTTATTCACCGAGATATGGAAGGTACCGATAACTGAAAAATCAATCCTTATGCGAGTGGTAACACTTTTAATAACGCAGTTTGTGAATACGTCATCGAAAACAATAAATTAATTATGGTGTAAATAATTATCTGGTACATTTAACAAAAGTTTGTCAATCAACAAGGAATTTGCTATTTTTCCTGTTAACAATTTGTCTATGTACAAACAGGTGCGTAGATCTCTTCTAGCACTTAAGGAGTAATACCCAAGGATACTCATTAAAAAAATTGAATAGTCACGGATAAAATTCACAATACTCTGTGTCCACCGAGAGATCTCGATTAACATATTGACTGCTGAATAATTTCTTTTAAAATCATAGCATTGCTAAAATTTTTGTTCATATTTAAAATTCTAGCAGATATAATTCATTGTTATACATCCTTACAAACCATGTCAGTATCATTAGGCTACTCTGGGCTCAATTTTTTTTAATCCATGAAACAAACAGCAATTGCCATTTTGACCACTCAGCAAAAATTCATATGAACACTTATAGGCGATATCAGCGCTAATTATGTGGTTTGGTCATATATATAGGATGTGCAGTTTATCGAATACCAAATATAATTGTTGAAGATAACGTTTTGTTGAGATGATGGCCAATGTCGAATTGGATTGACCAGATAAAGGGTGTTTTTATTCAACTTGACAACAGATGAAAGTAATAGATGACACGAAGTTACTTCTTCAAAATGCAGGATCTTCTTTGCAACAAGGATTTCAATCTTGACCTATGTATGTAAATTTTGTGTTGCTAGATATTCTCTGTACATATGTATCATGTTGAAGTATGGATACTTAAGCCACTACAAAAGAAACCAGAAGCTTTTAAAATGTGGTGCTATCGAAGAATGTTGAGTCTCATGGGTTGAAAAAGTCTGTAATTATGTCATCTTGAAATGGATGATTAAAAATTATTACCTATTATAAAAGGTGGCACAACAAGAACTGCAATTTAAAATTTACCGCCATTTTTTAGCTGTCAAACATATATAGTATTTATAATGGATATAAATTATTGGCAAATAAAAAATTGCAGTTCTTGTTGTGCCACCCTATACATCATTAATATGACAAATTTAGGGTACTTTGGACACGTTATGCAAGAATAATATAAACACCTTCAAACAGGGTGCAGAGTCCACATGTCTGTGAAATTTGCAGGAGGCAGTGCGCATCTAGGATCGGGCTGTTTTCTTACAGATGATCAAATGATTGACGTGGAAGAACTATTCTAGATTGACGTTGGAGTGGCGAGGGGATTCTCGACTACGACGCCCGTCAACGGCGACGATGGCAGGAGAAAATTCAAGGCAGATGTGTGGGAAGACAACATGTCTCTTGCTTGAAGAACTTGTGGGAGTGGTTTCTTTGTGGTATCATATCTTTGTTCAGAGCTACTGTCTCAAAGGTCAAGATAGTCATGATAGTGGCCAAACTCCAAAGAGGAGAGGAACTTTAAAGAAGATTATAAAAATGTGGTGTTCAGTGGAACCTCGGTTTTCAAACTTAATTCATTCCAAAAAGCTGATCTAAAATCAATTTTTCTCAAAAGAAGTAATGTAGATTGGATTAATTTGTTCTAGATCCCCAAAAACACAATAAATAGATTATTTAAATGAAAATTTAACTGTACTGAGGAGAGCCGATGGCGTAAGTAGAAGGTGATGAGGCAGGCGGAGAGATGTTATTGTTTAGAAAAGGTATCACCTTACATAAAAACGTTAGGTGACTGTTCTGGAGTTCTTTCTCTTTTCTGTTTCACTAAAAACTTGTCCAATGAGGTTTGTTTTTCCCTTTTAATTTTTTTTTTATCAAGCGAGACGTGACATTGTCATTGAAAATGTATGTTTGAGAACCAAATTAAAACAATATGTTCAAGAACCAAATTGTTGGAGATATGAGACATTAGAGAACCGAGGTTCCACTGTACTTAAGTTATTAATTTTTCTGGTCAATTTTGTCTTGATCAACATTTTCATTTGTCTGCTACATGTGTTAGCCATGCATGGTACACGCCATACATGGTACAACATATCGAAAGTTGATTAGTATATAGAAGTTTGATAGTTGTCTAACAAATTAACAAGTCTATATTCATACAATTTACATTTTTGAGATTCTACAATATTTCACTGGTTAATAATTGTATATTGTGAGATAATATATTGAAGTCCGCACCTAAACATAAAATGAAAATAAATAAATATTAGGACCTGCTTTAAACAAAAAACATATTTTGAAAATTGGATGCGATATTTGGTAATAGTAAAGCAGCTATCAGATAGTTTGATGCTCATTATTAAAATGTCATGATACATAACTATAACAAAAGCGCAAATAACATTTGAGAATTAATAAATCTGCTTAGGCATGCTGATAGAACTTATAGTATAAAACAATTAACAGATATAGTGCTGTATTTGTTTGACTTAGAACAGTAATATAAAGTGCTTCATTCTGATTTTTTTCTCTCCACCATCCCTTCCTTTTCCTTTGAGTGATGATATCTTACTTTATCTGAAAAGAAATGTTCGTCTTTGTGGAGTTTATGGGCATATGCTCACGTATATGTTCATGGATTTTGTGGGTATGGCTAGTTATTTGAATGTTTTTTGCGATCATGTAACTTACTTAATTTACTTTTGCCTGATTAGTTGGAAGAGATTGCCAGCTGGCAATAAGCCCGTCATATTGTATTTTCAAGTGTTAAATGAATAAATAAACTAATATTCAAACTGGGTTCCGTGGAATATTTTCAGCGGTGCTGCAAGATTTTTAATAAAATTTGTTTTTTTTTTCGTTATTCAAGAAATTAATATACAACGAACGAGGAAAATATAATGAATAAACGGGTAAACTGATATTTCGTCCTTGTTCAACAATTTCTCTTTTTTATTTATTACACATACATGTGTAAATAAATAAATAAAAAGGCATTGAATTCTTATATACTAAGGACACTTAAAAAAATTTTTAAGAAGCTAGCAAAACTGCTATAAGTTCTTAATTTTTTTTTTAAATCTAAGCTTACCTTTTCAGTGTTTTGTTATTCTTTTTCAGTATGATTCATAGCACTTCAAGATTAGCAGGCTCAAACAAATCTTTAGTATAATCATGTCTAATTTTTCATTAAAATATGCTTAATGTATATCTTTCTATATTTTAACTATAAAGAAACTTATATTTCTTAAAATATGCAGTCTAATTTTGTTTTGTAAGCCAGTACTGGCATTGAAGATAAAGGAGATAATGAAGTGACCATATTTGTGGTCAAGTCATATTTAACGGAACAATCTACTTCCTGAGATTCTTTCAAATAAAAATACCGCATTTTTAATATTACTGGTCACAAATTTTATTATCATCTCTTGAATTGACTTGTGCATATTTTTGAAATATTTACAATATTAATGACTTTTATAATGAAAAATCATTATTTCTTTTAAAAACGATTATGATGCGTTTTGGGCGCTCAAAATACTTATCGCCATTCTATTCCCGATTTCTTTAGGTGGATTAAAAAACAAGTGAGACCAGGTTGGCCCTTATTAGATCTTACTCATCTTTTTCTCAACTAATTTTTTATTCTTTGTAACCTTTCTTTTCATCGTTTCATTAATATTCTGTTCTTGCTACGATAAATACTTTCTGTACTCTATTTTTCCTTTTCAAGCAATTCTTAACTTCCTTACCCCATCATGTGTCGCCTTTTTTACTTCCAAGTTTTGCAGTGCCAATATATTTTTCATACTCATCCATTCTTTATAGATATTTAATCCATCATATACTCGTATGTTATCATTCTCATTTTTCCCTCTGCACTCTTTCTTTACATCACCTTGCAATTTCTCACGGTGACATTTCTTTGCATCTGCTAGATCACCACCCATGGAGAATATATACTGTGTTCACCACTAGTGGTCCGTTTTAAATATTTGCATCTCTAAATACTCTTCTATCGGGAATGTTCTTTTGCAGTGAAGAATGCACTTTCCTTCTTCCCACACATACACACAATTTCTTTCGTGGTCAAAAAACATATTTAACACAAGATCTTTGTCCAAACATACTTTTACGATTCTATTCCCATTATCATTTTTCCATCTATCTCCAAACTTACTTAATACCGATTCAAGCCCATCACTTTTTACATCAACTCGCCTGCCAATCTAATTTTGTCATATTTTCTCTAATATATTTTTTACATAGTTCCAAAATTCTTTCATGTTTTAATCAGTTTCTCTGTTGATCTGAGTATACCCTATCACAAGTAAAATATACATTATACCTACTTGAAATCTTATCCACAACACTCGAAGGCTTATAAATTCATATTCTTGTATACATCCCCGCTCAACTATTAGCATCCTTTTCTCTTTGTTTAGTTCAAGCACACTTTGTCTAAACTTTTAGCTTTCATTAGATCACACAGTTCATTCATCCCCAAATATTCCATACACTCAACTCTTTGTTACGTCCTCCTCGTTCCGACACAACCAGAGACATGGTGCAGTGGGTTGCGAACCTCACTGGCACCTTTAGGTCTGATACATTATCCTATCCTTCCATCTATCACTAGTCTTGTTATATAGAAATCTTTTATTACACAACTACTTAATTGTTCCAAATGACTACTTATTTAGTGAAATGTGAGAGGAATCCAAAATTCCCTGATAGTTGAGCAAGTCCAACAGATTGCTGCGACACCTTGATTCCATGGAATATAGATTTTACCCATCACTTATAGTTTTTTTAAGGGATATGCTCGGTCACTATTCCTTAAGCATCAGAAAGGATCTTCATGACTATTCGAACACATACAAAATACTTACAGGAAAAATATCAGTCTTTGTTGATTGGAAATTTTTCATTTGATGTACAATTATTTGTCATCATGAATTAAGAATATTTTCAGTGCCACATGCCAGTTATTTGCATACAGAATGACCTTGTTGAAAATAAAAATCTGATATCTTTCATATCTCTGTGGATAAATTGAGCTCCATAATAAACTTGTTTAATGTACTTTGGTTAAAACTGTATTTTCAAGTATTTAAATCATTACTATGGTAATTCCTCCACTTAAGTGAATTTACTTGGATGGGGTTCATTCTGTTTGGAACTAAGGGAATGGAAAACAAGAGTGAATCAGCAGTATCCAGACAATTGAAACAGCCACAACTGTAAGAATGACAACAGTTACAATGGAAGACTCATCCAGTGAGAATGATTTTGAATAAGTATAGAAAATTGCAAGTTCTGTAGTTTTTTCCTCCGTACATGGTGGTCTACCAATTTTCAATATTCATAACTATTTAGTAAGATGTTTATTTTTTAGTTATTTTTCAAGGCATCCTTAAGTTTTACTATGGAGAGCTTAATGATAGAGAAACTAACAAAAAATGTAAAAAAATCATTTTGCAAATTGTGTATTAGTCCAACACAACATACATATTGATAATATTTTAATTGATGAAGATGAACAATTAGGATATTAATTACACATTTTTAACAGCAGAGAATAGTCGATGACTTGACTCGAGCAGAAATGCTATTTGCATTGAGAATATTCCAACAATACAAGAGATTGTTGCCGATGATCAAGCAATTTCAACCAGATGACATTGAGCTCAGCTCAGAATATCTCGAATGACACTGCAAAGAATCTTAAGAAATTTACACCTCTTTCCATATGAAATTCAGTCGGTGCAAGAATTTAAGTCACAAATTAGATAATAATGACTATACTTCGGAAAGTCTAGAATGAACCGTGCGACGTTTGTCACAAAGCGATGGGGTAAAATAATTTTTTTTACAAATCGAACAATTGTTTTTCTCTAAACTGACGTTTTAATTCCTAATTTTCATTATACTGACTTTCTAATGTATTGTATGTATCTTGAAATAGGCCAAGATCCACTATGAATTAATACTAATTACGAACATTTAATTAAAATCGATTTTTGAAAATCCAATTATCGAATACCCCATCCCTAGCCAATGCAGACTAACATAGTGACTTTTGACAAACGTCACCAAATCTTATTTGATTTAAACAAACTGCCACATTTTTGCTAATTTGTGAGAAGATGTATTAATTTGTCATTATTGTTAGTTTTATGTAATGTATTTACCTAAATAACTTGCTATTTATTAGAATCGAGGCTTATATTCAAGTTGATAAAATAATTAAAATTACTGAACATCGTTACAAGGTTGTATTGGGGCAAATTTGTGAGCTGTCATACTAGATTTTCCCAACTATAGAATAGAGCATTGGATCATGACTTATGGGCTATTCTGTATATATATAAATCACACCTCTCATTATAATGTGTTGAACTAGTTATTAGTGATCACTTATACAGAATAAAACAAACAACTGAAGGTTTTCTTACCTAGTAAGAAAAGAATTTCTGGAAATATGTAAAAGATTTTACATAACATTTTGTGCCTACATACATGCAGTTTTTCTGGAACCAATCACCCATGTAAATCCAGGTATTTGAGTTTATAAAGAGGTACTGTAGTTGAGTTTTCTTACATTACTATAACTGCATATTTCAAGAGTTGTGACCTCGTTGTTCAGGTATCCTTCGCTATTCCAACGTCATTTCAGTTCGAGACCTAAGCTGTGCCATGGAGTTTTTTTTTGTGAGAAGTTGCATACCAGTAAACTCAACAGCCACACCGTTGCACTGGATCCGATGGCACACTGGCATGCTTTTTTTCTCTTCTTGAAACAATAGATATGACTGAAGTCATAGGTATTCTTATATCCCCGAATACTAGGCAGCAAAAAATACCTGTTTTTTGAGTGAAGTAGAACAGTGCAGGGTTTGAACTGGCAAAGTTCCGTACGCTTTGTGTGTTACTGTGCGGCTATGGATCTCAGTGCATACATACCATTGTGCCATCTCCGTCAGGGTAGGCGCAGAGGAGAGCACCAACTTTCCTATTCCGATACACCTATTATATCTTCTAAATCTACCTTCTCATACTACTTTGACTTTTAACATTTCTTTTTTTTTCAAAAATCATTCAATTATACTTTCCTTAGTTTTCCTCTGCCATGTCTTCCACTCACTTCATTCATTCTACATGCCCAAACTATCTGAATCATCTTACTTAATACATAGGCTTTAAGTTGATATTCATCCCTAATCACTCTGTTCAATATTCTGTTATACAGTGCACGCATTTCGACTGCGTTTATTCGGCTCCTTTGTCTTCTTTCACTTACATACATTCAAGTTGGTAATAGAATAGTGTTGTGAACGGACATCTAAGTATATATTGTCAGGTTGAAGAGTTTTTGATTCTCGATTTCCACTTTCTTATACTTTGATGCTTTCTTATGTAAAATAACTAATTTGTATGGACAACTTTGATTGTTACGATACAATGAGAATAAAACTAAATATTTGTGTGGTTAATTTTCTTATCAACAAGTTTTATTCAATTTAACATTTTTAGGTTCTTGTCCCTATTCATGTAGTTATCATGTTTCTAATGGACATTTATTTATATCACTAGGTTCCTTCCTTAAATTTATAAAAAAACACTATGTTGTATATTACTTTTGCTATTCAAGTGCTTTAGATTAATAGTTAAAAAAAATATAAAATCACTAGCAATCATTAGAAATTAAAAACTATTAAACCTATTAGAGTAGGAAATATAGGGATTATTAAAAGTTAATTCATGTTTTTATGAATAAGTTATCAAAATATTTACAAAAATAAAACTTTTATGAAACATCACAAATTTTTCTTCTCCATGGTTTCAGAAATTAAGTAAACTAAAGTAGACTCCAGATTATCCGGGCCACTAAAAAAATTCGATATTTGCGAAATATTATTTAAAATGTACCAATTAAAGTGACATAATTGATAATACGTAACAGAAAATAAAACTGGCAAAACTATCGTCGACTTAATCCAGAAAATTTTATTTGGGCGAATTAGATTAATGCAAGCAGGCGGGCGCGCATCATATCAAATTGTAAGTTTAAATTACAGTGCATAGTGGTTGATTTATTATTGACTTATTCTTGTATTTTGAAAAAAAAAAAACTTCTTTGTTGTAATAAAAGGGTAAGTATTTATGATCATTTTTAGCTATCTTGATGATATTTATGGCGGAGATTATCCGGGCCATTTTGTTTTCTACCATCCCGGACAATTGAGAGTCCACTGTACTATTTGACATAATTGCGAATTTATAGTTTCAATTAAAACACTATTTATTTTTGAAGTCAAAATTGGCTTCAAGAAAATTTGCTGTTGATGAATTTTTAGAAAATATATATTTCATTAAAAAATACTCGAATATATTCAAGGCAGTTAGATTTAAAAGGGAAAGTCTACAATTTTGTTTTTTAGATTAAAATATTCTAAGTTCTTCTCTCTTTAAATGCATCCCTTTAACGAGTTGTTGATTATTTTCTTATATAAATATATGTACAAGTCTAATTATGTATCCTTAAAAAATTTCATAAGATGTTTTTATTTTACTTTTCTTCTCATGAAATAATTATTGGAACTGAAGAAGCCAAACTTTTGTTTTAATCAGTTGTCTTGATACGAGTACACAACACGAATTAATTTAAGAATTCAAAATAAGCATTATGTTATCTTTGTAAGATTTTAGCAAAGCTAGTTTGTTCCAATAAACATGAATATGGTTAAATTATTATTTAACTCAGTATGTTTGACTTTTAAATTTGTAATATGAGGTATGATCAATATAAAACCGGAGTATAGACTAATAATGCTTTTAGTTGTCAGTTGTGTTGTCTACCTGCCAAAAATCTTTGTGCTGTATGCATCCAATTCTGCAACACGTGTTTTGAATTGTCGACGGTTGCCAAGATGAATGCAAAATTCAAGCAACATACAAACATCAAATTTTGTTTAAAACCAGGAAAAACAGCGTCAAAGACTTTTGCAATGCTTCGCCAGGTTTATAAGTGATGAAATCAAGAGTCGAACAAAATGTTAGGAGTGGTATTCATGCTTTAAAAATGGTCGAACATCATTTGAGGACGATGAAAAGCCAGGACGTCCTTGTATCAGCACAATGTTGAAAATGTTTTAAGACGATAGAAGAGATTGAAGCTGAATCACAGGTGGTGTATGACCAGCTTAACAAAGATTTTATGGGTGCTTTTGCAGCATGGCAGAAATGCTCGATTTGCTGTATTAATGTAGATAGAGACTATTTTGAAGGTAATGCAGCCCAAAATGTAATTATTTAATAATAAAGATATTTTTAAAGCCAGTCCAGTTTACAATTAATCATACCTTGTATATGATAAATAATAGTTTTTGGAGTAAAAAGTTTTTTTGTGATATTGGAAGAAATGAACTAGAAACATGATAGACAACAGTAGAAAGTAAATATTCAAAAATGTACATTGTTTAGAACTAACATTTTTCTTATGGAAATATAATATGCCAAATACAGCATGCATACAATACATAAATATAATATTTGATGATAATTTTATAAGCAGGGTAATATTATTATGCGCTAAGCTAATTTATTATAAAAGAAAATCTACACATTTTAAAAGCGACTCCTCGAGCAACTCCGAAAATATAATTAATTATAAATGTAAGTCTAGAAGCACTGTGAGGTTATATCAAATTTCTTATGAAATATTTGACAACTTACATATAAAATTTATTTGCTCCCTAAATTATTGCATTTAAAATAAATAATATCATTTTGTACTTTTATCTTTTGGATTTTAAACACAATGTTAAAAGAATTTAGAACAAATCTGAATGATCAATTTAAAATAATAAAAATAGTGGTTCTTTGCACATATGCTTAAGTGTTTTAAATAATTAAGTTGTTTGCAAATGTTTTATTTAATCAAGTGTGTTTGTAACGTTTTATTTTATGTGAAGACTTACTGAAACAATTTTCAAGGATAATCTAGTCAAAAATTAAAAAGACAGCAAGTTCAAAGAATGAAAAATTTCACAATTTTCCATACATTAAATAATTCAATAGCGAGTCCTCGACTTGCGTGGTCGATCAGCTGTGAAGGTTTTTGTTTGGTGAAAAACTGTTTCACTAGTTTCGAAGGTTATTTGAAACTGAAAAGATGTTTCTGAAGGTAAAGCGTTTGCATATGCAGAAAAGTCAGTTACATATAACATATTTGCTTTTGATTCAGTAGGAACGAGATTAGAGAATGGATTCATCAGCCTATAATAATTGAGATGAAAATAGACAGTTGAATCTAGACAATATTTTAAAATCAATAAATATATATAGTATATATTAACAGTAAGGTAACTTGATTCTTCCAAATACATAGTGAAAAATATGTTCATGCTGTCTGAAGTTTTTTGGATAGACATGTTACATATAATCAAGAATCATTACGAGTGTTGGAAAGTAGCAAAATATATGTTTACAACATAAATTTCAAGTTTTGAAATATTTACATAGTCAGTTGTGTTGGTATTTGCATGATCAATTGCAATTTCAGGAATCTGTATAAGTCGAGGATCTAATTTATAAAAGTAATATAATACTTTTTAAACTTTATCATGTTTCTATTGGGAGTACAAATTAGTTCGGTCCGTTTCCAAAAGATGGCTCTGGCTGTTATGAATGGTTCATAGTGACAGCCGATTTAGGCGGATTCAGAGATATTAGACATCTGCCAATAATATTCAGTTTATATCGCTTTGAGTTTCATGCAAAAATCTTGTTTTGTCCAGTGTTGAAAATGTCGAATTTTGTGTTAACCAAGCAGCATTTGCGGGAGGTTTTAATTTTCTGCTTTAATTGGAAGAAAAGTGCAGCTGAAGCCCATCGAAGTTTATGGTGACGCTGCTCCAACTGATAAATCATGTAGGGAATGGTTTCGACATTTCAAGGATGGAGATTTCAGTGTCGAAGACAAGCCTCGCTCTGGACAGTCAAAAAAATTTGAGGACAAAGAATTAGAAGCATTACTCGAAGAAGATCATAGTCAAACGCAAGAGGAGCTTGCAGAATCATTGGGAGTGACTCAACAAGCAGTTTCCGTACGATTGAGAGCCATGGGAATGATTCAAAAACAAGTAAATTGGTGCCTTATGAACTGAAACCGAGAGACGTTGAAAGGCGATTTTTCACTTGCGAGCAGCTGATTCAAAGGCAACAAAGAAAAGGTTTTTGCATCGGATTGTAACTGGAGATGAGAAGTGGATATTCTGCGACAACCCCAAGAAGAAAAAATACTACGCTAAGCCCGGTCAATCGTTGCCATCGACCTCAACATCAACACCAAAACCGAACATACATGGTTCGAAGACCATGCTCTGTATCTGGTGGGACCAAAGGGGTGTTGTTTACTATGAGGTGCTGAAACCTGGCAATTCCATTACGGGCGATCGGTATCGGCTACAATTAATTCGTTTGAGCCGTGCATTGCGAGAAAAACGGCCGGAATACGAGCAAAGACATGATAGTTATTCTTCTTCATGACAACGCTCGGCCTCATGTTGCAAAAGTCGTAAAAAAATATTTGGAAACGCTCAAATGGGATGTTTTGCCGCACCCGCCGTATTCCCCGGACATTGCTCCTTCTGATTACTGGTTGTTTCGAAGGATGCAGCACGATTTGGCAGGTCACCGGTTCACTTCTTTCGTAGAAACCGAAAATTGGCTCCAAACTTGGATCGCCTCAAAAGACGAGTCATTTTTTCGAGATGGAATTCGAAAATTGCCGGAGATGGGAAAAAGTAGTAGGCAGCTATGGACAATTGATCTGTTCATTCATTTTAATTAGAAATTTTGAACACAAAAAAACAGACCGAACTAATTTGTACACCCAATATTAAATGACGAGTTTAAGGAATTAAATATTTCCTAAAATTCCTACTATTTTAAAGTTAGAACAGTTCCTTATGCGTATAAAAATAATATTTATATTAATCATCTTTCTCTTAAATTTTCCACTGACATGAAAACTGTAACCAGCGCAAACTTTATAAAATGCATTATTTTTGCAAAATTTAAAACAAAAAAGTGAAAAAAAAACAATATCACAAGACAAAAAAAATCTTACCCATTTAATACTAGGGTATTATAAAAATAGTAGCTTTTCACCCCATTTTTAAGATATATTGATTAATATTAATCCATACATGTAGCAAGCTGTAGAATATTATTGCGTGATATTTTGATTTAAGTGTAGCAAGCACTGTAATATTATTGAAAGTATAAGGTCAATTGAAATATTGAACCGATTAATTAAAACCTAATACACAAATAGAAATTTATTCGACTAAAATAAAAAATGGTCTAAAACTCGTAACTTGCTAAATTATTTTATCTCAAACTATGTCATAGAAAAAAAAATCAAAATTATTTTCTTCAGAGTTTCTTAACCTATGGGTTATGACCCAAAATTGGGTCTATTGAATATTGAATGGGTTGCAAAACATTTTCGACTAACAATATTTTTGCATAACATAGGACACATAACTGTAGAAAAATCATTTAGTCAAGTACTGGAAAACTACTGACCTTAACGACATATGTGAGCGAAAATTTTTAACTCCAAGTATAACAAAAACCAAATTGTGAAACATACTGTATATGACATATGGGCTAAGGAGAATAAATCAACTCTGTTGCCTCCTGCTAGAAACTAGTGGCATAATTAACAATTGATGGTCCAGACAAGAAAATATCAAATGATATGGTAATCTGTAAAAAGCTGATGTTTGTAAACATTACTCTAGGATTAGCAGTTCATATTGTTTCCTCCAGGTGTTGAGGCTGTTGGGTCACTCCTTAAAATAAATTATTACAATAGTCATAGATTGCCTCAGAATTGGATGAATCATAGCTTTAAGTCAAGAGCCAGCCAGACTGTGGACTGATTTGGATGGAAGTGTTTTAAGGCATTTTTGCATTGTTGATGGAATGTGTATGGCAATAATGAAGTGAAAAAATACTGAAAATGATAATTAAACTAAAGAATTAGTCATTATCGAAAGATTTTCGACCACATGCAGAGAAAGAATCCTAACATAAGGTTTAGAGAAACTCTGGTAATCAAGGGTACAGTTGAGGAAAGGATACATATAAAGTGTCCTACAAGATGGGTGCACTAAATGTCCTATAAGGAGGGTGGATACAGGTGGAGTACCAACTTTTAGACATAACAGAAGACGACGCTTAGAGTTGAGCATGCGATAAACATACATAAAAAATTAATCAAGGCAATACATAGAGAAAATGTAAAATCACTAGCAGAAACTGAGTTTGAGACCATTATAATAATCCTTGGTGATGAACGAAGCGTAAATTTTCTGAACTTAATGCATGATTTGAAATTCTGTCGAAAGGTTGTAAAGATATTACAAACGATTTTTAAATTTGACATCCAAATAAAAATATTCATTAATAAACAATAATCAAGTTGTCAAGACCTCCACGGCCTTGTTGATAAGATGCTTGTCTTGTCCTTGCTGATAAGATGCTGTTCGATTTTCATGATCCCAATTAAAAAAACGGATTTCACTAAATACTCATTTAACACATTTCTGGTTGGTTTGAAGATATTGCATTACATGGCAATAAGCCCGCCAGGTTGTACTGTGTCCAATAAAAGTATAATACTTAATGTAGTCTTTTTATTGCGAAGATATTTTCCAGATAATATGTAAGGTAGAGTTGTTCTGATGAAAACACAGCTTTTTGTTATCAATAATACATATGTTTTAATAAAATTAGTCCTTCAACAATCACAAAGCATGAAAAAACAGTTTATCGACCTTAAAATACAAAACTAGGGTAGATGGCTTTAAGTTGTTTAATAGATCTTAATTTTTACAACTATATTATATTATTAAAAACTGTTCCGAAACAATAATAAGGAGATTTGAGGATGTATAAAATGATATATTTAAAAAATAAAACCTTATTTGTTTTTTTATTTTATTGATAATATGTATTCGAGGGTTCTTTGAATTCCTATGTAACTAGGAATATTCGAAGCGATGAGATGAGTTATATAAAGATCACACTGGACAATCGCTCCAACACCAAAACAGAAATCTTTTGATAATGCCACAGTCAACTTCTGGCATAGCACATTTTATTCTCAAGTGTCCATCACTCCGGATTAAAAAAAAAAAACAAAAAAATATATAATAAACAAGAACACACCGCTTCCTCAATAATCATATCTTACAGGATTTGTCAAAAAAATAAATTTCAATGCTTCGACAAAGGTTATTTTAAGATTTCTTTTTATGTGCAGCTTTAATCAGATTTCTTTTCGGTAACTTTGGCTTCTACCGTTTCGGCTGTTACTGGTGGTTTTGGAGCTACCTCCTGTTTGGAAGCTTCATCGAAGTTTCCGACTAGACTTGGTACTTCATCGTAGTCTTCGGCAAGAGCCTTGGGTGCTCCAGCACCGGCCGCGAGCTTCTTCAGCTGATGTAGACCATCATGACCCAGCTGAGTCAAGATTCCAGGAAGCATTTCAGCGATCTGCTTATTCTCGCCATGCCCGGTTATGACGAATGTGTTAGCGGCGAGGGACGCCTTGGCTTTAGGATTATTAAAATGAATAACCGTACCATCATCCTTGATCATGTTGACTTCCTCGATGCCGGGGATGGGATTTAAAGAAAGCTTCTTTAGAGATGATTCGAGTTTTTTGTCATCGGTAGCCGCTGTAGCGTGCACTACCTTCTTCTTGCGTCTTGGGGTACCTTTACCGCCAATGCGCACTTGTGATTGCAGTTTCTTCAGCTTATCCGTGTTCATTTTTGTGTGAGACCTGCCGACAGAGATATAAAGCACTTAAAATTGTGTTTTTTCAAAAATTAATACACATGGATGTGTTAATTCGAACAAAGTACAATCTACGCACGTGCTCTCGCGGACCGGTTACTTCAAAGAGAAAATGGTTGCCGTCGCAAAGGGGCCAACATAAAAATTTTACATTTTGTCAAGTTATCCAACATTAAAATATAAAATATAAATGTTCACTTCTTTATCGACAGAACAACATTTTTCTAATAACATTATACACATATTCGAAATTTCTCCTGAAGATGACAGTATTCAAATGTAAAAAAATATTCTACTATTATAATCTAGATGGTATTAAATCAAAATTACTTTTGCCTATCTTTTTATAGATGTCACTATAATTCACAAAATTAATTTAAATTCAACATTTTTTGAATACATCATCAGCACAAAGAAAAATTTGGGCTCGAATGAAAAATTCAAGTTTTTTAAATGATTTATTTATATTATGGTTAATTTTTACACAGTTTTAGAACAGATAGTTGCGAAATAGCTTAACAGTTTTCCGACAGTTACTCTTCCTACTCGAACTAAAAATTTGATACAAAAACTATAAAGATTTTAACAAAATTATAATAGAAAACCGAAATGCGATTTTCAAAATACACATTAATGTTTAGAGAGAAAAATTGTAGGAAGTATTGAAAGAGTATGGCATGAATGATAAATTTATTAAGTGCAATTGCATCGCTGCATGAAGACAGTGCATTGAATCGCGCATGAGTAAATGGGGAACTTATTGAGTGGTTCAAAATTAGTAAAGGCGTAAAGCAAGGATGTGTGATATCACCTTGGTTGTTAAATGTATACATATTCATGTGTGCGCGATTTAAAATATAAAGAAGAGGTGTAAGAACAAGGGAAATAAATGTATGTGGACTTCTGTATGCAGATGATATGGTTATACTTGCTGAAAATGAAGGCGATTGAAGGGGTATGATAAGTGGGCTATATAACAAATGTCCAAAAAAAGGGTTGAAAATGAATCTAGTGAAATTGAAAGTTATGTTTATAAAGAGAGGTGTGGTAAAAAAATTGTGCGATGACTAACAAAAACTGGAGCAGGTTGATGAGTTCTGTTATCAGAGAAATATGTTTACGTGTGATGGGTAAGGTGAAAGGGACTTTGAAATAAGGGTATCGACAGGGAACACATAATGTAATATACAACAACCGCGCAATATAAATAGTAGCAAAAATTACAATATGTTACATAATAGTGCATCGGAGCCCATCTTGACGAATAGAAGTGAAACTTTGACTTGGCAGAAGGATAAAAGTAAAATTAACGCTGTGGAGATGCGTGCACTAAGGTGAATTTGTGGTGAGTCAATATATGAAAGAAGGCATTAGAAATTAATACATGGATAAAATGGATATTATAAGCAAGGAAGAAAGGATCTTTAAGATGGTTTAGACATGTGGAGAGAATAAATGATGAAATAATGACTAAGCGAGTATACGTCAGAAGTGCAAGATGTGTGTGGAACAGGTATACCGAGGAAAACATGGCTAGATCAAATGGATCAGATTTTGAAAAAAAAGGTAAAGTATTAATAATATAAATTTGGGTATGACGAGATGTATGAATGTAGAGGAGGCGAAAGTTGTGTACTTGCATAGAAAAGTTTGGATTTGAGATCTCTGTCCACCCCACAAGAAACATGGCGTGATGATATATAACATATGTACGTACATTAATATTTAAATACAAAGAACTTGATAATCACATGGAGTCGAATACATTTTTTTTTCTAAGTGATAAATATTTTTTAAATAATGTGTTTAACATCTCAAACACTTTCAAGTTGTATATCCATACATACTACTCCACCATGTCTCTTTAAGTCAGTGGTTTCCAAACTTTATGTTAATATGCCCCCCTTTAAAACAATCTTATCGTGGCTCCTCACGCCCCCCCCCCCCCCACACCCCCTATTTATAAAATAATACAGACACATTTTTAAATGGTAAAAAAATGTATTAATACGAGTACAACAAATAAAAACGTTATTGACAGAATAATAACAAGGTTTTACTACGCATATATACCATATATTCACTTTTAAATTAATTTGTTTTTAATGCGATGGATGTGCTTGTTTATTAACACAAAGCTTATCAAATCTCGGTGTTATTGAGGAGAGGAGAGTGCTACTCTTACCTCTTTTTCTACTACTAAACGGGGTCGATATTTGGATTTCATTGCAATTGTTATGAAAATTAAATTTCTGTTAAACTTTCCACGCCTCCTTTTGCTTTAGTCCGCGCTTCCCAGTTTGGAAAACACTGCTTTAAGGGTAGATACACATCTTCACGCGTTTCTGTCTGCGTACATAGCCACTACATTTTCAGCATCCGTTTATTTCTTCAACCACGCATTTTGTCCCCCGACCTCTTGTCTTTCTCTCAGTTAAAATTTCTTAAACATCAACCCCCGTCTCCTGTGTTAGTTGGTAAGATGCTTGCTATTCAAGCCGGGGGTTACGGGATTGACTCCTGTTGGAACCCAATTTATTTTAAAAAGAGTTCCAGACTAACATTTTTTGGTTGGTTGGAAGACTTGCCAAAAGACAACAAACATGGAGAGATTAATACAACATATCTCTCTATGTCTCCATTCATTTAAGATATACCTACTCGCAATATATTTGTTTTTTTCAAGTGTTTAGCAAGTAGACCATTTCAATATTACTTATGCCAAAGATTTCTAACTTCATCATATATTGCAACACTGGATATTCACTTAATAAATTTCCCTATTATGCATTCAGGATTGAAAACAGAATAGACCGCGTTCTAGTGAATTTCCGTAAATAAAGGGGTCATCAACAAGTTAATTGACTTTTCATTGTAAAATAAAGGAATCTATTAACAAAAACGTTGGATTTATTTTTTGATGCATGTCTTATATTTTTTTATGCCTCTCTTAATATTGAAATAATTGAGAGTTAATTTCCGTAATGTTTAATTATTGAAAATGAAGACACAGTGGGCACATAATCAATGTCTATAACCAGGGTCGGACTTTCGCATAGAAAGACTAAGCCATTACCCAGGACACGTATTTTTTTGAAAATTTATTGAATCGTTTACAGTTATTATATTAACAATGGAACTGAAAAGTTAACTGATACAATTTAGGGCCTGTATTCAAGAATAAAATATTAAACCCCCTGAATTTAATATATTGTTGCAACGTTTCCAAATGTATATACGATCTTAAGAATTATTGCCTGGTTCGTACTTTTCTTCCATTACAGAGATAGTTTACTCTTTTCTTTGGAATGGCGGCGAGCCCTTCGGCGGAAAAAAAACTTCGCCACGACGACTTAAAAAATCCTCGTCCATTGCACCAAATAACTTTTTCTGCTTTAACAATAAGATTTGAGAATGAATGTTGTGTTAAGAGTGTGATAGGGAAAGTAAATACGATACGTTGAAGACTGAGATATAGAAGAAGAAGAGTTAAGGAAGATATCGAACGGCGTGTAGCGATATGAAACAAAGCCAATGAGGCACTAAAATATATATACTAGAACCGGACATTCAAAATCTGCTAAGATGATATTGACAACAATATTCAACTTTGATGTATGGAAGTAAAGCGTGGCTAGAAAAAATACTGAAAGGAACCGAATAAATGTTGTAGAAATGTGAGCATTGACAGAATATGTAAGGAAATAAGTGATTAGGGATGAACGCGAACTTATTGCTGATGTATTAGTTGAGATCAAGAAGAAGACTGTGAGACGGTTTGAACATGTAAAACGTATGAATTAAAAAAATACTAACAAAACAAATATATTGCGCAAATGTTAGTGGAAGGCGCGGTAGAGGAAGACTAAAGAAAGTATGGTTGGATCAAGTGAATGATATTTTGAAAGAAGGGAACGTAAAAAGTAAGCTAAATCGTAAGAGTTGTATGAGAAAGTATATGGATGTCTTCTTCCTGGCTCCAACCCAACTCACTGTCTGCGAAGACTGTTGGGGTCAGCTCTCCTCGTCCTCAGGTTGTATGCTCTTCTGTCCCGGACTACGTTCCCCAGTCAGTGCCTCTGCATCAGGTTATCTTTTTGCACCACCCATGAATTATTTGGTCTTTCTCTGGTTGTTATTCGAGGAAGATCCATGGAGATTGCCTGGTTCACAATGTGATCGGGTGCTCTGCTTCCAACGTGCCCATACCATCTCAATCGCTTCTCCTCCATCTTGTTGTTGAGAAAGTGTATGGATGTGAAATATATGAAAGCTGTTTATTACGATAGCAAAGCCTGGTACTCTGGAAACGGCGTAAATGGTATGTTTGTAGTAATATAGAAAATATGCGATAAATAAGTAATATTTATTACTAATTTTGTCATTCAGTACGCGCCTGATTTACTGAAAATAAAATACTTAAATAATATAGATAGGCAGAGTCAATGTTAAAAGTGGATAGGTAGGCAGTTGATACATTTAAATTTTATGAAAATGTTCCTTCAATGAGGCACACAGAATGCTTACGTATATAAAATATAGCGAAATTATGCGGTCGTCTTGGTAATTGAACGCGAATTCAAAAGTGGAAGAATCGTTTTATTTTTTTCCAATAGCTGTAATCTGTATTCCGATCTTGTACATAATTTAGAGTCGACGGGAATCCAGAAAAGAAGTCTATAAATCCGCCTTCATTAGATCCTCCTGAGAAATGTGGATATATCTGTGTTTGTTTTTTTTTCTTTTGATAAAAGTAAAAGAGTCGATATAACCTACGCAAATCGCCAAATAAGATTGGGGAAATGCCAACATTTTGTCGAAACATTGTCTCCGACTTATTGTGACTGTCCAGTGGTGTGACAATACAGAAAAAAATAGTATTATAGCTTCATTAAAATGGGTCTGGTCTTCATATTATATTTATTGGGTTGTCGGAAAAGTACTTCCGTATACCTACGCACCCATAGATTGGTCTATCAACCTAACACATCGATCAATAAGTCCCGGAACTAACCACAGGTGGCGCCTCTAGTAACAAATCCATACAGAACGATTTATTTTTGGTTTCAAAATAGGCGTTAGTTTCGGCAATCACTTCTTCATTGGAGCCAAATCTCTTTCCCTGGAGCATCTTTTTGAGGTCTGCAAACAGCCAATAGTCGCTGGGGGGCAAATCTGGAGATTACGGTGGGTGCGGAAGCAATTCGAAGTTCAACTTATGCAATTTGGCCATCGTTACCATCGACTTGTGACACGGTGCATTGTCCTGACGAAAGAGTTTTTTTTTCTTCTTCATATGGGGTCGTTTTTTGGCATTTTCTGCCTTCAAACGCTCCAATAACGGTATGTAATATTCGCTATTGATGGTTTTTCCCTTTTCAAGGGGATCGATGAATATTGTACCATGCGCATTATAACACACGAAATTCGGTTTTTTTCCATTGTTTTGAAAATAGCAAAAGTAGCGTCACTAAAACTACTGTAACTCAATGACACAATATTGGAATGTTATGAAAGTTTGACACGTAGCTTCTAAAGGTTAGTACTAACCGAGAATGGTATGAATTTGTTATTAGAGGCACCACCTGTTGGTTAGTCCCGGGACTTATTGATCGATGTGTTAGATTGATAGACCAATCTATGGGTGCGTAGGTATACGGAAGTACTTTTCCGACAACCCAATAAATATAATATTAACACCAGACCCCTTTTTAACGAAGCTGCTATTTTTTTTCTGTATTGTCACACCACTGGACAGTCAAAATAAGTCGGAGACAATGTTTCGACAAAATGTTGGCATTTCCCCAATCTTATTTGGCGATTTGCGTAGGTTATATCGATTCTTTTACTTTTATCAAAAAAAAAAAAAAAACAAACAGATATATCCACATTTCTCAGGAGGATCTAATGAAGGCGGATTTATAGACTTCTTTTTCTGGATTCCCGTCGACTGTAAATTATGTACAAGATCGGAATACAGATTACAGCTATTGGAAAAAAACAAAACGATTCTTCCACTTTTGAATTCGCGTTCAATTACCAAGACGACCGCATAATTTCGCTATATTTTATATACATAAGCATTCTGTGTGCCTCATTGAAGGAACATTTTCATAAAATTTAAATGTATCAACTGCCTACCTATCCACTTTTAACGTTGACTCTGCCTATCTATATTATTTAAGTATTTTATTTTCAGTAAATCAGGCGCGAACTGAATGACAAACTTAGTAATAAATATTACTTATTTATTGCATATTTTCTATATTACTACAAACATACCACTTACGCCGTTTCCCGAGTACCAGACTTTGCTATCGTAATACACAGTTTTCATATATTTCACATCCATACACTTTCTCATACAACTCTTACGATTTAGCTTACTTTTTACGTTCCCTTCTTTCAAAATATCATTTACTTGATCCAACCATACTTTCCTTAGTCTTCCTCTACCGCACCTTCCACTAACATTTGCACAATATATTTGTTTTGTTAGTATTTTTTAATTCATACGTTTTACATGTTCAAACCGTCTCACAGTGTTCTTCTTGATCTCAACTAATACATAAGCAATAAGTTCGCGTTCATCCCTAATCACTTATTTCCTTATATATTCTGTCAATGCTCACATTTCTAGAAGGCTTCTTTTCAACCGATTTTATTGTTTTCGTGACGTTTAGCTACCCACAAAATTGTGTCGCACTATGGCTTTATTAAAGAAACAAACAATGTTCATTCAAAGTATTTTTTTGTTAAATAAAGTAATCGTTATTACAAACCTTTGCCAAAGGCTATACTTACACGTATATACAAATTTATATCTTACGAACTAATCTAATTTATATGTAATATTATAACTACGAACTAACTTAATTTTAATATCCTACATGTAATTTCTATTTTTAATAATCTCAACATTTAATTTCTTTTAAATAGTTAACGCCTACATACTATCTTATAACTAGATAACAATTCTTACAACTAGTGATTTAACACGTGTGTGACCACTCGTTTAGGCTACTTGCATTTCATCACATTCACTCAGACCTTGGCCCTTCCAGGTGAACTAGTCAGGAAACAGATGATGCTTCGGAAGGCTGTGTTTATAACATTTGTTCCAAGTATTAGATGCTACAAGTATAAAATAAAGGATTTAGGTATTCATGTTGACCATAAACTTACTTTCCGATATCACATTGACTATATTGTCGATAAGACTAACAAGTTTTTATGTTTTATAATGAAAATAATGTTATTTGTTAATTGTTGTATTGCACCTATATGCGGAACATCTTGGAGTTTTGGAACCCGTATCTTAAAAAATCAAATTAATTGAGTAGAAAGTGTACAAAGATAGTTTATTGCGTATCTCAATCGCTAAAGTATGAATGCATCCCATAATTATAACTAATAATTGGAACGTCATGGGCTTGCGCCTTTTACTTTTCGTAGATCCAAAATTGCTGTTTATTTTTTGTTCAAAATGTGTGTTTTAATGTGATAAATTAGACTGGAGTTGAGTTTCGATCCCGTGTTGAGTTCCGGTCCCGTGTTTTTACGTGATCGATACCTCTTCTAAAAAGAACATATTTTCGGCATCTAGAAAATATTTTTTTCAACCTTTTAAACAATTCAATCATAGATGAGGTCGCATCTTTTGATCTCGGATATAGGATGGGCAAAAATCTCATCAGCGTGGTATGCTATGCTGACGGCGTAAGTATACTAGCAGAAAGCGAAAACGATCTACAACGAATGCTGTATAGGTTCCATTTTGCATCTGAGATATATAACATGACGATATCCGTCGGCAAAACAAATGTCTAACAATATCCAGACAGCCTCTTAGATGCAAATTGGTTGTGGACGATAAACCCATAGAACAGGTCATGAAGTTTAAATACCTGGGTGTGGAGATATCTAGCTACAACGATCTGTTAATGAAGTCAAAGAACAGACCAATAAAGCAGCAGTTATCTCCGGATGCCTGAGGAACACTGTTTGGGGCAGTAAACACATGCTGGTGGAAAGCAAAGTCAGAATATACAAAACATGCATAAGACCTGTTATGACTTACAGAATTGAAGCAAGAGCAGACTCTGTAAGTATGAAACACCTCCTCAGAACAACATAAATGAAAACACTGCGGTCTATCGTAGGTAGAACCCTTAGAGATAGGATACCTAATGAGGAAATCCGCAGAAGTTGTAACATTGAGGAGATCGTGAGATGGAGTAGGCAGAGAAGACGATTCTGGAGAGACCACGTTGAGAGGATGGACCCCGTGAGAATACCTAAAATTGTAATGCACGAGATTCCAGAGGGTCGTCGACCACCGGGAAAAACACCAAAGAGATGGAGAGAAAGTTGGACATCTTCGTCACAGGACCAAAACTGAAATCCTGTTTTAACATATCGTATGATCTAGAAGAAGAAGAAGAACCTTTAAATGACAGTTTCATGATTTATATCATGAAAAATACCCTAGATAATGAAAATATACACAAATTGATTTATTATGGAGATTTTGACGTCGCTTCAGCAATATACAGCGAGTGTCATATTTTGAAGTTTTTGACGTATGAATCTGGAAAGCAACTGCAGTCTTCGTGTCCAAATAGAATGAGGAATTTGCAGAATCCTCCAAACAGGTTGTCAAAGAGCATGTCAAAACATGTGTTGATATATACTCCATCAACTGATATGAACATTAAAAAAAATGCAGAACTTGTAAGGTGTATGTTAAGCACAAAAAGAGAAATACGACCGGCTAACATGTATGTGAAAAAAGTGTGATGCAGTTCTCTACAAATGAGAATATTGACCGAATTATCATACTTAACTAAATTATTAAAGTATTTTAAACAAATATATAAAGTTTAATTAAAATATCCTTAAAATTTACATACATGTAGCAATTTTAGTAAACCCTTAACTAAAATCTAAATTCCTTAAAAACAAGCCGGACACTGCGAAACATATGTTACTCATCATTTTCATCGGGTCTTAAAGTAGTGACGGACTTCATCGGTTTTCTTTGAAACAATATGATTCCGTTACCCATTCGTTCCACTAGATCGAACAAGCTGTTTAATGTACGTAGGGCAAGTAAAAATGATGTTATTAATTACATACAAACATATCATACATACCACCACGCCCTTTCCCCTGTTGGGGTAGACATATGACAGAGCATCATATTTTCTATCTAGACACATCTTTTCTATGTTATGGCCTTTTGCAACGAAAACATTTTTAGAATTTCAACGTGTAGTTTTATTTGTATGAAGGTTGAATTACATTGATGTATAATATTAACAGTATTATAATAAGGATGATGTTAATATCCTAGCGGCTTTAAGAATAGTGATTCTGCCTCAGATATGACGTCCTATTTAAAGCAAAGATAACTATACCACGACCCTTCAATAGATTAAGAAGGAATTCGTCGAGCATGTTATGTTTGCCCTTTAAGGTCAAATCGATATCGGTGATTTATCCATCGCAGCTTACCCATTTAGTGATATTTAATCTTTATTGATTTGGGCAGACGAGAGGATAACTTAAATATGATGCATTGAAGTCAAATTGACACTAATGTGATAGCGCTAATATTTATAGGATCTAGTACATGGTTAGTATCGATAAGCTTGACAAGGGTATAATATAACTTATAATATTTATTTGAATGTGGATAAGATAACATCGGTTTTGGTGATTATACCGTGTTACAGATAATGCCAATATTAATAGGTTCTTAGATAAGTGGTAAATTGGTTTGCATAATATATTGAGGGTGAATGAGATAAGAAGATAAGATTAACATGCGCTCGCAGTAGATACATGACATCTACATCTATACACCTTATTATACAATTTCTACAATTTTCCTGACTACGTTTCCTTCTTTCAGAATATCATTCACTTGACCCAATCATACTTTCCTTGGTCTTCCTCTCACACGCCTTCTACACAAAATTGCACTTTATATTTATTTTGTTTGTCTTTCGTAATTCATTCCTTTCACATGCCCAAACCATCTCAGCGTGCTCTTCATCTTACTTAACAAACCAGTCTTAAGTTAACATTTATCTCATATCACTTCATTTCATATTCGGTTATACATTGTCATCCCATTTATTATTTTCAATGCATGCATTTCTACAGCATTTATTCAGCTTCTCTCAACCTTTTTCGACGTCCACGTTTCGCTCTCATGCATTAAAGTTGGCACTATAATACTATTGTGGACTATCATCTTAGCAGATTTTGATACTGTCCGGTTCGAGTATATATGTGTAAGTATTATTAATTAATTCATCAAAATAATTTACTCTGTATTCAATAAGAAATTTATTGAGTTTGACAGATTTGGGATTTTGATTGCTTTGTTTATCTGTCTCTCAGCCCAGAGGTTGCTGGTTTGAATCCCGTGAAATCCAGATTTAAAAAATATTCCACTTCGGTTTTTCACTTTAGGCCTCTTTCACACTTTTAGTTGGTCGGAAGATATTGTTACATAGTAATAAACTCGCCGGGCTGTAATTTATACATCGAAAGTGTAATAACAAAATCCACAGATCGATAATTATTATTGAAGAATATCTGTGATGCCCCCCGGTCGGGTATCTTCTCTTTACACTGGGTCTGATCGGAGCGGTAATATAAGATGATCCCAGATCTTTATATAAATATAAAAAATATGGGAGTATGGAAATATATCCCTCTATTCACGTGGTAGATAGGGTCCAATTAAATTCGCGTAAATCGAAATCACAAAAAAATTAGATGATAAACTAAAATTGGAATACGCATTTGAGAAATTGAAATCCGCTTAAATTGTGGTATATAATTAATAAAAATGTCGAATAAAGTTACCCAAAAACGTATAAAACGAATCTATCAACATAATAAATGCGGTAACAATAGTAATAATAATAATGAAAGGACAACTTATATGGCGTCTATTAGAGAGCAAACTGTCCTTAAGGTCTGCCATACTCGGGATTCGAACCCATTATTTAGAGAGCAGACTGTCCTTAAGGTCTGTAATACTCGGGATTCGAACCCATTATTTAGAGAGCAGACTGTCCTTAAGGACTGTAATACTCGGGATTCGAACCCATTATTTAGAGAGCAGACTGTCCTTAAGGTCTGTCATACTCGGGATTCGAACCCATTATTTTTGGCAGATTGAAAATACATATTACAAAATAATTATACATAAGTTGAGTGTATGGATACGAAGTGGTGGCTGCGGTCAATAGCAAACTTTATTAAGAAAAACATATTTGGTTATTAAGAAGTTATTAATTTGGTCAAAAAAGCTACAGAAAACCAACCAACACGTGTAATGATGAACCAAGAGTCTTCTCCAGTGGTTCTAAGCCCAAAGGCTCAATTACTGGGGTTGAAGTGTCTCCCAACCATGCTTTTCAATATGTGTGAATTACCGATTTGGTATGTTAAATGATAATGTATTATTAACATAATTACACTCTCATTGTAAACAATACAACCTGGTGTACTTATTGTCATGTGGTTATCTTTTCTTATCTACCAGAAATATGTTAAACTAGTCTTAAGTGGAAACTAGACTGGAAACTTATTTGATAAAAATTGGGTAGCAATGGAAATCGAACTAGCAATCCCCAGGTCGGAAGACACATGTCTGTCTTAACAACCAAGCCGTGGATGGTACCATACGAAGATGACAATTTATAAATGGATACGCCTCTGTAGAAAACAAAGCGTCTTCTCACATTTCTCCTTAAGGCACGTGTTAAGAATTCAGATGCTCCTCTCATTTCTCGCAAAGTTGTCGATTTGCAGAGTAAAAGACTTTTTCGGGATATATTCCTAGTTTTACGGCCCAATTCCGAGTCTTGTCACACGTTGTGATACATTTACCCACTAACTGTAATCTCGAGATATCACGCGTCACCCAGCAAAGCACAACTTACTTCATTTATCATCGAAGGAAAAAAAAAACCAGACGAACACATATGTTTACATATAAACACCATCACGCCATCTCCCTCTCGGAGAAGGCAGAGATGACAGAGCGCCAAACTTTTCTATCTCGACACACATCCTTAGCCTCTTTTTCATCCATGTACCATCTCATACAGCTTCTGCAAATTTTCTGACTTTCTACGTTTCCTCCTTTTGGAACATTCTTCCTCTTACATGGTTTTGACTTGCATTTGCATTATATATCTGTTTTGTTAATCTTTCTTCAATCATTCGTTCCACATGCCCAACCGTCTTAGTTCCACATGTCTTAAGTTCACATTCAACTCTTATCCCTTCATTCCTTATTATGCCATACATTGTCACTCCACGTATTCTTCTCAATGCACGCATTTCTACATAATTTATTCGGCTCCTGGCAGTTTTTTTCATGTCCACATTTCGCTCCCATATATTAAAGTTTGCACCAAAATCCTATTGTGGACTATAATCTTAGCAGATTTTGATACTGTCTGGTTCGAATATATATGTTTTAGTACCCTGTTGGCTTTGTTTCCTATCACTACATGCCTATTACACTCTGCCACTATCATCAAGAAAAATATAAAATGCAAACACGCATGCCAACTGATCAAAATTTTCTCTACCTCGAGAGTTTGAACATCTTTTGTCCGAAGGCAATACGCCTATTTGGCTGCTATGACATACAATGGGGTACCGAATTCAATAAAGGCCAAAGGGTGCAAACAATTCTGGCAGTGTGGTTTTTATTGGGACAGGAGTTTGATTACACAGATTTACAGGAGGAAGTTTGTGTGGACTCTTAAGTTTGGTGTGTTTTTGATGACTGTGTGCGGGACATTGTGGGATGAACTTTTGGTCAGCGTAGTATTTTCAGCGTCTTTACAATCATGGATTAGCGCTACGCTCAAACAGAGATTATCTATTGGCCTTTCAAGTTCACCGCTCCTCTTTCTTTACGTCGTATTTTACTGTTCATGCAGTGAGACTCTGGAGTCAGTTACAAACCAATATAAGACTCGCTCCGTCCTCGGCATCCTTTAAGAAGCGACTAAAAAAACTCTTAATTTCTAGTCAGTAAAATAACTAGTTTCATTCCTGATTTTTTTTCCTTTCCTCTCCACCATCCCTTCCTTTCATTTTGTTTGATGATATCTCACTTTATATGAAAAATAATGTTCGGGTGATTGTCCGTCTTTGTGGGGTTCGTGGGCATGTGCTCACGTGTATGTTTATGGATTTCGTGGGGATGGATAGTCATTTGAATGATTTATGCGACCACGTAACTTGCTTCATTTACTTTTGTCTGGTTGGTTGGGAGAGATTGCCGCTTGGCAATAAGTGTTAAATAAATAAATAAATGATAAAGTATGCGGGGTTTACCTTACGTGATACATACTCGTATGTACATGTAATTAAGTCTCACTACTTATCAAGTTGAAAAGATTTTATGACGTAGTTGTTATATAATCAACAATCGGTAAAAATCATTAATACATTTTTCATGTTCATTTGTCCTCAGTAAGTTACAGGAAAACACCTAATTCATTGGGGACACGGCAAATAAAAGGCAACAAACTCAGATCCACATAAATTGAGTGCCCACGTTAAGTTACCTTTTATTACTTGTTGTTTTTCATAAATGATGTATTTATACAATTTCTTGTCATATTAATAAATAAATAAAAATAAATTTAACCTCTCCGACAATTTAGACAATTTAGATTACTTGCGGTCGCTTCTTAGTCTCCCTCTACTCTCAGCCTCCTTAGATCCTTCTACACGTTATCTAAAAGTCTGTATTGGTCTACCAAGTGGCATTCTCCGTGTTTTTGGGCATGCATAATGTTTTTGGGCATATGGAAGCACCCAACATTTTTTAATAATCTTTAATTTGCATAATCTTTGTTGATCACGCCAACTGAGATCTGCATGCGTGGATTATCCATGTATTTTTTTTGAACTGTTAATTAGTGGTTGTCTTATTGAGTATCGAGTTTCTTTATTAAATCTCAGTTTTCATTATTCTGCCGTCTGTTTTGGGTCAAGTGTCTTTCGTAGCCGTCGGTTTTCGAAGCTTAGCCACTTTTGTTGATCTTTGCATATATTGATCTACGCTTCGGTCCCATATATCACTACAGGCAAAGTGATAGTGATAGTTGTACTATGAAATGAACAACTTAGAACATCGTTATTGTATAGTAGATTCACAATAACGCTGTCTCACAAAGACTCTCAGCATTCTTCAATGACACCATATTTCAAAAGCATATAGTTTCTTTTTGGTGAACCATGTAACTAATTGTCACACTTACGTAGAATATGGAGCAACGCAAAATTCACATATGTAAGTCGAGATTGAAATCCTTGTTTCAAAGGACCGGGAAGAGTATGAGTTATTAATTATATTTGAATAGTCACGGTCAGCGGCGGCTGGTCTCGAGGTGCGTTGAACCGGATAAATAATTGGCAATAATTAAATTATATATTCGCAAACATGACTTCAAAAAATGTTAAATATTTGTATATATTAAACATGTATAAGAATACTGACAAATAGTAGAGTATTTTTATTAAAGTGAAAATTTAAAGTAAAATTTAAAAAAATATTCCTTTCAAATTGACCGACCAAGTTTACCAATACTACCGGAGCAATCTCCAATACGCACCGGACGGAAACGTAAACTCATAAAGGGCAGACAGAGGTGTACAATAAACCGTGAGACAGCGATAGTTCTTAATGAATTCATACAAATATTTCGTTTAAGCGTGCGGCGCTCCAAGACTAAGGCTAAGTTCAGATGGTTGCGCGTGAACGCGGGTTGCACAAATCGCTGGAATACGTGCGTAAAAAGATTCATAATGCTCATACACAATTATTTATATGGTCGTAGTTTCGTCGGTGCGTAGTTTCGTCGCGCGACCATATTAACAATTGTATATGAGCAGTATGAATCTTTTTATGCGCGTATTCGAGCGATTTGTGCAACGCGCGTTCACGCGCGACCATCTGAACTATATGTCGATTCGGTTTACTTCGTGAATTACCGAGTAACTCACGAAGTAAACCGAATGTACGAGTTTGACAGGTCCTAAAACATTTAAATTAATTAAAAAAATGTGAATATGCATTTAATACATAATTTTAATTTCGTCGTGAATTGTGAAAATTTAGTGTGATATTGTCTGAACATTATTCGTGTTTTGTGAAAATTTTGTATGATACTCGTATTGTCTGAATATTATGATAATATTGAACATTGACATGTGTTAGATGGACACCGTTACTTCTACAAAGTGACGGTGTCCATCTAACCTATAAAAATAATAATTCATTTTGTCTAAAGTCAAAAGCATTCACTCAATTCAGTTACTAACAAATATTCAGTAATGAGCGCAATTAATAATTATAATGTAGAATACATTAAAAATAATAATTTATTGTTTGATTAAAAACTTGACATAAAAACTCGCGGATTGCTTAGACCAAATTTAGAAATTAAACAGTAGTGTAAGCCCAAAAATAAAAGTTTTCCTTGTTCTTTTAATTTTTATTTATATAATAAAGCTTCCTATATAATACGCGAATCTTCAGATCAATTTAATGAGCCTCCGAGTAAAAGAATTAAAACCATAAAGTCCGTAATTTGCAAAGAAATATGTCATACAAAGTAAACAGAGATTTGACTGTTAATAATCATAACCATTTAAAAGGCGCATAATTGTGCTTCTGTGAAAACTTTGCAAAATGCCGTTACAATTTCCCTGAAAATATTTTTAAAACTACAGTTTAGACGTACGATTTTTTTAGTTAAATTTAAATTAAACAATAAACTTAGCACAATATATAATAATCGAGGCGATTTTGAAGAGGCTGAAGGTACTAATTCAATTTTACAGTTATTTCTAAATAATGGTCTAGCCGAGTCTTTTTCGGAATGTGTTAAATTATTAAAATTAATTTCTACAATCACCATGACTTCTGTTGAAAGTGAACGTTGTTTTTCTACATTAAAAAGAGTCAAAACATTTTTAAGAAACACTTTATATGACACAGGACCGTCTCAACGCATTTTCAGTGCTAAGTATCGAAAGACAATTAGTTCAGACAATACCGGATTTTAATTCGCGGGTAATTGAAGTGTTTGGAAATAAAAAAGAACGAAGAATTGAGCTTTTCTACAAAAAATAAGTAGGTAAGTGGATTTCATTTGTATTAATATTTTATCTAAAGCTGAAACAAACGATGCATTAGATAATAAGAAAATTGATGTGGAACGTTTGAAAATGATATCTGAAGTAGCCTTAGTTAATAACCATCCTTATTGCCTATCCAGGGAAAACGCGTGTACCTATAATTGTCAAGTTAACCGTCATATTTTTCAGCCAGTGTCCGCCACTGGTCACGGTGATATAATACATCCTTGCTTTATATACATACACATATACCATTAAGTTGTTTCCTGTTGAGGTAGGCAAAGATAATAGAACACCATAATTGCTTATAGCGACGTATATCCATCGCTTCTTTTACACCCATGCATCGTCTCATACAGATCCTACAATTTCTGTTTTTTTACATTTTTTTCCATTCAAAATATCATACACTTGATCCAACCATACTTTCCTTGGTCTTTAGCACTTACATTTGTCCTGTATATTTGTTTTGTTAGTCTTTTCGTTAGTTAGTTTTTTCATTCTACATGTCCAAACCATCTCCGAGTGTCCTTGATCTTACTTAATACATCAGCCTTAAGTTCACATTCACTCCTGATCACTTAATCTGTATTCTGTATTGTATTTTCATCCCATGCATTCAAAATTAATTCTGCTCTTTTCAGTCGTTTTCCACGTTTACCTTTCACTTTCATACATCAAAGATGGTACAAGAATACAGCTGTGAACTATCATCTTAGCAGAGTTGGATACTGTCCGGTCCGGTTCGAGTATATGTGTTTTAGTGCTTTACTGACTTTGATTCCTATCGCTATATTTCGTTCAATATCTCTCATAACTCTTCCATCATCTGAGTAAATACTATATAAATAGCAGAATTCCTTAAGTCGTTTTAATTTTACATTGTTTACCTACACGTCGAATTTCATTTTTTTTTCTTCACACTTTTATATCACCATGACTTTAGATTTCGCAACATTCATTCTCAGATTTCTTTGTTTACGCAACTCTCATACAATTTACTTATCGAACTCCATAAACGTAATTCATCCTCATATTGCTTGCTTTATACCTGTTTGTTAATTTAACAAATAATCTCGCTTCATTGACAAAGGTGAGGCACCTTGACACACTCCTCACATAATTTCTGTTGCGATTATTCGCTTGGATAGGCGCCCTCCTCCGGAGATCCGAATGGGAGGGTAGTTTATCTCCGGGTGACAATTTAGTCCCATTTGAACGATCCATCTTTGATTTATCGGCTGGGTATAATTTATTAAGTTTGACTGGTCACGTTCGCGGTCCAACTTGGGCTGCAGCTCTATAGTTGTTATCCCGTGGCACATAAGTACTGAGACGACAAGGCCATCCACATAACTTCAGCTGCCCTGGAAGGAGTTGATATTACCATCAGCTATATTGCCGATACACGGTCCTCAGGGTATTGTCGGTGCACCATGTGCAGGTGAGGTTGACTTTTGGGTTGCTGGGATGGTAGTGCAGTCCCTTGTGTTTACTTTAATGCGCCCAATAACTGAAGATATATGTGTAATATTTTGTGTTTGGTGTATTTCTTTAAAATACAACTCTTACTTATACTGAGTAGTAGATACTGTAGGAATAATGTGATCTGTTTATTGATACTTTATTTCATTAGCAATGAATGGTATGCTGGGCGAGTTCGTGCCAAGCTTAACCTACCAGTAATTAAGATATCTGTCTAGGGTTAGCATTTTATTATTTAGGGGTTATCGGAATGTATTGGGTGGGAAGATTGACTAAATGCTGTTTTGTCGTATGATTGATTTTAAAGTATGTGTGAATCAGGGCCTCTGCGAGAGGTACAGCCGCCTGCGTGCGAAAACCAAAAATGTCGTCCATACCCCCTATAGTGTAGGTACACTGTTTAAGTTTTTATTTGAAAATATTTTATTTCCTTTGTTCGTTACTGTGTAGATACATTATAGGTAGGTTATAATAGTAAATCAGTGTCGCGTACTTCAATCTTTTAAATTTCATTATATTCAAGTAGGGATGGAACTAGATATTTTAGTGCCTAGTGCAGCAAATACATGCATCCGTTATGTATTTTTCATAACATTTTTTTTCATTAAGTAAGTTTTTTTTTTCATTAAGTGGCTCTATCATACCATTACATAAAACTGTTAAAAACCTAGGAGTGCTAATAGATAACACTCTCTCATGGCGAGATCAAATAAATGAGGTAAGCCGAAGGATCTTCTTCAGCCTTCATTCCCTTAAAGTGTTGCAAAGATTCCTACCAACTAAAACCAAAATTTTACTCGTACAATCTCTGCTCTTTCCGATTCTGAACTATGCGGACGTATGTTACTTGGATGTTACAGAGGAACAGCTGGACAAATTACAGCGTCTTCAAAATGTGTGTCTAAGATTTATTTTCAACCTACGAAAGTACGATCATATAACTTCATACCAGAAGGCATTGAACTGGTTGAATGTTAGAAATAGACGCCAAATTCACATACTGTCTCTATTGTATAATATCCTTAACTGTCCCGCCGCACCCTCTTATCTCACCGAAAAATTTCAGCGTCTTTACAATCATGGATTAGCGCTACGCTCAAACAGAGATTGTTTATTGGCCTTTCCAGTTAATCGCTCCTCTTTCTTTACGTCGACATTCATAAATTTCATGAAGATTGCTAATCATTGGAATCTTCCTTTCCTTTTGATTGATGATATCTCACTTTATATGAAAAATAATGTTCTGGTGATTGTCCGTCTTTGTGGGGTTCGTGGGCATGTTCTCGCGTATATGTTTATGGATTTCGTGGGGTTGGATAGTGATTTGAATGATTTATGCGACCACGTAACTTGCTTCATTTACTTTTGTCTGGTTGGTTGGAAGAGATTGCCACCTGGCAATAATCCCGCCAGATTGTATTGCAATAAAAGTTTTAAATAAATAAATAAATATTTATGTAAGTATTTACAAATGCTTCTATAGTAGCTATAAATATTAAGTTTAACAATACTTGGTTACTGTTGACAGATTTAGATTATATGAATTAAAAAATATAAGTGGATGTTATTTATTGCTTTTTATGAACTTTCTTAGAAAACTTTGAAAGCTAAAAAAATATACGCATTTTTGGTATCTAATATTATTCCGTAAAATGTCAGTAGTTCTAAACACTATATTGTTACTGGTTCTCAATACAAGCCTGGCGGACTGTGGTAATCTCTTTCAACTAACCAGAAATATGTTGAATAGATCTGTAGTGAAAATAAGTAAAAAAATGGGTACGTCGGAAAGAGTTCGCCATAATAATGAAAATAAATTCATAAAACACTTACAATGCAGCGAAACTATCCTTAGATATCACAAGAACGGAGTATTAAATCGGTCGAAGATATACCGATCGAAGGCTGAATGGAGATTCGTCTGGGAATTATTGACTCGATTATCATCGCAGCAGTATCAAAAACTGCTCAGTGGATTGATGACCGCAAAAATTACAACAGGTCGAAGGGACATGATTGGATCAAAAAGCTTCCACGGCCAGAGAAAAATGACGTAGCCCAATAACTAAGATACTCCCGTTTCCTTTTAATTATTTTTGTTGTGATTGTTCAAAATATTTTTTTATGTATTCAGTCCTTAATGTTTTTAAATTTATTTAATAAAGTAATATATTGTACTTATAACTAGATAACAATTTTTACAACTAATTATTTAGCAAGTACATGCCCATTGAACACTCACTACTGGCTCTTTTATTTAAATTGTTATTGTTTTAAGGTACATCGTATCATTCATATATAAAATAAAATTATAACTAGATAACATTTTTACAACTAATTATTTAGCAAGTACATGCCCATTGAACATTCACTACTGGCTCTTTTATTTAAATTATTATTGTTTTAAGGTACGTACATCGTATCATTCACATATAAAATAAAAATGAAATGATAAAATAGTTCACATCTTTGACAACGGAGTGTTTCAAATTAAGTCTGAAATTCCAGTATCACCAATCGTAAATAAATTTATGCTCCTCAGATTAAGATGCGGTCGTCAAATTATTATTGGAAGTTGTAAAGATAATACTTAATGTATTCGTTGTGCCTTTAGTGTTAAAACAATTAAGATAACGAATTGTTAATTAACTAATTACGCGCCAAAAAATGTTTTAAACATAAATCTTGTGTTTTTATCTCAAAAGAGATAACGTCACAACTACACAATGTAAACGTTATATCAATTTATTATAAAATATTGCTTTTAATTATTTGTATTGATATGTACTGTTTGATGGTGATGCAAGAATTAATTTAATTTAATGTATTCACTTTGAGTCCAGATTCCAGATTTTATGTCTACATGTCTGGCCTAAAGGTTAAAGTTTTTGTTAAACGTTCCGTCGCCCGTGTTCAACTTCCATCTGATACTGAACAGCGTTTTTTAATCAAAATTTAAAATTAATTTCATCTGCGTATCGTCGTCGTTCGTCCTCGCCATTCCAACGTAAATTCAGAGAAAGCGAAGCTGCGCCGTAAAGTTTTTTTAGTTTAGATTCAGCTGTTGCACACCACCAAACTCACCGACAAAATGAGACGATCGGAGCACATCGGCATGTTTTTTTTTATAAGAATAGATATGATCGAAGTCATAGGTATCCTTATACCCTCGAATACTAGGCAGAAAAAAATACCCGGGTTATTCGAGGGGATTAGCACTGCGCGGAGTTCGAACCGACGACCGTCCGCACAGAAGTCCATTGTGTTACCGCGCGGCCATGCACTTCACCTCTCCGTATAATAATAATAATACACATCATCATACCATATCCCTGACGGGGTAGGGAGAGAGAACAGAGTGTCTGACTTTATTATGATGATGCACATGTTTCGCCTCTTCTACATCCATACACATTCGCATACAGTTCCAACGATTTATCTTATTTCTTACATTTTTTTTCCAAAACATCATTCGCTTGATCAAACCATACTTTTCTTTATATTTTTTTGATAGTCTTTCTTTATTCATTTCTTCCGTGTGCCCGTATCTCGGTGTTGAAAAAAATACATATTTTACCGTATATGTAAGTAAGGAATATTATCCATGTTCTTTCATTTTTTTTAATCCTACATAAAATAATCTGTCACGCTGTTTCTCTGTTGGGGTAGGCAGAGACGACATAGCGTCATACCTTTCTATCACGACATACATAACATATTTTGCCTTATCTATATCTATACCTACACATTTTTATACAACTCTTTCTGGTTAAAAGGGCTCTAAATCTACTAAGAATACAATTCATGAAATTGATTAGAAATTAGTATTTAGTACAATATTAAGGCTGATTATGAATTCGGCCCTTAATACTTAGCGTTAAGGTTGGATTATAAGCTCGGGCTTAGGTCACATCTTGTTATATGACTTTGCTTTAACTTATTTATCTCAAGATGATTAGTATAATATCTAATAAATGATTTAATTTATATCTGACGTAGATCAATCAACCTCTAACTCCTTGAAAATTTATTATATCGGAGGAGGTCGCTCGAATCACAGATATATGTAGAACAGCTGTTCATTTGACCATGGTCATGAATGATGTTTAGCGCCAGATATATTAAATTATTAAGAATATTTATAAACAGTTTACCCACCCCAAACCGGGGCAGTCATGGCTTTGGGTATCAATTGTGCACTACTTGCGGGCTGTCAAGCTTAATACCACAAACAATAACCACACTCAAATTGGTAAATGATGTACAAATACTAAGAATCCAGCAATCCAAGTACAAAAAGAAAATGAGATCCTCGCCATTATTTTTTTTTAAGTGTAACCATTTTTTAGCAGATTCAGCAATATCCTGAAAAAAAAGAGCCATTCCTTCAGTACGTATTTGAGCTTTAAAATAATAAATTACTTCCACTCATCTGGCAGTGCGTTATGCATCTAAAGTGCTAAAAATATGATGCCTTTGGCCAAAATAAGTGTTCACCCTTTTAATTTTAAGTTCTAACAATTTTTTTAATGATAATATTATCACAAACGGAAATTTTTTATATCATACATTTATGAAAAATAATAACTATTAACTTAAAAGGTTAAAATTAACCTTATTCTACAATATTTCAATACGCCGAATGAAATACAATATAGCACCGAATAAAATTTAACTTGAATTATGTTGTTTATAGTTAAGGCATTAACGTTGTGGAGGTTTAAAGACATTGTAATTTATTTTTATCAAACACTGTTTATTCCACTTTTTTGTGACGGTACAACCCTACCGGTTTCAAGGCTTTCACCTCATCTTCAGGGGAGCACAAACAAGATGAGGTGAAAGCCTTGAAACCGGTAGGGTTATACGGTCACAAAAAAGTGGAATAAACAGTGTTTGATAAAAATAAATTACAATAACTTGAATTATATCCCCAAAAGAAAATAAAGGGTGATTTAATATACGAGGCGTATCCAGAAAGTAAGTGTACTGAGGCTCTCACGACCGGATGGATTTTATTTTCGACATGTTGGCTACACTTCCGTGTAGCCTGACCCTTCCCCTCCGCAACGAGACCGGTTTGAGGTCAGTACGTTGAGAAGTGTCGACGCGACAACACGTTTTGTGAAAAATGTCAAACCAATCTCCCGCCAAGTGCGAAATTTTGTAAAAAAGCAAGAGTTTTTGAGGCGCTGCAAACTACATGGAGATGAATTTCTCCGCTCCATCATTACTGGAGATGAAACATGGGTTGCACACTACATGCCTGAAACCTAAAGGCAGTCTCAACAGTGGCGTCACACCTCCGCCAAAAAGTTCAAAACCACAATTTCAGCCAAGAAAATCATGGCATCCGTGTTTTGGGACTGTCAAGGCATAATTTTAATTGAATATATGCCTCAAGGGGAGACTATCAACTCTGCAAGATAATGTGAAACCCTAAAAAAATTTCGGAGGGCGATTCAGAACAAGAGGAGAGGCATGCTGACAAAGGGAGTCTGCCTGCTGCACGACAATGCCAGACCACACACGGCCAACGCCACGAAGGAACTGCTCGCCTCGTTTAAATGGGATGTCCTGAACCATCCCGCGCATTCCCCTGACCTAGCATCTTCAGATTACTATCTCTTTACCTCCCTGAAGCTGCACATGGGTGGAAAAAGGTTTTCAACCGACGAGGAGGTAAAGGAGGAGGTGGAGAAGTGGATGGAGGGGTTGGCGGGAATCTACTTCGAGGAAGGCATCAAAAGTTGATACCCCGCTTCACCACCTGCATTGAGAGGAATGGCGACTATGTCGAAAAATAGCTTACATATGTACTACGGTAACCACGTAATTTTTTTGTTTAAATAAAAAAAATTGTAACCTACAAAAATTCAGTACACTTAGTTTCTGGATATGCCTCGTACATATGTATATTTTTATGTAAGTTGTTTATTTATTATATAAAGACGACGCCTGCCTTCTGGCCCAAGGTTGCGGGTTCGATTCTTGTCAGGACATTTTTAGAAGGGATCAGGTCTGGCTTTTATTTATGATTTAGAAATGCTTAATTTAACTTATGTCATACTCGTATATCTTCAGAGATTTGTGTTGTTTAATAATCCAAAGGAAATATTGATATCGATGGATGCATTTCTTGCATTCTTAGTTTAAGTATGTTATTAGTGTTTAATTAATTTATTTATTAGTATTTAATTTACGTTTTTGTGATTAAAAAAAAAATTCTCATTAAATATCTCGTATTTGATATAAATAAAATAGCTTGTTTTGCTCGATCAGCAAGAAGGATCACACCTACATTTTACTCGTTAGCAACATGTAAAGAAACGTGACATTCCTAATTATGCACTTTTTTTCTTCTTCAAAATGGAATGTAATTGTGAAATTGGTATTTTATCAGCTTAATTTTTGGCACGAATAGGATTAAAGTAAGCTTATTTAGTTTCAATGAACTAAAAAAATATGAATAATCAATAAAATAAATAAAACAATTATTTTTAATGTTTTATTCACCACTGTTTTATTTGAGTTCACTGCAAGTTTCAAGGACCTTCATCTCGACCTCGAAGCTGAGCTTCACCTGACGAGGGAGATAGAGGTCTTTGAAACTGATAGTGAACTCGAATAAAACAGTGGTAAATAAAAAAAATAAAAAATAGTGTTTTATTTATTTTATTAAATATTTATATAAATGACACCACAAAGTGAAACAAACGTCTTTTCTAAGATTCAAGAAATAAAAAAAAATATGTATTATATTACGCTTTTGTTGTACGAGTATATACGTGTAGTACAACTTGGCTATTTTATTGTTAAGAAACAATTTCTTCCAATCAACCAGAAAAATGTTAAATATACTTTATGTGAAAATCAAACTGGAACCCTTATTAATAAAATTGGGTACCAACGGGAATTGAAACCGTAACCCGTGAGTCGGAGGATATGCGTCTTATCAATAAGGCGACGGACGGTGTAGTGGAGTCAAGATGATAGCTCGAGGTCCAGGACAGACAGCGATGGACAATCTTGGGGTAAACCTTTTTCCTGCAGTGAATGAATTAAACCTAACAAAAAGATAATAACAGAGATTTTCTGTTAATGATTAAAATGTGACGTGGTCCTATATTTCTTTAGACAGCCCTGAAATAATTACTGAGACATTATCAACTTCGAGATAAAGTGACATTCAAAGAGTATAAAAATCGTGTTTTACAAAATATGTCAATAAATTTGAATGGCCAGATTCTGACCTGACTCTTGGCCTCATTTAGATAAGCAACATGTATCATTATTTGATTGAATGCGTGGAAAAAGAGTAAAAGATTCCAACTGAAGATGTTTTGGGTTAGAGGTTACCTTGTTTTGAATCATTGTGAAACATTTAGTCATCGTTCTTATCGTTAGTATGAATATAAAAGATCCGGTATCTATGAACCATTCAATATAAGAAAATAAATTTATATGAACATTATAGAAATATGACATTCATTGTGTTACGCTGGCCAAACTATAATCATCAATCATATTCTTGTAATTCATAAATTGTGAGAATGTAAAAATTGGGTAACTCCAGGTCTGGTTTGTGGATATTTTTAGTATAACATAGGTATATATATGTTGTTGAGTTCAGAAGAATGTAACAATTGGGTAACTCCAGATCTTGTTAGGTGGATATTTTTAATGTAGATGTTGAGTTCAGAAGAATGCAAACATTCGGTATCTCCAGGTCTGATTTGATGGATAGTTCTAATGTAGATGTTAAGTTCAGGAGAATGAAGCAATTAGGTACTCCATGTCTCGTTTGATGAAAATTTCAAAGAATATGTTATTGAGTTCAGGAGGGTCGTTCTCCAGTTTTTGTTTATCAATCTAAGGTCTTGATTGGGAGACAGGTTATTTTATTTAGTTTTTGTATTGTATTAAGTTTTTTTTTCATAATTCGTCCTTTAGACCTTAAGGGAGGTTCTATTTTTAAAGTTATATTTTATTTATTTTGTATTTTTGATTGAATTTAGTTATTATTTTACTAGATATTTTACTGTTTACCATATGTATTGTATTTTGAAAGATACGAGTATATGTATCATAAATTGTATATATTTTAAGAAAATGATAATCTTTAGTTTTTTTACTTTTACTGTGTTATGCAAATGTTTCTTAAAATACGTGTATTTTTGTTAATAAATAAATAAATAAATAATCCAGAATTGGTCTTGGATACTTCCTAAATTTTCTGCCACTTATCTCTTCCAGCAGCATCCCTTCTCCAATTCGGTTCACATATCGAGATTATATGTGTGTCATCTTAATCTTAATCTGCACTTTTTCTACCCACTGTGTGTAGTATTTATATTATAACGTATGTTAAATTTAAAAAAAATTCCAAAAAGAGTTGTCGTCAAGTGCTTCCTAAAGCTCTACACCTATCTCTTAAACACTCTACACATATCTCTTACATACTCTACACCTATCTCTTAAACTTTGAAGCATTCAAAATTAATTGAAATGACCTTAAGTGTTAATTTTTGTGGATAGTTAACTAAACCATCTGGTTTGGTTTTTACTTGACATTTGAAAACAATAACATATTATTAACCAAAGAAATCGAACGTTAGCCAAAAATAAAATTTATGAAATATTACTCAAACATAATAACATGATCGCTCAACTATCGGGAAGCTCTATATTCCTCTAGATTCCTCTCTGGTTCCATATGATTGAGTCGCACTCCAATCTCCTGCGAACCATACAAAAAAATCTCAGAAAATAACAGATAAAATAACAAATAAAATAACAAAAAATCAAAATAACAGCATCACGAAAAAAATGCCTTAGAATCTTTTATTACAAGTGCCTAAACTTTATTAGCAGACATATACAGAAAACGGAGGTAACCAATACCCTTATATGACAAAACTCTCCGGGTCTTTATCCATAAAAGTTTTTGTACCCTACTTAAGGAGTTCAAGTTTAAGTAGATAAATATATATAATACATCTGGAACTGAAAAATGAAGATGAACTATGTACCACGACACCTTTGTAGATCTTCCGATATGTGATAGTAACACATTAGGCTTTAGGTGGAGTGTAGTGTTCATATATATTTATACATTTTGATAATAATTCCCAAAAGCAATGTCTTCAAGTGCTTCTTAAATCTATACACGTCATGTAAAGCTATATTTAACATTTTAGTGTTCATAATTGAAATGCAGAATTCTTTTGGTTTATGTTTCATACACCTATTTATGTTTGTGGCATATTGTATTGTATTGCATGTGTAACCACCTGGCGGGCTTTTTGCTATGTGGCAACCTCCAACCAACCAGAAAGATGTTTAAAAGGTCTTGAGTGAGAATCAGTTTATATTTCATATACCTATTTTTTGTTTGTGGCATATTGTACGTTATTATATTATCCTTTCGTTGTATACATATCAACCCGGCAGGTTTTTTGCTAAGTGTCAATCTTAAACCAACCAGAAAGATGTTAAATAGGCTTTGAATGAAAATCATACTGGAATCTTTTTAAAACTATCTGGGTTCCAACGGGACTCGAAGCCGCAACACCCAGGCTGGGAGATGTGCGTCTTACTAACTAGGCCACAAGGGTCGTTGACATTATTATTTGTTCCTTAAATTATAAAAGGGTAAATTTCATATATTTCTAGATTATTTTTTAATATTTCTTTCAGTGGCGAGAGTGTACGAGTATAATTGACACTTGTGATAAGTTTGTCGACAAACGGGAATTCCTAGTTAGCGTACGGTATCAGAGCATAAAAATTAAACACGATGGTGGAAAGACATAATTTTATATGATTATTGAAGTGTATCTCTTTAAACTGTTGCTTTGATAATCTAATATATTTCCTTATCGTGTAAAAAAATAATAAATAAATCTTCTTATCATGTCAAAGGCACTCAATTATATCCATCCAGAATTCTGCTACCTGGACAGCATTGGGGGTTCCACAAATCAATTTCTTTTTTATATAAAACACCGGGAACCTCAGCACTGCAGCAAGTGTCACATGGACTTCTCTCAGTAGATACAGACAGTTGATCCATCGCGTAACATTCCAGATTTTAACATATTGTATTCAATATTCTTTTTTCTTTTTGGAGCTTGTCAAATAATTTCCATCCTGTTAACTACAAAACCGCCCTCTTCAAGTAAAATTCACCCACTGAGGTCAGATATTTCTCTACAATAGTATATCCTTGCAACAGTTGATGGTTGTTCTAGCTAGAGGTATAATAACCTTAATGAAACTATGCCTTGATTCTAACCTAGGGTTTACGGGCTGGTGGTTATGCAAAGGGTATCTAGGGTCATCCAGTTTTAGTCAGCACTGTTTCTAATGTCTCTCCTTTTTTTGAGGAGCAATGCAGATGAGGGTCTGCACTCTATTTATTGTTTAATGCTGACTAAGTAAATATATTATTTGAGTATGCTTGAAAGTTCTTCAAAGTTTACTGAAATATGAAAACAAAAAACAAAAATAATATATTTGTTAACTATATTACAATAACGTTAGTGTTTGGATTGATTATTTAAAAACGCCGTAATATTAACAGAGTAAATATTTATTTTGTAGTACTATGAACTATTTATTGCATCTTGTTTAATGCTGGATAAGTAAATAAATGATTTGAAAATGCTTAAAAGTTCTTCAAAGTTTAATGAATATGAAAACAAAATACAAAATTGATATATTTATATTTAAAGATAACGATATTACACTAACGTTAGTGTTATCAGTGTAAATATTTCTTTTGTAGTACTATGAACACGTGACACTCATTTTTTGCGCAGTTAACTCGTTAATTAGGTTAAAAATGCCATTAAGTGAGGCAATAAAAAAGATAATTATTGGCAAATGTCACCATAAAACACATCAAATGGCCCGTGCAAAACACGCAGATTAGAAAATACATATTTTTATAGTTAAATTTAATTGTTGTTTTTTTTTACATTAGTTTGACAAATGCTCATAATTGTTAAATAAGAAATTGAGGAAAAAAACTCTTCAGTTTTGAGAACAGATGCTTTAGAAGGATAATGGGTTTCAAGTGGTATTACTACGACCTAATGATCTAGTTGATAAGATACCTCTATTCTATCCCGTGGGTTGCGGGTTCGATTCCAGTTGATATATGTACATTTTTTTAAAAAGTGTTCCTGTCTTGTTTTCACTTAAGGTTTGTTTAACACCTTTCTGATAGGCTGAAAGAGGCACACGACAATACACCCGCTAGGTTGTATTGTGTATAATGTAAATGCAATACATACAATGCAATACATACAATGCAATACATATCAGACGATCGTCTTCGGGCCCAGCAGCAGTCTGTAGTCATAAAGTCTGGACACGGAAGAAAATGAATGATAAGAACATTCGCATATCCTTGGTATAATGTGGGAGGACATATAATGCTGGGTTGCGGATCGACCTAGATGAAGCGTTTTGAGTGCATCTTAGTGTTCTTGATGTAATGAGGATAAATATAAGTTCAACTCTAAATCACCTCTTCTGACACAACCTGATGACATCCGTGGCCTAGTCGGTAAGACGTCTGTCATTCGACCCAGTGGGTTGCGGGTTCGAGGTTGCTGGTTCAGAGGTTGCTGGTTCAATTCCCACTAGAAACCAGTTTAAAAAAAAAACCTTTCTAGTTCGGTTTTCTCCTAAGGTCTCATAAACAATATTCTGGTTGTTTGGACGAGATTGTCACATGGTAAAAGTCCTATAAGGTTGTAGCCCGAACAAATCACGTATAACACTTTTACTGTATATAGTAAAAGTGTTATACGTGATGTGTTCGGGTACTGCTATTTGTGCAGGTTCAGACGTTATTTGTTTAATATTAGTGTGTTCGAATCCCGAGTTAGAGCGCCCTTGAGGAGAGTTTGCTCTTTAAACTACATAAAATTGCCTTTTGAATTGAAAATTGAATTAAATTCTACATACGCACACCGTCTCATACACCTGCTACGATTTTTCTTGCGACTTCATTCGTTTCCTTCTTTTAAAATGTCATTTCCTCGATTCGATCACACTTTCCTTGGTCTTTCTCTTTCAAGTCTTTCATTCGCATTTGCGCTATATATTATATTTGTTTGTCTTTCTTCCTTTATTCGTTTCACTTGCTAGATCATCTCGGAGTGCTCTTCTTCATCTTACTCAACACACCAGCCTTAAATTCACATTCATTCCTAATCACTTCATTCCGTATTCTGCCATGTACCTATTATCGCACAATGTATTTTTCTTAGTACACGCATTTCTGCAGCATTAATTCGGCTCAAATAAGTCTTTTTCCACATTTCACTCCTATATATTGTATCAAAGTTGGCTATAAAATAATGTTGTGGATCTTGGCAGATTTATATACCGTTCGGTTCGAGTGTACATGTTTAAGTGCTTCAATGACTTTGTTTCCTTTTGACAATATAAAACATTATTTATAATTATTATTTCTTTATAAAACTGGACAATGACTAATTCAAATGACAAATCAGATTGGACAGTAAATTGTTAAGGCATTAACTACCCTCCCAACATTACATCACATTACAATTACCTCCCTTGCAGCTACCCCAATGTCACTTATGGAAATCAATAACAATAGATTTGCTCTCGTGTGGGAGTCTGTGGCTGAAAACAACAATACTCGTATAACTTATAATGCATTTGATTTTACTATTGCGAATAGCGTAACTTAATGTAATGTTGAATAAACCACGTACACAAAAGAGTGAAATAAAAATATTGTTATAATTTTTAAAGTTGCTTTCAGATAATGCAATTGTACTTTACTAGTTAATTTGGACGTTTTTGTATTGATGAAAAGACTTCTGTGGTTTAATTTCTAAGTTTTTTCCTACCACGGCGTTGCGGGTTAGATTTCTACTGGTACTAAGGTCTCTTAAAGGGTTGCATTATGATTTTCATTTAAGGTTCATTTAAAACATGATTAAAGAGTTTGAAGGTTTGAAGAGATTGTTACATTATAATAAAGCCACCAAATTGTACTGCATAAAATGAAGGTGTAATACAATGAAATCTATTAAATAGCGCAGATTTTAAAGAAGTCTTAGGTTAAAACCAGACTTTTTAAAAAATTAGAACACTTTTTAAAAAATCTGGGTGCCAACGGGAATTGATCTCGTAATTCCTGGTATTAAAAGACGTCTTCCTAACTAGGATATGAAAGCCTTACCAACTAGGCACATTAGTATGTTACATAAATAATTCATATGCAATGCTTTTTCGTGAGATGAGAAAAATTGAAATTTTGTAACGCTCCACCTTTCTCGTATTGTTATAAGTCGACCAATAAATTACGTGGCCTTTGGTTTATGTGAGAATTTTTTTTTGCTTTGTTTGACTAATAATAAAATAATATATACTAGTTAATTACGGTAAAAAACGAAAAAGAAACAAGTTACAATAAAAAAAACAATAATTAAATTATCTATTGACCAACAAGACCAACAGTTTATCTTATTATGTATGCAATCTTTCCTACAACGTAATTTTGTACCATTTAAACAACTCCCTCCTTTGAAAAGCGGCCTCAACCAATTCAAGTATTAATGCGATTTTAACTGCAGAATCATTGAGTTCCTCCGCACCCCACATAACTGAAATTACACCCCTAAGAATAAAACGGTTGTATCTGTTTTCTCAAAAGAGTAATGACGCGCGGGCACGCCACCAACCAATAAAGTGTATAACGGGTAATAAAATCATTACCTTCTCCCCCCTAACACAAAGAAATCATCCCCTTGGACGTGGTCGGTTTTGAAAAGGGGGGGTTGGATCAAATCCGTTGTGGTATCATGGTTTTCAGAAGTAGGGAGAGTTTTAATAATTCTATTTATTTTCATCAATATCATCATCCCTTTGTATATATGAACGAGTATATAAACACAAGAATGAAGTGGCAATGGGCCGGACATGTAGGCAGAATGTCAGACTCCCGATGGACATCCGAAATAATCCAATGGTATCCAAGAGGCATAAAGAGGCCTAGAAGAAGACCGAAGGTACGCTGGATGGACGAAATCAGGAAGCATGGCAGCATCACGTGGCATCGGCGAGCAAAGGACCGAACTGTTTGGAGTCAACTTGGGGAGACCTTCATCCAGCAGTGGATCGACCCTGGTTGACAATGATGATGATATAAACACATAAACCAACGTCAGACTCGGTTTTTTATATTTCCGTTTCGTCAATTATAAAGTTTATTTTTAGTTCTTTAGAGTTTATTTACGTCTACGATAGGTTATGCTTCATCCTGGAGTATGATTGGTAGCCCTCTTGTGTATGAAAGAAGTCAGTGCGTGTATTTTTTTAATTTTCTAACTTACACGGATTTTCCTGTTACACATGGCTCTAGATATAGACCAATACGTAGGACTCTAGATGAAACCATGATATATGTTAACATAATTAGATTGAACAAGATGGAAGTGTCAGTCATATGTCGTTTGAGGATGGGCCAGTGCGAGATGGCTAGTCACATTTAGAGAATGGGTATTGTGGAGGATTCCGGCAGCGAGTGTGAACTTAGAATCACCGACAGATTGTCGACAGTGCCTTTGACGAGTACCTCGATTCTTCGGGCACATTACTCGTTGCAGAGGTTTGTGGTTACTGGTGGCGTGGAAGGATGATGCACAAGAGAAATAATCTCAATGCGTTGAACTGACCAAGTGAGTGATACAACTGGACTATCCTTAACAACTTCGAGCCACATAATGCAAGGATGGATGGAGAGGACTCGTCAGAGGCCGTCATGGGAGTCATAATGCTCAGTAATGAGTTACACGACAAGATGGATGGATTATTAGGTAGATTTAGATATAAATATTACAAGGCAGAGGGTCTCCTGTCACAACTTTCAAAGAACTTCGATCATGACCAGGAAACTTTGAAACTACCTTTAGTTAAAAAGTGTTTTTATAAATGTTTATTTATTACCGGCGTATAATGAAATGTTTCCAATAGAATGATGCAAATTGTTCGAGAGAAATGACAAAGTATCTATGGGATACCACAAAACGAGAAATATCATTCCATATCATACACACAGACAAAATCATCCTGATTCTTGCGGTCAGTGTAGGGCGGGATTTTTGTATTTGAGTTAATGAAAAGCCTAAACTTTCGAGGCATATTTTATCTTCCTTGAATAGGTAAATCAAATTATGGCCAACAGTTACAATTTTCAAGATTTTCAAGTGGAAATTTTTTAAATTGGCTTTAACAATTAGTTTTTAAAGTCTGATTTAAAATCGAATAGATACATAACATGTTACCATCACGCAATATGACCCGCACCAATATGTCTTTTGATTTCTTTCTCTATCTCGAAAACATGCTCTTCAAATAGTAAAAATCCTCACCTTGTTATAATATTTCATTACTCATGCATTAATTTTGCTCATTAAATCCCCTTTTCAACAACCATGACTTTCGATTTATCAACAATCAAGTTATTTAAAATAAAACGAAATCCCGTGAAATGGTGGAAGACCCCTGAAATGTAACGAGGGTTGTGAAATGTTAAAAGCGCAAGCTGGAATAGGGGAGGGTGAGCAGATTAGATCTAGCGGTGGTTACCAGCATTAAGCGTGCCTTTTAAGCTAACTATCTGATGATAAGTGCCATATCATCGGACTGTTCCTTGGGCTTACTTATTGTAAAGTAAACTTTTTTTAAAGGTAAACGGAGCACTTAATGTTATGTACAACAACCGGGTAATATCAATAGTAGCAAACATTTCAATACATAACAGTGTGCTGGTGTCTTGGACTTTGCAGAAGTAGTTCCTTAATTTATAAAGGTGTACAAAAGAATGAAGTGGCAATGGGCAGGACACGTAGCCAGAATGTCAGACTCCCGATGGACATCGGAAATAATCCAATGGTACCCAAGAGGCATAAAGAGGCCCAGAAGAAGACCGAAAGTACGCTGGATGGATGAAATCAGGAAGCGTGACAGCATCACATGGCATCAACGAGCAAAAAACTAAACTATTTGGAGTCAACTTGGGGAGACCTTCATCCAGCAGTGGATCGACCCTGGTTGACATTGATGATGATAATGATATAGCATTTATATGTTTTGGTTTTAAACGCATTTTTCCTAATTAACTTAAGCATTTATACTATGGTAAAAATAGTAGATAAACCTCGCATTTTAGAGCTAATCCCCCTATTTTGTATTTAATACTGTTTCTTTATTAATGCGGAACTTTTCAAGTACACTTTGCACAACGATATGCGAGCATAGGAAACTTATCAAAGTATAACTCTTATAGGAGTATACCGTTTTTTCTACTCGATTAAAAAAAATATACATAAAGTACATTCTCATGATAACTAAAGTAAATTTATGTTCCTCAAAGATCCCAATCTCCCCGTAGTTTTGTGTGAAATAACAACATTTTATTATGCACGCGGGGATGCCCGTATTATTAGATAGCTCTAGCCACTCGCGATAGATAAGGCATTCAATTAAGCCATCATTTGGTGGCAATTATGTTTTATATTGTGCTTTCGTCAAGGCAAGCTAAGTCCTATAATTATTTTGCTTAGATTACGTGGTGCTTTAGTGCAGAGGCGGAGTGACTATCGAAGTTATCTAGAACCTTCAACGTTGTTGTATTGGATTTTCTACTTAATTTCTCATTGACTAAGCTAAATATTTCGTGTTTAAGTCTTGCAAAACGCATATTGCGATAAATTATTTTATTAAAATTGACTTAAAAAGCATAACTTCGAGAGATATTAAGACACTAAAAAAACCATTAGGCGTGTTGCAGCAGAAAACAAGAATCTGCATTTATATATTATTTATAGTTAAGGCATTTAAAATTGTGGAGGTTTAAACACATTGTAATTTGTTTTTATCAAACACTGTTTTTCATAAAAAGTGGAATAAACATAAAAACAAATTATTATACAATCTGCATTAAGTACAGTATTTTCCAAAAACGTAAGTGCAAAAATTAAAAAAAAAAAAGCGCACAGTCGTGTAACTCTTGATGTATAGAAGTGAAACCTGTTTTTTTGACATTGCCCTGAGGATGAAGTCTGCAACACTTCAAAACTCCAGTAATTTAAAAGCCTTGGAATATTTATGAAAACAAACGTTGGATAATGTTCATTGGAGTGTTTTACCGCGTGGTTTAGCTTATAATGCCGGCCTTTTGAAAAGGTTTCAGTTTTCATCTTCAGGGCATGTTGCACGTTGAAAGAACAAGTTTTTATGATGAAAACTGCAACGTTTTTGAAATACCGACATCATAAGCCAAACCATGTGACAAAACACTCCGATAAACCTTATCCAACTGATGTGAAGAACCGCGAGAGCCTCAAAACACATTGAAAGGTCATCTATGTTCTACTTATGCGCTGTTTTTCTGAAAACAATTGTCGGATTGACGGATGAATTACGAATGACCAATGAATACAATAACGAATAACTGTAATTTACATCAATTTTAAATCTTACATTGAACGGTGCTAATATAGAGAGAGAGTGAAAAAATTTAAATACCTCGGAAGTATCCTAGTGGAAGACCTCGACCCAGAAACCGAAGTCAAGTGCAGAATTGATAGGTCTCGTGCGAATTTAATAAAATGAGAAGCGTATTCTGCGATGATAATCTAAACTTGAAACCTCGACAACGGTTAGTCAAATGCTACGTTTGGTCAGTGTTATTGCATGGAGTGGAATCATGGACCCTCAAAGTAAGTAGTATGAACCGACTGGAAGCATTCGAAATGTGGATGCACCGGAGAATACTACGGACGGATATGGTTAGCGACACAAGGGTTCTTCAAAGAGCCAAAATTGATAAAGAGTTACTGACTAATATTAAAATCCGAAAGGTGTCCTACTTGGGTCATGTACTTAGAGGAGCAAAGCACAAATTAATGCACCTGATCATCCAAGGCAAAATAGAAGGCCGAAGAGGTGTTGGCAGGAGGAAAATCTCCTGGCTCTGCAATATACGTGATTGGACTGGCATAAGGGGCGTTGGAGATCTTTTTCGGGCTGCCGGGTACAAATATATCTACTCTCAGGTGATATTCAACGTTGGGGGGACCTGACATGACACTAAGAAGAAGAAGATATCAATTTTATTAAAGGATTTAAAAAATACCACGATGATAATTTGAGGACAAGTCCGCCTCTGTACTCGAGTCATAATAATTACAGTGTTTTAAATTTATTATCAAATTTTCGGAAATTAAACTGACGTCTTGTGTAGTTAGCGGTAATTTGCATTGAGTTATTTGAGAATGGGGTTAAATTTATGAGTAATTTTGATCGGGAGTGATTAACGGCATGTCCATATATAACGTGTATGGTAACTATTTTAGTTGTTTGCCTATGCGTTAATTTTGTAGTCGTTACGTTATTTCAAAGTGATGCGATATTAAATATCAAATTAAATATTTTTTGCATTGTTGATACCAGGGCTTACCAATCTTCTTTGGACCAACGCCCCTTCGGAACAATTTAGGATAAGTCAGAGCCCTTCTAGTATAACATTGGATATTTTTAATATGAAATTAAAACACGGTTACAGTACCCGGCGGTAAGTTATACTAATCGTTTGTAGAGCGTCGTCTCTGTCATTCATACACGTGTTCCGTCGCGTCAGTCGTTACCGGACGGGACTGTTAGCGCATCGTGCGACAGAGACGACGCTCTACAAACGATGTGTATTACTTACCGCCGGGTACTGTACTTTGTTTTATTCCACTTTATTTCTTGCAAATCACAATGTATTTCAACTCTCGCTGTGTCATCCTCAGGTGAGTTGTCAAGAACTGAAGTATACTTTAATTAACCCATGATGTGTGTTGTTTACGATAAAATAGAGTAAACGTGTCTATGCTTTTTGTTGTTTATTGTACTAAAGAGGAATAGGGTTAGAAGCGGAGAAGAGGTCCATAAAATACCCAAAATAAGTCCAAATATTCATGCATTCATTTCTGATGTTTTCATTCCGCCTTCTTTCATGCATTGACACTCCAAAAAAATCTTTATTGCACGCTTTCTTTATGCGCAACATTAATCGTACTTTAGTACTTCTATCAAGTCCAAGTTTCATTTCCATATGTTGAGGTGGGCACCAATACACTATTGCACGCTTTCTTTATGCGCAATATTAATCGTACTTTAGTACTTCTATCAAGTCCAAGTTTCATTTCCATATGTTGAGGTGGGCACCAATACACTATTGCACGCTTTCTTTATGCGCAACATTAATCGTACTTTAGTACTTCTATCAAGTCCAAGTTTCATTTTCATATGTTGAGGTGGGCACCAATACACTATTGCACGCTTTCTTTATGCGCAACATTAATCGTACTTTAGTACTTCTATCAAGTCCAAGTTTCATTTCCATATGTTGAGGTGGGCACCAATACACTATTGCACGCTTTCTTTATGCGCAACATTAATCGTACTTTAGCACTTCTATCAAGTCCAAGTTTCATTTTCATATGTTGAGGTGGGCACCTATACACTATTGCATGCTTTCTTTATGCGCAACATTAATCGTACTTTAGTACTTCTATCAAGTCCAAGTTTCATTTTCATATGTTGAGGTGGGCACCTATACACTATTGCACGCTTTCTTTATGCACAACATTAATCGTACTTTAGTACTTCTATCAAGTCCAAGTTTCATTTCCATATGTTGAGGTGGGCACCAATACATTATTGCACGCTTTCTTTATGCGCAACATTAATCGTACTTTAGTACTTCTATCAAGTCCAAGTTTCATTTCCATATGTTGAGGTGGGCACCAATACACTATTGCAGGCTTTCTTTATGCGCAACATTAATCGTACTTTAGTACTTCTATCAAGTCCAAGTTTCATTTTCATATGTTGAGGTGGGCACCAATACACTATTGCACGCTTTCTTTATGCGCAACATTAATCGTACTTTAGTACTTCCATCAAGTCCAAGTTTCATTTTCATATGTTGAGGTGGGCACCAATACACTATTGCACGCTTTCTTTATGCGCAACATTAATCGTACTTTAGTACTTCTATCAAGTCCAAGTTTCATTTCCATATGTTGAGGTGGGCACCATACACTATTGCACGCTTTCTTTATGCGCAACATTAATCGTACTTTAGTACTTCTATCAAGTCCAAGTTTCATTTTCATATGTTGAGGTGGGCACCATACACTATTGTACGCTTTCTTTATGCGCAACATTAATCGTACTTTAGTACTTCTATCAAGTCCAAGTTTCATTTCCATATGTTGAGGTGGGCACCAATACACTATTGCACGCTTTCTTTATGCGCAACATTAATCGTACTTTAGTACTTCTATCAAGTCCAAGTTTCATTTTCATATGTTGAGGTGGGCACCAATACACTATTGCACGCTTTCTTTATGCGCAACATTAATCGTACTTTAGTACTTCCATCAAGTCCAAGTTTCATTTTCATATGTTGAGGTGGGCACCAATACACTATTGCACGCTTTCTTTATGCGCAACATTAATCGTACTTTAGTACTTCTATCAAGTCCAAGTTTCATTTCCATATGTTGAGGTGGGCACCAATACACTATTATGTATTGTATACTTTTTGTGATTCATTGATTTTGTATTCATGCGCACTCAAAATTCTAATTTGAATTTTACGATTGAAACTATTTAAATAATAGGTTAGTCAAAAAGTTATGAAAGCGACATCTATGGAGCAGTAGAAAAATCAATTTTTACGCCATTTTAATATTTCATCTTTCATAAGAACGTACTCAAAATTTCATTTCGATCTGTCAATTCATTCTTTGTTTACAAGCCATTTGAAGTTGACGTGTCAGTGTATTTTTTAACAATGGAAAAATCCGAATATCGTGCAGTGATTAAATTCTTTGTTTTGGAAGGTTTATCGGCTACTGAGATCCATGAAAAGATGGTGAAAGTATTAAAGGAGTCTTTTTCTTCATTTCCAACCGTTCACCGATGGGTTTTGGAGTTAAAGCGTGGCCGTACAAGCGTTGAAGACGATCCACGCTCAGGACGTCCAAAAAGTGCATCAACACCAGAAATCATAGCGAAAATACAGGATATGGTTTTGGAAGATCATCGATCGACTGTGGATGTGATAGCTGACACCATAGGCATTTCACATGGATCAACATGGCATATTTTGGCTGAAGTTTTGGGTTTCAAAAAACTGTGTGCACAATGGGTGCCGCATTTGCTAACAATGCAACAAAAACACTTTCGAATGCGACTTTCTGAGCAACATTTGGAGCAATTTCGAAAGGATAAAAAGGATTTTCTGCGTCGATTCATCATTATGGATGAGACTTGAGTCTACCACCATGATCCTGAATCAAAACAAGAGGCTAAGGAGTGGTGTGAACCAGGCACTTTGGCTCCGAAGCGAGTTCGTGTCCAGAAATCGGCTAAGAAGGTGTTAGCGTCAGTTTTTTGGGATGCAAAAGGAATTTTATTGATAGATATCTGCAAACTGGTAAGACAATCAACTCTGATTATTATTGTGACCTTTTGGACCAGTTAGATGAAAAAAATTGTGAAAAAAGACCCGGTTTGCAGAAGAAAAAAATCCTTTTTCATCAAGACAATGCACCTGCTCACACAGCTCAAAAAACCATCGCGAAAATCAGTGAATTGGAGTACGAATTGTTGCAGCATCCACCCTATTCGCCAGATTTAGCTCCCTCTGACTTCTGGCTGTTCTCACACCTCAAAAAATTCCTTCGTGGAAAGCATTTTTCATCAAACGAAGAGGTTATAGCCGTCGTAGAGGAGTATTTTGCAGGCCTTCCAGAAAGTCACTTCTGTGATGGGACAACAAAGTTGGAAGATCGTTGGACCAAGTGTATTGATCTTATGGGAGACTATACTGAGCAATAAAAGTGATTTCCCCCCAAAAAAAATGTATTTTCATTTCCGCTTTCAAAAACTTTTGACTAACCTTTGTCGATAAAATATCGTACATTTTACCAAATATAATAAATACATTAAGCTTTCGTTTGCTCTTAAGCACTGTTTTATAACATAACAGTTCGGAAACGTATAAAAATACTTAAACCGTACATGACACGGGTTAATTGTCTAGTTATTTTTATTTGTTATTATCATAAATACAAGAAAGATCGGACGTAGGTATTATTAAGAAGAGTAAATATTGGAAAAAAAAATAGGATAAACTCAAAGCTGTCAATCTAAGTTCTCAAGTGACGGCTGCATTATGGGATTAGGGATCAGGGAGTCCCTTTTGAGTCATCTGGCGGCTCTGCAGCGTTGGTGGTCTGACGGCTTCTTCAAACACATTCATTCACTTCGCACGTTTTAATATGCATCAGTTGTTTGAACTCGCAGCTTAGATCCTTCATTCTTAGGCACCTGCTTAAAATATTATACATGCTTAGATATAATTTATAGTTACCACTTATTAGATATGTTATGAGTTTACAATGCATTGGTGAAGTGCTATAAAATGGTAATGTCGGCAACATTCAAATGTTATTTTCTTAGAAGGTTAACCTGATAAAATTCAAGATACGAAATTAACATTTGGATATATATTTGCAAAAAAGTACCCAACATTTTTTTCAGGGCTGTAGAGTCGGAGTCGTGGAGTCGGGAGATGCTATTCTAAATTCGACTTCAACTTTAAAAAAATTTAAACTTAAATTACATTATGAAATTATGAACTTTGTATAGGTACATCATTCAGCCAGACGACTCATTTTGCAATAGTGTGAGTAACACACTCTGTATTACACAACTTATGTAGTGGTACTGGTTTTAGAATACCACACGATTGGTTCGTGCAGAGCGCACATTTGTATTGTTGTTAAAATACTTGGTGATTAGAAAAACACTACCATGTCGAAATTAGAAGTGCAATTTTTGTCTAATGTAATGTATAAGTCAAAATTTTTCGAAAGCTTAAAATGCTCTTTGTTATAACTTAAAGTATCCTAGAATTTAGTATCACTCCATCCACTATTATTTTAAAACTTTATTATTTGGCATTGTAATTATGATACATTAATATGTTAAATAATCTTACATTCATTTTATTTTTATGTGTAATCTAATTAAAGCTGACAATCATTTTTACTTTATAATACTTGTACTTATATTTATTTTTAATCTTGAAACATTTCATTATTGTTATTTAATGTTTCCTAAAATCTGCCACGCCTTAACAATTATTAATATGTGAAATAAACTTACTTTCATTTTATTTTTATGATTATTACAATTTAAGCTGACAGCATTTTTAATTTCCAAAACGTGTGTGTTCATTTCAATGTTTGAATATAAAATATTATTTTTATATTTTTTTGCTTTTTCACTTCATTAAAAAAATAAAGTGACAAGTTTTTGTAAACGCACTGTTACTCACACCATTGCAAAATGAGTCTTCTGGCTGAATGATCTATACCATTTAGTATAAAATAGCGTGTAATTGGACGATGGATCCCTGTAGACATTATTTCCTAAATACCTACATTTCAGTAGTTACTAGCAATATATGTACTATAATAATTGGAGTGAGAATCGGAGTTGGAATCTAACATTCAAAATTTCTAGTCTGAGTAGGATTTTTTTGCCGATTCCACTTTGCACGGATTTCTCCTGTTACACAAAGAGGGTCTGCTTCTAGCGTTAACTTATTCGTTAGGAATAATATCAGCCAGGATTCTTCTCATACTGCTAGACGGTACCGAGAATATATCAACAGTGTCATTCAGTTGGTTCAATATCTCTATATCACGCGTGACTGAGTGTTTAGCCATGATATTCGTCCTGTACGTTGGTATGTAGAACAGAGGGTGATTCCTTGCACGGCTATATTTATTAGGTACATATAAACTTAGAACTTCTAGAATAGCGGGACAGTTAAAGCAACCTTGGAAAACCTTTATTAGGAATATCGCAATGGATTCTTGCCTTCTTGTTTCGAGGCTTCTATAGTTACACACCGTGAGAAGTTCGGCATGGTGAGCATATTTTGGGTAATCACCCTTTGTTCTGTACTATAGATATCTGAGGATTTTTTTCCTTCAGTCTCCCAAACTAGTATATTAAAATATAAGTATTTTGATGCTTAATCAGTTGAAACTTTAAATTGTCCAGAATTGGATTTTTTTAAAATTGGTTTTATTATATTGTCTCATATAATTGCATAATGACTTTAATTTGGTGGCACAAATCATCCTAGTTTGAGTGGATTGCTTATTAAAAAAATATATGACAGTTTTTTTAAGTATTGTTTGTATTATTACCCAGATCTATTAGGAATGCTCTGAAGTTCGTTAATGTGGGAAAAAATGTAAAATCAAAAACAGATGTAGTCAAAATAGTACATTATGGTTGACAAAATTTTTGATATTTCTGATGTATAATAACAGACGTCGCACAATTTTTTCACTTTTGTAAATATAATTAGGTGCTCCCAATAATAATTCAATTATATTTGTTTTTTTTTTAATCAACATACTGATGTAGATATGAATAAATATAATTTGGGAGTGAAGATTTCATTGTGTTAACACTTTACTCTCAGTTGATTTGTTGGGGTGGTATTGTTGTGTTTAATGCGGTCTTTTATTTGAGAAATTGATATAAAATGTGTTTATAGAGTTGTAAGTAGTTAGCCCCGTACATATTTTATATATAAGCGTCGTTTAATAACTTAATATTTCCGAAACGTTTTAAAAACTCTGATCGACTAGTTTTATAATAATAAACAATAAAAGGAAAATTTATGTAACGCTGTTTAGAGAGCTGCCTCTCAAGGAATGGAACATGTTATTGTTGACAGATAAAAATATTACAAAAAATATAATAAGTTGAGTGTAAGGATAGCAAGGTGGCTGCTGCCATTAGATTGGATATTACCACGGATCTGCATATGTTCGGATTTAGAAAAAACATATTTAATTAGAAAACCAATGAAACCTTATCAAGGGGAGACGAACTAGAAATAAACTTTTGTAGATCTTGCGATAGTAACATCTTCGGTTTTCGGTGGAGTGTAATGGTGCGTGTAGTGTTCTTATATATTAAAAAAGGGTTGTCATCAAGTGCTTTTGAAAGCTGCACACATAACCTCGAACACTTAGAGGCTGATCGTTCCACGGATTGAGACCAGCAACGGAAAAATCCCTGTCATAATTCCAAATATATTAATTCGACGAAGGTAAGATTGACCTTTGAGTTCTGCTCCTCTCCGAAGCAACACCTCTTAGATTTAATTACATCTTAAAAAAATGTATTCCGTCAACCCCCACGCAAAGCGATTGCTTGTTTTGTCTCAAGTTAGACTTGGGCTATGTTATCATCACCAGTACTACTTTTTATTGACGTTGACTCCCAGATTTTCTTTCATCTCTTAGGAGGTCTTTCTTGGGCAAGACTGCCAGCGGCTATTTCATGTATTGCCATGCAGTAAACTCTTTTCCTTTCCTTTTTTTCTACATACCCTCTTCTGCGGTTTTTACCATATCTCACAATATCTTCAATTTCACAAATGTGTCGCATGTTTAAAACTTGATTTAATGCTTTGCCTCTTGTGCCTTTTTTTCAAAAACCGAAAAACCTATTGTTTGAGGAAATAAATGGTAGTTTTGTATGGGATTTTTGAGAAGCATATGTTTTTACCATCGAATATATCCATTACACATTTTACTAGCTTGATGTGTTTGAATTGAATTTATTCGATATTTTAAATAAATAAATTAAACATAGTTTGCGGTTTAGATCCTTTACATCCATTAATTTGTAAATACCACCCACAATGATGAATTGGTTGAGAATCATCTTATCTTATGTTCGATTTTTAATAAAAATATTGCTTGAGCATATTTTAAGAATAACTAATTTGATATACAGATTATAATTTTATTACAAAAAATAGAGCATCTCCTAACATACGAGTACATAATACCGTTTCTCTTTCAAAGTAGGTAGAGATAACAAAGCGACATTATCTCGAATCACATCAATCACCCGCTCAATATTTTCTCATACAGCTCGCTTTGATTCCTCTGGGTTTCAAAATTTACTTCTTTAAAAATATAACATTGATGACCTCCGTGGTCTAGTTGGTAAGACATTTGTCTCCTAGCCCGGAGTTTGCGGTTTTTTTTACCGTTGGAACGTTTGATATTTTAAAAAGGGTTCCAGTATGGTTTTCACTTAAGGCCTATTTAGCTTCTTTCTTGTTAGTTGGAAGATATTGTCACATGACAATCAGTCCGCCAGGTCGTACTGTATACAACGAAAGTGTAATACAATACAAAAGAACATTATCTTTGGTCAACCATACTTTCTAAGTCTTCCTTAACCTTTCCCTTCCTGCGCTAAAAAAATCCTCGCTTTCCGGTGCTGTGTATGCAATACACATCAATACACCTGTAAAAATGAGCGATTTAAAATCGGAAAAATAAGAATATTCGTAGCCAATCGCTTAAATTAATTAAATTTGAAGTCAAAAGTGATAATAATTGAAGTTTAATTGCAGAAAACATGAATAAAACATCGGCGACACAAGCGAGCGAACTGAGATTCTATTTATTGCGTTCCCATATACCGAAGTAGAGTGAGAGTGAGACGTGAATAGCGTCGCTTCTTCACCCATAGCGGTTTTTAGAATGAATATACCTACGTCACACGCTGGCACACGTTTGCTTGTATTGATGAATTTATTCTCGATTTTCACAAAATATCTCTGATGTGGCCGATAAGTGCTAATTATTATTAATATTATTTTTTCATTCAATGCGTATTACGGAGGAATACCTAGAATCTGAACCCAGTATTTATTATATTTGTAGAGATATTAAAGTGTTAGAAGCAATGTGTACTAGTTACACATCACAGGGAAGGAAGCGTTAACCACGCCTTCTACTCACATTTACATTGTATAATGGTTATGTTCACCTCTTTTTATAAATTTGTTCGACATGCCCAAACAATTTCAAATTGTTTTCCTTCGTTGTGCTTAATTCATCAGCCTTAAGTTAACATGTATTTTCGAAGCTCTCTTCAGGTGGAATGCAGATAGAAGTTTGAAACACTTGTCGTGAGGATTAGTGTAATAAGTGATATAAAAAAGAAATCGATTATTAAATATTTCAATATGGAGTACTATAAAGTTAATGTCAAAGCTTTTGATAAAAATTATAAATATTCAACGAACGCTGTTCGACACATCTAGTATAAAACATAATTCTCTATAGCATTTGCCTTGTTTGGGATTCTTAGTACCACAATCAATTCATATGAGTCAAAAGATATATTTATTTATGTATTAATAAAACGAAAATGTAATTTGATCCAATAAAATGTCTTTTTTCTCTTTCAACAAACCACAATACAAATTGAGACAGGAAATCGGGAATATTAAGCGATAATTTATGATTTCCAAACCGCAGAGTAAGGTCAGAAGGTGTGTTTTTTTTATACAAATAGTTTAATAACGTTAGAATCAGCTTTTAAAAATACTGTATCAAGTTGACGTCTGATAATCCACTGGTTCTCAAATATTTTTTTATTTCTGTTTGACGATAATTGGCTTTTGGTATTTCCAGTTCATCGCCCCTCGTTTTACGCGTTTTCAATTTACTGCCCATGTAGTCAGGTTTGGAACCAGATATTGACAGTCGGACACTCACCCACGTTAGCAAACAGTGACTTGAAATTGTTATATCTGTCTTCAATGATTCTTTTTATATCTTTCATATATTTGATGATATTTACAAATACTTTGTTTAAGGGATTTTTTTACTGATTTCAGTATATTTTTTTTTTGGAAATAGCGAAACCCAAAGTTATGGTGATAGAAAAAAGGTAACAAGTAAAGTAAATGCGCTATATGAGTAAACAACTAAATATTAGAGCAAGTTAAGGGTTTGTGCTTTTTAGGAAGTATTTTTTCAGATTATGAAAGAGCTACGAGATATATCGAACGACGCATAACGATAAGACACACAGTCAATAAGAAGAGCTACGAGATATATCGAACGATGCATAACGATAAGACGCACAGTCAATAAGAAACTAACACGTATATTTCGTTGGAATATAAAATATTTAAATAAAAAATACAATTATCATAAATTTATCAAAGACAACTTACCGATACATTGTAGTCGTATGAAATTATGAAGATCTTGGATTAGGTATGACACACCCCAAATATGTATTCTTGGGTTACATTCATGTGAGGTCTTTCGGGTCTGCGAAGTATTTAGACATTACGTCAATATTCGTAGAACTATCTCGTAACATCTGACAGACCGCTCGGGGTCTTTGTGGCTGTTTAGCTCTTCAATGAGACCGCTGCTGTTCATTTTCGTTGACTCACGAGTTGGATGGATATTAGGACTTCAGATTATTGATATTGTGGGAACGGAAGTTAGGGAAATTAATTTGATTGAATGAATGTTCTAAGTTCTGGGTGTTGAATTGATTGGACGTTAATTTAGGCAATTAAACATAAATGGAATCTCAGACAGATGTATAGAGAAGATAAAGTTTGCAATCATTGGGTTTTGGAAAAAAAATACTTAAGATAAATGGTTCAACATAAGAAATAATAAATTAAATTAGAAAAAGAGTTAATTTGCCTAGTTAAAACATGTGTCTACAAACTATGGATTACACTTAGATTCTCGTTGAAATTCAGATTAAAAAAAATGTTCTATCAGTTTTCACTATGCATTAGAATATTCTACCTGGCGGTAATTAATATACATCGGGCTTACGAAAGATACTGTTGGCCATAATCGGTTAACTTCGGCTTTGTAGAGCGTCGTCTCTGTCATTCATATAGTGTTCGGTCACGATTTGTCAGTCGTTGTCAAGCGTTCTAGGGTGTGGTCACTCGGTGAGACGACGCTCTACAAAGCCGAAGTTAACTGATTATGGCTGACAGTCTCTTTCTTAAGTCCGATGTGTATTGTACATACACGTACATATCATCACGCCATTTCCCTTTCAGGATAGACAGGAAATACAGAGCTCAGGACTTTCATCTCTCGACACACATTCTTAGTCTTTTCTACGTCCATACACCTTCTTCTACAACACCTACGATTTCTTTTCTTTTTATACGCTCCCTTCTTTCAAAATATCCTTTGGTGAAGCGAACGCCACACCATCAGATGATGAGAAAGGGAACTGGTACTCACAGGTGTTGAAGACGGGAGTCGGATGTATTTGCTGATCTCTGCTGATGTTCCAGGACTCTGGAGCTTCGTTCGGGCTGAAGAGGTCGGTCACGGTTGTTGAAAACTTATTGTCACTGGTAGTAGAGTATTGCTTGCTATTGGTCCTCTTGAGGTATTCTGGTGTCATCCGGATGACAGTCTGTGCCCAACTGACCCGTCGACGGGAATTTGTTCGTCGCGCCAAAATCGTTACAACTCGCGACAATACTATATTTTAGAACTTGTGAGAACACTACTAAATCGCGCGACAGGGCCGGCAGCGATAACAGAGCGGCCCAATATCGGAACGATATTTCGCGTCACGCTTTGGCGTGAACATCCTTAATTTGATTCTATCATATTAACCTTGGTCTTCCTCTCAAACACCTTCCACTTACATTCGCACTAAAACATTTGTTTTCTTAGTCCTTTATTCATTCATTCGTTCTACATGGTCAAACCATATCAGCGTACTCTTCTTTATTTTACTTAACACTTCAGCTTAAAGTCTAATCACTTAATTCCATATTCTGTCATACATTGTCGCTCGATTTATTCATCTCAAAGCACGCATTCCATATTTGCTAAGTAAGCAATATACGAGTATATAGAACAAACTCTTCAGTTTTGAGAACATATGCTTTAGAAGGATAATTGGTCTCAAGTGGCCTACCATGACCATGACCTATATGTCCTTGTTGATAAGATGCCTCTCTTTCGACCCGGGTGTTGCGGGTTCGATTCCCGTTGATATCTAGATTTTTTTTAAATGGTTATAGGCTGGTTTTCCCTTATGCCTTGTTTACATCTTTCTGGCTGGTCGGAACAGATTGTTACTTGACAATCAATCCACCAAGTTGTACCGTCTATAACGAAAGTGTAATATAATACAAAATTGATGTATATAAGCAAAAAGGAACAAAAACAAACCAGGTTTTTTTTTTATTTTGAATAAACATACCGTATATCAGTTAAATGAATGACACAACTTTGAAATCAAAGGTAAATTTAGTTTAAAAAAAATCATACAAGCCCATATAATGCAGTGAGATGTTTCTTCAATCAATGTCCTACATTTTAAATGTGGATTGTTGACGACCTCCGTTGTCTAGTTCGTGAGACGCCTGTCTTCCAGCCCGGAGGTTGCGGGTTCAAATACCGCTGAAACCCAGATTTATTAAAAAAGAAATTCCAGCCTAGTTTTTACTTAAGGTCACTTAAATCTATTTTTGGTTGGTTGGAAGAGATTGGTACATGGCAATAAGCCCTTCAGGCTGTACTGTATACAACGAAAGTGTAATACAATTGTTTACTTTATGCATATTTACGTTCATATATGAGTGTATAATAAAATCTATAAGTGATTAGGGATTAATGTGCTCCAAGTACAGAAGAAAAAAAACGAAAAAGAAAAAAAAACGACCTCCGTGGCCTGGTGGTAAGACACTTGTCTGCCGATCCTAAGGTTGCGGGTTCGATCCACGTTGGAATCCAGATTTTTTTTTAAATGGAATTCCAGTCTGGTTTTCACTTAGGGCCTATTAAAACATCTTTCTGGTTGGTTGGATGGAAGAGATTGCCACATGGCAATAAACACGCCAGGTGAAATAAAAAAATAAAAAAAATGGTTTGCCCATGGAGAATAAATTAATGAAAAAAGACTAATAAAACAAATATTGACTATAAATGTGATTCAAAGGCGTGTTACAGGAAGAACTAAGAAAACTTGGTTGGATCAATTGAATTATACTTTGAAAGAAAGAAATGTAAAAAAGTCAGCTAAACCGTGGGGACTGTATATATGTATAGGAGGCATAATATAGGAAAACCTGGCGCTATGTCCTCTCTGCCTACCCCTACAGAGAAACGAATAGGTATGTATGTATCTCTTCTTTGCTGGGCCTCGTAGTTGAGAATCTCTTCGGCTTTTTAACGTCAACTCAATTGGGAAGCGAACCTGTGCCGTGTTGTTTAAGTGAGTGAGCCAATGCAAACCAGCAAGTTCACCAGGCACCCCGCTGTACTGGATCCGATGGCACACCGAAGTGAGACGATCGGAGCTTATCGCAATGTTTTTTTTTTGAAAGAATTTATATGATTGAGGTCATAGGTATCTTAATACTCCTGAATGCTAGGTGGAAAAAATGCCTGTATCATTCGGGAGGAGTGGGAAAAGCACAGGATTCGAACTGCCGATATTCTGCACAAACTTCCTTTCCTCTCCACCATCCTTTCCTTTCCTTTTGATTGATGATATCTCAACTTTATATGAAAAATAATGTTCGGGTAATTGTCCGTCTTTGTGGGGTACGTGAGCATGTTCTCGCGTATATGTTTATGGATTTCGTGGGGATGGATAGTCATTTGAATGATTTATACGACCACGTAACTTGCTTCATTTACTTTTGTCTGGTTGGTTGGAAGAGATTGCCACCTGGCAATAAACCCGCCAGATTGTATTGCAATAAAAGTGTTAAATAAATAAATATATAAAAAAAAAAAAAAGTCCAATGCGTTTATCATACGGCTATGCATCCCAATGTACGAGTATGTGTATGTATGTAAAATACTCCATATTAAAATGACGACCTCCGTGGCTTAATTGATAATACGCATGTCTCCCGATCTGGGGGTTGTGGGTTCGATTTTTGTTGGAGTCCAGATATTCAAAAAAATATCCCAGTCAGAAAAATATTTCAGTTGGTTGGAAGAGATTGCCACATGACAATACGCCCACCAGGTTATACTGTATACAACAAAAGTTTAATACAATAAAATAATATAAAGAGATTAGCTCAGCAAGCCTTTGTAGTCGACGATATTCTACATAGAAATCCAGCGCATTAACAGTAACTCAAGCATGCACCTCAACTTAGTTCAAAACTTCCATTTTTGCATGATCATTCATGCATCCTCCATCATATTCAGCATCAGCATCTTACCATTTCATATATATGTTACTGGTGAATCGAATTCAGAAAGCGATATCAATCTAATAAGATATTGCGATCCGACTTTAATTAGGATTGCAACATGAATCATCTGGAATCGTTTCAGAATGTTGAGGAGGGCCTCGGATGACTGGCAAGTGACATGGAAGACGGATAGCCTCCACTTAGCAGTAATATATTTACATATGGATAAACCTTTTTTTCTTGCAAAACGTGACTATCATGAGTGGTTAACATTCATACAAGGTTGATCAAGTTTGATAGTTGAATTACTTATTGTCGTATTTATTTATTTTTATCGTGTCACACCTGCATTTAATATAGTAAACTGTGATGGGTTAATTGACATATGACAATCTTTTCTAGCCAACCAGAATTATTTTATATAGGCCTTAAGTGAAAACAAGACTAGAACTCTAAAAAGTACCAGTTAGAATCGATCTTAGTTTGTCCAGGGTATCGTGTATAATCAAATTTACTAGTTTATAATCAAATTTACTAGTGTTAGCTGCCCTGGGGGTTTACGAGAGTAAATACGGCCTATCTTTCCGTTATACTCGTAAGTACAGTCTTCCGAAGCATCATCTGTTGTCTGACTAGTCCACCTACAGTATTAGCTGGGAGGGCCAAGGTCTGATCGAATGTGACGAAAAACGGTAAGAAGTCTGAACGAGTGGACATGTACGTGCTAAAAAAAAATTGTAAAAATTGTTATCTAGTTATAACTTAGTTTGTAAGTGTTACTTATTTCTAAGAAAATAAATATTAAGATTATTAAAAATACAAATTACATCCAGGATATTAAAATTAAGTTACTTTATAGTTATAATGTATAAATTAGATTAGATCTTAATGTATAAATTTGTATATAGGTACAGTCTTTGGCAAATGTATTATATGTATATTGCTTTTTAAAATGAAAAAAAAATTACCAGTGTTCAGTCTTGTTAGTGAAAATGTTATTATTATGTTAGAGAAAAACATCAAAAGATCACTATTTCTTCCATAAATTCAGCTTCCATATTCCTAAATCATGACAGTGCCGAACCAAATATGTCCACATCTGTTATACTACGCTTTCGTTTTATACCTATACAGTACAATCTGGTGTGTTGATTATTATGTGGGATAAAAAGTGAACCCAGACTAGAGGCCTTTTTAAGTTCTTCTGTAAAGTCACGCTAAACTGTGTTATCTTTTACTTTACTTTTAGATTCCTATTTTAACACGAGTACAAACAGGAAAGTGGGTATATGTAGTCTATTTTAAATTAAAAAGTAATATAAAAAATAGATAAAAATTTTTAATAAAAAACAACTAAAAAAATTACGAAATATTTTCTAGAAATTTTTGTTTATACAAAATATTAATGAGTTAAGAGTATCTTGTTTCGAATTCTTATTTATACTAAATATTTATGAGTTAAGAGTATTTTGTTTCGAATTCTTATTTATACTAAATATTAATTAGTTAAGAGTATCTTGTTTCGAATTCTTATTTATACTAAATATTAATGAGTTAAGAGTATTTTGTTTCGAATTCTTATTTATACTAAATATTAATGAGTTAAGAGTATCTTGTTTCGAACTCTTATTTACGAGTATAGTAAATATTAATGAGGTAAGAGTATCTTGTTTCGAATTCTCGTTTATACTAAATATTAATGAGTTAAGAGTATCTTGTTTCGAATTCTTATTTATACTAAATATTAATGAGTTAAGAGTATCTTGTTTCGAATTCTTATTTATACTAAATATTAATGAGTTAAAAGTATCTTGTTTCGAATTCTTATTTATACTAAATATTAATGAGTTAAGAGTATCTTGTTTCGAACTCTTATTTACGAGTATAGTAAATATTAATGAGGTAAGAGTATCTTGTGTCGAATTCTTATTTATACTAAATATTAATGAGTTAAGAGTATCTTGTTTCGAATTCTTGTTCATACTTAATATTTATGAGTTAAGAGTATCTTGTTTCGAATTCTTATTTATACTAAATATTAATGAGTTAAGAGTATCTTGTTTCGAATTCTTATTTATACTAAATATTAATGAGTTAAGAGTATCTTGTTTCGAACTCTTATTTACGAGTATAGTAAATATTAATGAGGTAAAAGTATTTTGTTTCGAATTCTTATTTATACTAAATATTAATGAGATAAGAGTATCTTGTTTCGAATTCTTGTTCATACTTAGAATTTATGAGTTAAGAGTATCTTGTTTCGAATTCTTGTTTATACTAAATATTAATGAGTTAAGAGTATCTTGTTTCGAATTCTATCCATTGAATTAAAGTTTATTTATTTATTTTTTATTTCACACTTTTATAACAAATACAATCTGGCGGGCTTATTGCCATGTGGCAATCTCTTCCAACAAACCAGACAAAAGTAAATTAAGCAAGTTACGTGGTCGCATAAATCATTCAGATGACTATCCATCCCTCCGAAATCTATAAACGTATACGTGAGCACATGCCCACGAACCCCACAAAGACGGACAATCACCCGAACATTATTTTTCATATAAAGTGAGATATCATCAATCAAAAGGAAAGGAAGATTCCAATGATTAGCAACCTTCATGAAATTTATGAATGTATGCAAAATAAAAGTAAAAATGAGATTTCATCAATCAAAGGCAAGGAAGGGATGGTGGAGAGAAAAGAAAAATCAGGAATGAAACACGTTATTTTACTGACTAGAAATTAAGTTATTTTAGTCGCTTCTTAAAGCATACCAAGGACGGAGCGAGTCTTATATTGGTTTGTAACTGATTCCAGAGTCTCACCGCATGAATAGTAAAGGACGACGTAAAAAGAGGATCGGTGAACTGGAAAGGCCAATAAACAATCTCTGTTTGAGCGTAGCGCTAATCCATGATTGGAAAGACGCTGAAAAATTTCGGCGAGATAAGAAGGGAAATTTAATATTTTTTTAAAATTATATACATAGTTTTAAAAAAAAATAAATAAATAAAGTCATGTTTTATCCAGAATGTCGTATCCATAATGGCGGAACCAAGAGCCGTAAGAATGGCCAGGGACAGTATCCCCCAAGCAAGCAGACCTCCAGGACGACCTCCCAAAAGATGGAAAGACAGCAGGCAGTCGACGTCGCAAGAGGCAAACAATGATGCAGGACCATTACAGGCCAACAGGCCTAAAATAAGATGAAGAAGAAGAAGATGTTTTATTTTTTACATCGACAGTTGAAACCTTACTAAAAATATTTTGTGTAGTGTACATTTTAACATGAAAAATAGAATTGAGAATTATTTTATAACTTGAACCACTTCAAATCGTTTTTTCGGGGGTGTATCTCTAAGATTAAATTGAAATTAGTTTCCATACTTTCGTCACAGCTGACTAGAAACAAGTATTAGGGTGGTTCTGTCTAGAGCCATAGCACGTCATATTATATATTTTCGTTTCACCCCGTCATTTTACGGGCAATTAACGCTGGGATATTAAATGACGTTTGAAATATGTTTTCCTAATCCCATACTGTTATTTAATGTCTAAATTTCATCCTTGTGATTTTGCACGGATTAGAAAGTCGAACGTATCACTGAAGTGTAATCAGTTGGTTTCTATATGTATAGCAAACAATTTGTCAAATTCATAAAAAGTTACAAGATTGGACGAATGCCATTTTTTTTCTTTTGTGAGAGAGTATATTGAAAACGAGATTTAGAGAGTCGTGAGATTTTTTTATAGTTTATAGTAATGTGTTGAGTTGAGTTTGCTGGTGAGCTCATTGTTTGCTATACAGCAATTTTTTCAACTAACCAACTTATCTTAGACGCGTAAATTTGTTCTGATTCATGATAGATTTTACAAAAAATATATGAATTTAAATTCAAGTAAAAAATCACTGGTCTATAACAAAATAGCATGAAAATATATTTTTATCAAACTAGCAAACTTCTGTATCATCGCTTTAATCACATTACCAAACGTAATAACACTACACATTGCACAAATAATATGAGGGTGTAGGAACTACGGTCGTCCCTGAATATTGTCAACACGCACGGTCAACGACCGACGAAACGACCTTCGGATATGTCCAAAGGTCGCATACCAAAACATTGAAATTGTTTACCCGAAAATACTATTTACGATACATTCCACAGTAGAAAGAGAACGCATCACGCTGTCTCGCCGTTTTCGCCAACAAATTGTCTACCCACAATATTATTCGCGACGTCTGCAATATTTCAATCGACCATCTCTGCACGCACAGGAGTGAGATAAATATATATTGCGGGCGCACTCCCGCGCCCATTCTGAAATGTATAAATACCTACTTACCGATAAATAAAGGATCATTAATCATTAATTATTATTCATTCACTCTCTCTTTCCGCATTGATAATTGACGTATTTTATTTAAATACCAAACAATCAAAATCATCATCGCGTCCCACTAGAACCATACCGCTAAAAGGGTATAATAATATAATTTGTTTTCGATTTTTTCTCGAAAGTGTTTAAGCACATCTGATAACTCTTGGAAGTTAATTTCTCAGTCACGCTGCGTGGACCGCAAATGATGATCGTAAAATAAGGAATGGTGTGTTGGTATATAAAGAAGAAACAATGTACTTTCTTAACGATGTAAATAAAACTTTGGCAAATGAATTCAATATTTTTAAACTTGGTTTACCAAAACTGTAGCTAGATAGGTTACAAATAATCTAGCAAATCGTTTCGTATTTGATGCTGGTGAAGTTATCGGATAACTTCACTATTTAAGGTGTTTCACCAATTGAGGTGTCCTGAAAGAGCGGAGTTTAAGATGTGTCTTAACTCTTACAGGCTTAGTGGTCCACGTTATGTACCACCTTTTTTTGACGCAATACTGCACAATGCTATACACAATATACCACTTATTAAACCTCTCTCTATTGCTGCACGAACGCTTAGATTATGTACCACTTCGTATAATATAACACTTATGACTCATATCCGCACAGCTGCAGGTCTGGTCCTGTTCAAATTCATTTAGCTTCTAATATTATTGACAGTTAGTTGTTCTTGGTGTGCCGACTTGTGCGTATAAAAGAAAATGTTATATATTTGTATTAAATTTTAATAAAAAATAGTTGTGTTGTGATAAAATTGACTTCAGTAATTGTGGTAAATTTATATTTAGGTTAAAAATTAATTTTACTTGGATGTATTTCGGCATTATTTGGTGGTACATTAGAAGTACCTGTGGAAATATGGACTAGTGGTACATAAGTTGTACCACCTCACCAGGAGTTCCTTGACCTACCGAGGAAGTGGAAATATGTTAATTTAGCATTTGTATGTATCATTTTTCAAAAACATTAAAAAAAATAATGAGAAACTTGACTTTTTAGTTTTTGTGCAGCCTGAGTAAAAATAAGTGAAGTTTACCTGTGCCTGTAAGGGTTAAGGGATTAAAAGTTTTGAACTATTTGGATATGTACTATGTAACTTGCAGAAGACGTCCAACTATCTAGGTGTCAGATCGTAAATCGTCGTAATGAAGCAAAATGAGTAAATTAATCTACGAGTATATCACACTTCCAAAAAAACGGAGGCATTCTTGAAGTAAATGCACTTACTGTTAATTGACATTGTCTAAGATAATACGAAACTAAATTATTTTCTTCTTTCCTCGGATTATAAATATTCGAAAAAAAAAGTTATGTGTCAGTAATAGTTATTTTAATCCATCCAATTTGATACAGAATATGCAATGAGAAGAATATAGCTGCAGAATATTTTCTTGTCTTTTGAATCCCAGAATGTAATGCACAGAGTATCATCCACGTTATCTTGAGATTAAAAAACCCTCCGTGCAAATGAGATCACAAAATGTATCCGTATCAAGACTTGCAACAGATTTTTTGTGACGTTACCTAGTTAGTTATCAAATAAATACAATTAACCAACGAGAAAAGTGTTTAACGCTTTATTTGTTTTTTTTTTGTATAATTAGGATTCGAACCCGGAATCCCATGTTCCACAGACTAGGTCACCGAGGTCGATCCTAAATCAAATTTAAAAAAAAATTCAACATTCAAGTAATTTTATCAAATTTTCGAGTTTTATCAATATTTGTCACGTTTCTTTTTCGGACAAGGTTTGATATAATCTGTGAGAAGGTTCAAATTCAACAATTCGGTTAAGAACACAGTTATGGGTTTAGTCACGGTTTGGATTTTTTATACAATTTTCGAAGGAAATAGGATATTAGTTTGAATAATGAGTAAACGTTTTTTTCTGATTTCAGATTAAACGAGTTAATATTATGTAAAGAAACGAATATTTAAGTTAAATACTGTGAATTATAAAAATTTAAGGATAAACAAGTATATCCAAAAATATAGAATAAAATTAGAATTTTTGTTTAATCCAAATAATTAATAATCACTAAATTAATACACGACAACAACAATATTTGTAACTTGACTGATAACGTGTTATAAAATCAATAATATATCTATTTATTCACACTTCACTGTATAATAATCTGACGGGCTTATTGCAAGGTGGCAATTTCTTCTAGCCACTTAGACAAAAGTAAATGAACGGTATACAATGAAAGTGCGACACCATAAATTTTCCATCTTTTAATAATTTATTCGAGTACCACTTACTTATGCTATGTACGAGTATATTCTCCATATTTAATTTCTGGTGTATGTAGCAGGTTTCAATATAATAGTAATGAGCGGGTGAATAGTTATACCTTCAGAGATGCTCTAAAGCGTTATCTTCTGGGTGGTTAATGGGTTTCTCAGTGGTTAATGGGTCTCTTGTTTGCTTTTCTTTTCTTGTTTTCTTTCTTTTCTCTCTTTTCGCTGGTGGTGAATCGAGGATTGTGCATACGTGTTTGTGCGTCATTTCCTCATTAATTCTTTTAAAACTGTTTATCTATATCAATGTATTACTGCCTAACTATTTCAATGTTGTCTCAACTATCTTACTTCCCATTTGTCATTATGTAAAATTTGGACTCCTTTGAGGCTTTTCTCTTCTTTTTTTTCCTCGTTCTTGCTGACAGTTAACCTGAGGTGGTATATGTGGGTTTACTTTCTATTTTGTTTTCTGCCATACGTTTTTTTTTTTTTTTTTTTTTTTTTTTTTTTTTTTTTATATTTGTTCTTTAATCTAGATATGCGGGGGTGTGGGATGGAAGCCCCCTGATGCCCTTGCGGTCGGGCTCGCCCTACATTGGTGGGGTATATCTCGGCCGTGGGAATGTTTGTGGGATGAGCCCGGACCTTTTGGTGTACTCTCTCTTGAATGTGTTTTTTTTCTGTTTTTCTTTTTTTGTCATCTACTATATTTATTTTCTGTGTTTATTTTTTTGTATATATTCCTGTTTCTACGTGTCTAAGGGTGTGGGCTGAAAAACATCTGGTGTCCCCGTGGCTGGGTTCGCCCTATATTGGTGGGGTGTATTTTGGCCGAGGGGATGCTATTAGATGAGCCCAGACCTTTTGATAGCTTCTGCGTCTGATGTATTGTCTGCAATTTATGTGTTTTTAGAAATGTTATTCAGGTGTGATCTTGTACATACTATGTTGCTGTCAATAAACCTAATATTTATTTATTTATTTATTTAAATGAATTATTTATTGTTTATTTCACTAGTTTTGTCTAGAATAACAATTTGGTATTATACTTTCGTTATATATAGTATAATACGAACTAGTGGGTTTATTACTGAGTGCCAATCTCTTTCAACCAACCCCTTTCCTAAAGTGAAAAACCTTATATATTTTTTTACAAAACACATTTCATAATATTTTAGATACCAATGGGAATCAAACTCTCACCTCCCGGATTTGAAGACGGGGATTTCATTAATTTACTGACGTAGATCATTCAGTGATTAAGAAGAAGAAAGGAACGTTGAGATGGTTCAGCCACGTGGAAAGAATGAATGATGAATAATTTTCAACAAAATAATCTACACAAGTAGTATAAAAGTCAGAAGAAGTTTGGGAAGACCTAGAAAAACATGACATGACAAAATGAATAAAATTTTGAAATAGGGAAGAGTAAAAAATCCTTTATAATAGGAAATTATGCTTGGAGAATTGTATAGACAATGCAGAAACGAAATAAAGGGTCTTTCAAACTGAGCGGTTTTTTAAATTCTTGGATAAAACACAGATGGCGTTGCAAACTTGCCTGGGTCTTGTGACATTTGAGAAGTGTAATGTATGGCATTTATAAAAATGGAGTCGTATACAATACAACAACGCGTTCAAATTATTGAATTATATTATGTATTGTAATCTCCGGAAACGGGGATGTTAATTGGCCACCAAGATCATGTGATCTGACACCGTTGGACTATTTTTTCTGAGCTTACGTGAAAAGCCCGGTCTATAAGAATGACCCCCAATCAATTCCTGAACTGAAGGATGACAATATTCGCGTTATTGGTGAGTTAGAACCGCAATTATGCCAAAATGTCATCGAAAATTTTGACAAAAGAGTGGACATCTGTAGAGCTGCAAGACATTTGGCGGATATTGTTTTTTTTTTGTGTTTAAATGTACATTATACTACATACATTATACTTCAATGGCCAATAAAAAGTTTTTTGAAATCAAAGCAAATTGTGTGTTTTATTCAAGAATTATAAAAATTAGAATTGAATAAACCGCTCAATTTGAAAGACCCTTTATATATCAGGATATAATGAAGAGATCGGTTATCTCTGTCTAACCTAATTGGAACATGACGGGATTGTGATGATGATAACACATATTATATACTATACATTTGGTAGATTTAATGCCTTATAGTAAATTCTTTCAATCTATCAAAAATATTTTTCAATGTCTGAACAAGAAGAAGGGCAGATTTGGATCCTTTTATTTTGCATGACGTTACGTGGTGGTGATGACGATGATGATGCTAAATTGTGAATATTATTTTAATATAGGCATACAATTCAAACCACACCCATAAAATTCGCATTCTTACCATATTTTCAGTTGTCACATTTACGTTTATTTTCTATACATCAAAGATGGCACACGTATAAATTGAAGTATGTTTATAATATCACTCGACCGTATTTAATTTTTTAATATTAGTATCATCACTTAAATAATAATTGCATGAGTGATATTTAATATTATGGTGGTTTTTGAAGGATTGATTGCTTTGGAAACATCTAAAACCATTTCGGAGTCGTGGGAAGAGGAAAGGATCATGTTGAATGACTGAAATATTCGACAGGGGTTGACTATCAGTGATGTTTGATAAAGGATTGATTCAATTAATTTATTTATTTTACATGACAAGGAAATATAAAATAATAACATAGCAGGAGTTTAAATATGTAAATACGCTACAATAATCATAAAATATAACATATTCATTCCCCTTCCCCCATTATGGTTGATACCTTATTAATTTAAATTCTAGTACATATCATACGTATATTATTCCACCGTATCATTCTTATGGGGGTTGATAGCGACGACTGAGTGTTAGGTTTTTCTATCATGACCAATAATAAAAATAAAGGACGATATTTAAGAATATGAAATAATTGAAGGAAATATATGAACAAATTTTTTTGACAAAAATGTACATAATATGAGAAACAGGCTGTTATTTATAACAAAATGTATAGTTTTGAACAAAGTATATTTTATATACTCGTATAACATACTTATAATAAAATATAATAATATTTATTTATTTAATTTATTTAACACTTTTATTGTAAATACAATCTGGCGGGCTTATTGCCAGGCGGCAATCTCTCCAAACCAGACAAAAGTAAATGAAGCAAGTTACATGATTGCATAAATCATTCAAACGACTATCCATCGCCACGAAAACACATACGTGAGCATACATATGCACACGAACCACAAAGGCGGACAATCACCCGAATATTATTTTTTATTGAAAGTGAAATATCACCAATCAAAAGAAAAGGAAGGGATGGTGGAGAGGAATGGAAAAGAAAAATCATGAATGAAACACGTTATTTTACCGACTAGAAATTAAGGGTTTTTTCAGTCGCTTCTTAAAGCATCCCAAGGGCGGAGCGAGTCTTATATTGGTTTGTAACTGATTCCAGAGTCTCACCGCATGGTCAGTAAATGACAACGTAAAGAAAGAGGAGCGGTGAACTGGAAAGGCCAATAAACAATCTCTGTTTGAGCGTAGCGCTAATCCGTGATAGGAAAGACGCTGAAAAATTTCGGCGAGATAAGAGGGGGTGGCAGGATAGTTAAGAATATTATACAATAGAGACAGTATGTGAATTTGGCGTATATTTCTAACATTCAACCAGTTTAATGCCTTCTGGTATGAAGTTATATGATCGTAATTTAATAATAATTAAAGGATATTTTATATAAACCCGTTTAGAGAGCAGAATCTCCTTAAGGACGATCCAACTCGGGATTCGAACCCACTAGTATTGACTGATTAAAAATATTACTACGTAAATATGTATTTTATTTTATTTATTCATGACAAGAAATCTATAATTACATAATTTGCGAAATAACAACAGGTAATTTAATTTGGACACACCGTTTTAATGAATCTGGGTTTCTTGCATTTCATTTGTCGGTTCCCCAGTAAACTAAACTTTTACCTGTATTTCACTGAGGACAGAGCTGAATATATATAAGTTGAGTGTAAGGATATGAAGGTAGTGGTTACGGCTATAAGATAAGGTACTTCCCCGTTTCAGCATATGTTGAAAAAAAATTGGTAAGAAAACCGCAATCTTATCAAAGGAGACGTGCTAAAAATATTCTTTTGTAGATTTTGTGATATGTGAAAGTAGCACATTCGGCTTTTGGTGTATTCGGCGTATGTGTGTAGTGTTTATCATATATACAATCATAAGGTTTCTCAAAAAATGTTGTTTTCAAGAACTTCCTAAAGCTGCACACACTACCCATATTTCTAACACTAAGTGGCAAACCGTTCCATGCCACAAAACCAGCAACGTCCAATATCTTTCGCTTCTTTTCTGTCGCATCGAACTCATCTTGTTTCTGATTCAATTATAACTTATATTTTTTAAAGAAAACAACTCATAATATTCCCCATCACTAACTTGTATACTAATTCCACCCTTATTCCTATTTGCCTTGAAATATTTTTCCCTTAAATATTTCCTGAATATGGCACGATATACCGATACGATAATCATTATGAAACAAGAAGCTATTTGACTGGAATCAATTGTTTTAAAGCAATAAGATTACCTTAATATAAGAGTGTGAAAATGAAAGTGTTAAATGAATAAATATATTTTTTTTTATTTCAACCATATTGTCACATTTTATTTATTTATTTCAACCATATTTTCCTTGATCATCGAAAGACAACGAATTGGGTTAAACCCGTGTCAAATGTAAAATGAAAATAATTAAATTAATAACTATTTTTTTCCAAAAAAACTGAGATAATGTGGTAAGTGATTTGTACGATAATATACTCGTAGCAGTAAGAGCTATACACGATGATATAAACAATGTTGTTTACAAATCAAAATGTTCACTCGATGGTTGAGAACTCATGGAATCGATGCTCAGCAGTAAATTAGCGCGTAGGAGGCCCGATTTAATAGTTTCGTTCCCTCTCCGGTCGGTTTCGCGCAAGTATCGGGTTTCATTGGAGTTTCATTGTCGCTCTGATTGCCTTTATTGGCTCTCCTGGCGCTGGCGTTGATTGGACGTGAAATGGCCGAAGCAAGACGGTATTTCAATATACTTGCTTACGCATATTAAGCTATCCCACACAAATACCTTAGTCAATCTCTTTCATACGTAGCATAGTTGGTAAGAGGACCGTCTTCCATCTGAAGGGTTCAGGTTCAGTTTGTGATAGCAAAAAGTATATTAATTTTTTTAATCTAGTTTGATTCGTCAACAAGGTTCAATTAATTCAAAGGACAACTTTACATAGCGTCGTTTAGTCTAATCCGGGAGTCGAACCCACTAATATTAACAAATCACGTCTGGCAGCTATAGCAGCGCCCGAGCTAATCATGTATAACACTTTCTTTGCATACAGCATAACCTTGTTGTACTACTATCAAGAGGCAATCTCCTCTAACCAACCAGGAATATGTTTATGAGGCCTTAAGTGAAAACCAGACTGTAAACCTTTTTTTTTAATTGGGTTCCTGCGAAAATGATATATATACGTTTGACAGCTGAAAAATGGTGGCAAATTTCAAATTGCAGTTCTTGTTGCGCCACCTTATATAATATAAAGAATATTCTGATAATACACAATTCGCAATAAATTAGAGGTGTTACGAATCTATACATTCGTGAACCATTCACATTTATCAGATATTCACATATCATTACACAATATTAAAATACACGAATATTACCATATAATCGAAAAACAATAAAGATGAACGTCTCTCTTTAACATCACATCCTCGTCAGTTACAAATTGCCAAGGACAAATTGCAACGCAAAATCTGGCAAAATCGACAGTTCTCTCTCCCTCCCTGTCCTATTTTTTTTCTTGGACATTGAAGACCAAAATGGCAGCGAATTATATAACCAACCATACCAACAAAATATATAGTAAGAAATTATTGGTAACAAGTATTATATATTACTATAATATAATAGTAGTGTCACTAGTCAGGTTTATTCGCAGCGAGCGGCAGCCGCAAACTAAATTATTTCCATACGAAATATTAATGAAAGAAAGAATCGATTGTTTTAATTCAGATCGTTTTTTTTAAAGAAATTAGTTATTATTTAAAAATATGATTAAATATTTTGTGGCTAGTATTAATTTTCAACAGATTTTTTTCATATGTTTTTAAGGTTAATTATTAAAATACAAATTGAAAATACTATCGAGATTTTGACGAAGATGAATTTGAGAATAAGACTAGTGTTAAAACATACAATTATATTTTTTATAAATATGATAATCAAATATTATACATCAGCTTTATAACACAAGCGATAAATACCCCAATTAACAGTGTTCATCTCATACGCAGTATAATGATGTAATTGTATTGTACACTTTGACTGTATACGGTACAACCTGACGGGCTTATTACAATGTGCAATCTTCCAACATACCAGAAATATATTAAATAAGTAATAAGTGAAAATTAGACTGGAATACGGCAATCTATTCCTCAACCCTCGGGCTGGAAAACACCACCAGGCAGATCACGAAGGTGGATTATAAAAAAAATAACGTTAAACATATTTTTATGACATGTATTTGTTCAGGAGCGTGGTCTAGAGACATATGAATATGTGCAACAATGACCCAACCGTTATTCGTTTTTGAGTTAATCGATAAAACGTCGCTTCGCTTAGAATTAAATGTATTTTAAGAGGGAATTTCATTGTGAAATACATATTTAACTGACTTGACATTTTCAAATAGATGATATTGAGATATGCTTATTCGATATTGCTAATAAAACAGATAAAATGTTTTGTGGGCTGAGACTTTTTTTCATATATATTTTACATCTAATTTGTCATCAACCTGAATATTCGAAAATGCATGTTCCATTGGATTTATGTATGCAATTCGATGTCTTTCATCGTACGTGTTGATAATGCTGTTGCAACCAGAGAAGTAACAATAACCACCAAGATAAGCGAACTTGAAACTAGATGGGGATGCCCATATTCAGTACCGCCAAATATCGAACCCGATTAAAGCATGGTAGACGAGCGCTTTACCAATTGTGTCACTGGGGTCATCATTTTTTTCTAGTGATATTTCATGAACAGAAACGCCTTTGGCCATTAAAAAAGGCGTTAAAACATGAATTTAACTTAACGACTTAAGTCGTATGCGATAAATCGCATAACCCATTTTTGCCTGTTCAACAGTTTGAGTGTCTTTTGTGTGTATATTTAGTGAGTCAACTTAACAAAAATAAAAACAGGTGACAGTGTGTCTAGAGTCAGGACACATTATGAGTACGGGAATTAGTTTATAGAGGTGTTGGCCGGACAGAATTAATGATCGAACTCACGGATCGGACTCTGCGTCCGGAGATATATGGCCGGCACTCATACCCATGTCCGATTACTGACTGGTTCTCAGACACCTTGCCATGGACAGGGGTGGAGTGAGTGTCACTTATTTATTTTTATCTAGATTTAATTTTACGACATCCAGGTTTGGACTTATTTCATTTTTTAAATTTTACACAATAGTAGGTAATCTTTTATTTTAGATTGTATTATATATGATACTAATAAATTTGTTTGAAGATGACTAAATTGGTTTTATCAGTGGTGTAACATTTACAAAAAACAATAATCAATTGACTTAAAAAACGATTATTTTTTAAAGACTTTTCACGAACGAAAATATAATATTTGTCCCTCCCTCTTAAGTCGATCAAACCAAAATCGAAGACTATTACCATAATTACACATACATAAACCAGCACGCTGTTTTCCTGCTGGGGTAGACAGAGAGAACAGAGCGCCAAAACTTTCTTATCACGACATACATACTTCGCTTCTTTAACACCCATACATGTTTTCATAGGATTCCTTCTGTTTTTTTTTTGACTTTTCAACTTTTTTCAAAAATTCATTCTCTTATATTTTCAAGCTTTTTTATATACATTTGTCAGCATTTCATCATCACTTTTTTATTCAACATTGCCCAAACTCATTCAGGTTACAAATTTTTTATTTTGTTAATTACCTACTCTTCCATTGCCTAGTTGGTAAGGCGCATGGATTCCAGTCTAGTTTTCACTTAAGGTCTCTTTAACATCTTTCTGGTTGGTTGGAAGATATTGCCACATGGTGCCAGGTTCTACTGTAACCCGCCAGGTTGTACTGTATACAATGAAAGTTTAATGCAATACAATACGATACATAAGTCATTAGATTAATTTTATCCCTAATCATTTTATTCTTCTTTCTTACCCTAATAGGGGTATAATGTGATGGTGATGAAGATGAGTTAATCTTGTCTGGTTAGTTTATTTGTTAATTTTATACTTCATTGTAGAACAATCTGCTGAGCTTATTGCTAAGTGGCAATCTCTCACAACCAACAAAACAAAAATAAGTAAAGTAAGATGCATGTTTACTAAAAATATTCAAATTATTATTAACTTGTACAAAATTTGTGAATACTATAAATAACAAAGATAAAAGAAATATATCATTACACAGAAGAAACAGGAAGGGATGCTGAAGAATAAACCAAAACTAGGGATGTAATAACTGCCATGAAATAAAAGTTTTCTCAATCGTTTTTTAAAAACATACTAATGACGCAGCAAGTCTAACATGAATTCCACAGTCTTAAATATCTGGTTCCAGAGTTTTAATGCATACAGTAAATGATGAAGTTAGAAAAAAGAAGTGCTGTGCACTGAGAAAGCTAATAAACCATCTCTGCTTGAGCGTAGCTCAAGTCCATGATTGGAAAGACGCTGAATATATTCAACGAGATAAGAGGGCTGGTTGGAAAAGATTGCCGAAGGATAATGAACGAATGTTCCTTTGTGCAATGAAGGTCAAAAGAAATAAATAAATAGTATAAAAATAAACCCATCTTAGCTCGATGGCACAGACAGTTAACAGAGTTCGAAATATATTTCAGCTACACTTTTATTTGCATAGATAATAGATTTTACCAATGGCTCTATCCCACACTTTTTATCGGTATGCTTGAATATTACTCCTATAGCGTTAGTAAATGTCTAATCACCTGTTTATACACATACAAATTGCTAATATTTAAAATAGCAAACTGTTTTAACTTGATACATTTTTTGTTTAATATTTCGGACAATTATTTGCGTCATCGAGGTTCAACTTGTTATCGGTGCCGTATTCACGAGCTGAGCTATTAAGAGCGTCATCAAGCACACATGACACGATCTTGTTGAATAACTTTTCCAATATCCATATATCGGTGGATAAATTCAGGACCGAGCTTCTCACTAAGCTTTTTAGGCATCGCTGAGACACTTTACTGGAAAGCACAAGTATCATTGTTGCTGTTGTTATGATATCTATAATTTTATTTGCTTGTTATATGCATTCCGTTTCATGGGCTTGGGGTATACTTGTATCAAATGTAAAAAACAAATTCAGCAAGCCACACGATGCGCATGGTAACTGATAATAATTAATAAATTTTCTGCCCGGTATCTGGAATTTTTCAGGGAGTATCGGATCCTTAACGTAGTCAACTTACCCTTCAAATCTGGCACTATTATCAACAAAAAATGAAAATGCAAACTTAGCACAGACACATGACACGCATGACAACTAATCAAATTTTCACCACCACCAGAATTGAAACATCCTTGCCCAAAAGTAATATATGTCAATCTGGCCTCATGATATACAATGAGATATCTAATTCAATAACGATAAACGGGAGCGAAACATTCAGGTAGTGGATCGCAGCGTGGTTGTTATTGCTACAGAATTTTAAGCACTTAAGCTTTCAAGAGGGGTAGGTTGTGGTAAAAGTTTATGTGAACTCTTAAATGTGGTTTGTTTTTGATAATTGTATGCGAGACATTGTGAGATGGACTTTTGATTTATCTGTAATGATGAAGTATGCCAGAGGTTGACTCGTGTGGTACATATATACAATTAAGTCTCACAACTTATTAAGTTGACGAGAGTTTGTGACAAACCTATTAATTAATAAAAAATCGATAAATAATCTACTTATTTTTCCATATTTTCAGTAAGATACAGACAAAATCTTAGTTTACTGGGGCACGACAAATGAAAGGCTACAAACCCAGATCCACAAAATTGAATACCCATTTAAATTACTCGTTTTTACTTTGCTTTCTTTTTCTCTTGTTTTTTATGAATTGTATATGCATAGAGCTTATTCAGTTTCAGCCAATTCATGCTATTATGGGGAAATTAAATTCCAATACAGCGCAATCTACACTAGAAGACCTTTTTAATTTTTTTATGAGCACAACGTCACGTAGTGATGAAAAATTAACGACTTAAAATGATTTTTTTTCCGGTGGGGACACATCTGAGTGTGAAAAGAACAGTAGCAACGGCGGATCTAAGGTCCGACATTACTGGATATGTAAAATGACTCACAATGCAATAAATGTACTAATAAAGCGGTTTAAGTCCTAAAGTTCAAACAGCCCAGTAAGTTGCCAGTACTTTCACAGAAGAAAATAAAAAAACTATCCTTTAAAACATAGTTTCTATAACTCACGGAGGATGATGCTTCTTTTTGTTGCCAAGTTGAGAACTGAGCCTCCAAGCAAGCTTTAATAACCATGTGAGGTTATTCTTGCAATTTAGGTTAGGTTATTCTTGCTATTTACGTTAGGTTAGGTTATTATATTCTTGCAATTTAAGTTGTGTTAGGTTATTTAATTCTTGCAATTTAGGTTAGATTAGGTTATTCTATTCTTACAATTTATGTTAGGTTATTTATATTATTCATACAATTAATTATCATGTAAACAAATAAGTAAAATAAAATGAATAAATAAGTAGCATACCTAGATAGCACCTATCCGTCGGAACGGGACCCCATAACCCGCTGCGCCCCTGCCCACTCCGGCACTGGGGCCCGATGTGTGTTTTGAGTTTTATCTTATTAGCGTATAGGTTTTTCAACGCATGTTAACATCGCACCGTTTGAATTATAAAAAAGGTTATTTAAACGTCTTATTTGGACGTTTTGTTTCAGGCGTTTCGTTGCTAGGTGATTCATTACCCAAATATTTCACTTTATTACAATTATTTGAGGGAGTGGGTAGATTAAAGGATTTTATATATTAAAAAAAATATCCAATTTATCCTTCCCTTAAATAATAATAAAATAATAATTTATACACCACCGTTTAGAGAGCAAGCTCTCTTCAAGGACACTCTGGTCCAGCATTCAAACTCACTATTATTGGCGGATTTAAAAATATTACCATTAGGTTGGGTCTTCTTCGTACTGTATATATTTAAAAAAATAATAGATATTACCGAAGTCATAGGTATTCTTATACCCCCGAATACTAGACAGAAAAATGCACGTGTTCTTCGAGGAAAGTAGCACAGCGTGGGGTTCGACTTGGCGATCTCATGTACGGAAGTCCAATTCGTTACCGCGCGCCCATGCACCTCAATATATATATATATATATATATATATATATATATATATATATATATATATATATATATATATATATATATATATATATATATATATATATATATATATATATATATATATATATATATATATATATATGTTTAGAAAAAATATATTTGGTAAGAAAACCTCAGAAAGCTTACCAAGAGAAGACGAATTGCAAGGAAACCTTTGTATATAGAAAGGTCATCTGTTTTATTTGTCTACCACAAATTACACATGACATAAAATTATGTATCACATGTATAAATGATCCAGTATTGTGATTTTAATTGTATAAATGATCCTGAAAGTATTTTATTGATAAGTTCTTTACCCACCCAGCTCCCAACTGAATTATTCAAGCCATTTTGAAAAACAATTTTTCTTTGGGAAGCGATGAAATATCTTAATTATGGAATGTGGATCTGTAGGATGGATGACATTTAGAAACTTTTATTTCAGAGATTCTCAAACCTGCGAAAAGGATTCTTGAGAATTCATCGACAATAATATCTAACGAGCAAGACTTTTCATCACCACTTGACACTGGCGTATACTCTTTCATATATTATATAGGATTTCATGGCCATTATTTAAGAAAAAACAATAATTATTGTTTTGTACATTCATACCATCACACCGTGTCTTTACGGCATAAGCATATCATTCACTTGATCCAATCATACTCGTTTATTTTATCACGCCTTTCCATTCACATTTGCTCCGTATATATTTTTTCTTAGTCTTTCTTTATTCATTCGTCCTTCATGCCCAAACTGTCTCAGAGTGCTCTTCTTCATCTTAGTCAACACACCAGTTTTAAGTTCACATTCGTCCCTAATTAGTTTATTCCGTATACTTTCATAAATTCTTCTCAGTGTCCGCATTTCTACCACATTAAATCTTCAAGATTATTTATCTCCGTCTAATATACTCGCACTTAATATCTTGTAGGAACTACTGTCGTCGCTGAAATATTGTCAACATACACGGTCAACGACCGACGAAACGACCTTTGGATATGTCCAAAGGGCGCATACCAAAACATTGAAATTGTTTACCCACAAATACTATTTACGATACATTCCACAGTAGAAAGAGAACGCATCGCACTGTCTCGCCGTTTTCGACAACAAATTGTCTACCCACAATATTATTTGCGATGTCTGCAATATTTCAATCGACCATCTCTGCACGCACAGAAGCGAGATAAAAATATATTGCGGGCGCACTCCCGCGCCCATTCTGAAATGTATAAATACCTGCTTACCGATAAATAAAGCATCATTAATTATTATTTATTATTCATCGATTCATTCACTCTCTCTTTCCGCATTGCTAATTGACGTATTTTATTTAAATACCAAACAATCAAAATCATCAGCGCGTCCTTCAAGGACATCGGCTAAAATCTTAATACTGTTCCACCTTTGTTGTTTAATCACATCTACACCCAATCTTCATCTCGTCACACTAATTCCAACCATTGTACATCCATTATACCCCCCTTTCTCCTATTTCATTTGCTTTCATCCCATCCCCTCCCTCAGACCTCCACCCTCTCGGAGTACCACTGTGGGGGGAGGGGAGACTAGGGATGGGAGGGACCTGTATAGAGTAGTCACTTACTAGTACTTTGCTAATATCTTACTCAACAAATCAGTCCAAAAAATCTCAGAGTGCTTTTCTTTACCTTACTTAACAGAAGAGATTGCCTCATGACAATGAGCTCGCCAGTTTGTACTGTATTTAAAAGTATAATATAATACAATACAATCAGTCTCAAGTTTGCATTCAACCTTAAAATCCCTTCATTCCGTATTCTGTCATACATTGTCACCTCATATATTCTTCTAAGTGCACACATTTCTTCAGCATTTATTCAGTTTTATCAAAATCGATAGTATAATTTATTAAAAAGATAGGTTGTATGGTATATACAGGACGTACAACAAAAAGCACATTTTTGAAGGTATATTTGAAATATTGTCAACCTCCGTGACCTATTTGGTAATAATAAGTTTGATATCAACTAGGGGGCTTCGGGTCCCAATTCCAATGGAATCCAAAATAAAAACCTTATTTAGATTTTTCACATAAGGCAAACAAAGGTCTTTCTTGGAGACTGGAAGAAATTTTCATATGACAATAATCCCGCTAGATTATACTATTTGCGGAAATATAATAAATTTGCGTTCCTCTCAATCAATGTCTAAAATTACATTTTGATTTTATTTTTCCATAACCGTAGTGTCTGAGATATTTTTTTAAGAAACTCATGGGTATATCCGTCTAGTAAAGTTACTAGTATTCTCCATTTTCCTTTAAAAGCAACATAAACGATGAGAAAGAACGAAAGAAATATGATAAATACCTTTGAGATCTGTGTTGGAGGCAGATGTTGCGTATCCCGTGGACAATTGAGTATACCAACGTTTATCATTCAAGATTTCGCGAAAAATCTCGATTTCACGCAGAAAAAAGATCCTTAAATACTTTGGTCATGTTGCCAGAAAATACATCAACAGTCTTGAGAAACAAGTGATCACAGGGACAGTTGAGGGAAAACGTACAATAGGAAGGACTTCTACAAGATGGGTGGACTTAATAAAGAAATTAATAGGGTCCTGTTTAAACGCTGCAATCAACATCTAACAGGACCGTTAAGGACGGAGACACACGTGGTTCAAGTTTCAAGGTAAAGCAGAAGACGTGATGAAGAGGTAGAGAAAATTATTCCGGCTTAGTTAATTCTCGGTATTTTTTTTTTTAAACCAGGTGAGTTTATTGCCATGTGGCAATCTCTTCCAACCAACCAGATAGGCTCTAAGTGTTAACCAGATTGGAATCCTATTTAAAAAAATCTGGGTTCCAGCGGGGAGCGAACCCGCAACCTCCGGATCGGCAGACAAGTGTCTTACCACCAGGCCACGGATTAACTCCTTTGAACAATTTAATTAAACCGTGGAAGAAGGTTCAACACTTGTTCAATGAATATAACTTTGTGGGTTTTATTAAATGAATGTGATAAATATTTCGGAATAAGTTTTTTTTATTACAATATATTCAGTGTCATATCAATCGAAAAAGCGCAATAGAATCTAAAAAAAAAACATCTCAGTCAAATTTTATACATAATTTCAGAAAGTTTAAATAAATTGATATAAGGCAATGAGCTCTCTAGATTGTATTGTAAATAAATTGATATAAGGCAATAAGCTCTCTAGATTGTATTGTAAATAAATTGATATATAGCAATACGCTCTCTAGATTGTATTGTAAACAACAGAAAATCGATATAAGGTAATAACCTCTCTAGATTGTATTGTAAACAACGGAAAAGTAAAATCGAAGTGACCGCTAATTTTGAGTATAAATATAATGTGGCTAACACGTTTGAGAATCATTGTGTATTGTATAGGTGCCTATTTAGAATAAATTAATAATTTCTCATATACTCCCCGGTTCCAACGTTTTGATTTATTTGCTTGAGAAAGAAATATAGCTGCAAGCAAAATTATGTTAAGGTCATTGACTAATGATTTTGAGTTAAGCTTTAAAACAACGTGATTTCAACATGCACGCTTCGAAGCTATTAGCATATATGAAAATCAATTAGCTGTAATTTTGTCACAATCGTAAAACGCTTTTTTAACGCAATTTTTCAGTTTTTAAGATAATTTAATTTCCAGATTGATTGTACATGTCCGTCGTGGTTTTTACACTTTTTCGTTTCACGGTACCCTTAATGAATGAAACGTTTTTTCACGGTGCCCTAAAACTATCAATGTGTGAGTTAGGCAAGCTTGTTGTTCATCATACAATTTATAAATACTTGAAATCAAACAAGACACAGTTACCTTCATTTCTTTGAATTTGGAGCGATAATTGGCTTTTATTAAAGCTACTGTCGAAAACCCAGCTTCACAAAGCTTCGAATGGAATCATGATTCACTGAGCTTTTGTACTCAGCAAAGTGTATTAAGCTTTTAATGATATCCAAGTTCATCAAATATTGCAAAACAGCTCAATTAGACTCTCTTCCACGATGTCAAGCCATTGCCCGGAATTATTAAAATTTTCGAATAATAACAATTAATAGAATTGAACAATTAACGCCTGAGGGCGCATTATTATTCTGTATTCTCAATAAATTTAAATCACTTATCATTGCTCTCAGGTTTAGAGTATCCGAATTCGGATGAAGGGTTCTCAAATTCTCAAACCATTGTAGAGTAACATTCCCAACTCAAAAGTGCTTTATAAGCATACATAATTACATCATTTTGTTACACCATTTAGTATTACCAGATTTTTCAACCAAGAATCAATGAATTTTGCAATCTCATTTTCCCCCTTTTTTTTAAAGAAAAAGGAATCGCAATTGGTGGCTCGATTTTATGACATTTTATTAAACCAAACTATAAAAAGAACAGTAGCGTATCAGATTTCAACAAAATTTCAAATTGGGGGGCGGGAACAAGTGTTTACGAAATGTATTTTCTCATTCGGCGACAAAATGGAGAAATGTATAGATTTTTCCGTTTATCTTTCGGGTTTCGATACAAAGGAAAACCTTGAAAAACTGTGCTCAATATGTTGTATCTCACTCTTTGAAAGAAAAGTAATTCGAACAGGAAAGAGAGGAGAAACTGGGTTCAGTTGTATATCTTTTTATTGAGGGGGTCCGAAACATTGATACTATTCGTCCTTTGGGACCCATTTCTGAAACATTGGTTGATAGAATTCCGTCGTATTTTTTATAATCTAACTGTATAGATACGAGCAATGATTTTACAATGGTGTTTCGTGAAAACTTTGTTAAAGTATTGAAATATTTTGATTTATCAAAATAAAATATTTCGGTTTTTAATATATTTTTAAAATAAGTAAATATTTTTACTTCAAATGTTTCCATGATTTTCAAATTGCGCAAAATAATATATACCTATGTACAGGTGGCCCTCGACTTTCGTACATTCTACTTGTTGTCGATAATGCAAAAAATGTTCGCTTCCATGCATTAGCTCCCACTTTTTTTATAGAACTATGATATATGGATCGTAATAAACAATATTGAAGACTCTTGGGCTCAAATAAAATAGTTAACAATGAAAGGTTCCGGGAAACAATTATAACCACAAATGATGAGTGATTTTATAAATTATGAAGAAACTCCGGAAACGATCACAGATAAAATAGTTAGTCTAATGAATTAACTAAACTTGGATGTCAACAACGAAAATGTTAATGAGTTGATTGAATTTCACTCAGTACCTCTGTCAAATGAATACTTAATTGCGCAAAAGAGTGAAATGAAATACGCAACGAAAGTGAGGAAGAAGAAGCTAATAAAATCGTCAAGACTTTGATAATCAAAAATATGAATGAAGCCTTCATGCATCTTGACAAATTTTTGACTATCATGGAAGAATGTGATCCCAATGGAGAACGTATAGTATATCTCAAGTACGTAGGGGGATTGAGAAAGACACAGCATGTTATAGAACTCTTCATCAAGAAAAGAAAAAAAATCAACTAACTCTTGACAAGTTTATAAACAAAACACCTGAAATCACTTAAATACGTCTCGTTAACTTAATTATGTATATTGATAAATAAATATTTTTAATATATTGTATTATTTATAAATAAATATTATAATTGATAAATAAATATTTAAAAAAAACATTTTTTGATGTTTTTTTATATCCCTCTACTTTCGAACATTCAACATTCGCACACATTTTCAGGAGCCAATTATTGAGTTGAATATGAACATTTGAGTTGAATATGAACTTTTCACTCCACCTTAAGCTGAACGTGTTACTATCACATATGACATAGGAAAATCTTCAAAGATTTCTTTGTTGTTCGTTTTCCGTTGGTACGTTTTCCTCGGCTTTCTTACCAAGTATATTTTTCTAACATATGTAGACACGGAAAAACTCCTTATCTAATATTCATAGCCACTACCTTCCTATTCTTACACTCAACTTGTTTAATTATCAATAGTAGTGGGTTTGAATTCCGACTTAGAGCACCCTTGAGGAGAGTCTGCTCTCTAAACGGCGATATATAAATTATTTTAATTTATTTTAATTTAATTTAATTAATGATACAACAGTGTCTTTTATATACAAATGAATATATGAAAAGTTGTACAAGTAATTAAAATTATTAACAAAAAATACAAAACTTTATCTTAAACTAACATGGAGATACAAAAAGCTGTAGTAATAATTAATTAGTCATTGTTTTAAATTATTTAATATTAATATGTATATTTAAGTTCAATATATGTTATGTATGTATCCCACAAAATATTACCAAACTTCACCAAGCAGACTTACGTAATTGTCGAAGACTTATTGTATGGTGGTAAAGAACTTAGATTTGTTTTTAGTGGAACAACGCTAACATAGAACAAGAATTGGATTTTTATAATTACAATTTATTTATAGGAGTAGCAAGTAGTTAACCCCGTAAATATTTTATATACAAGCACCGTTTAAATAAGGAGAGCGAGAAATGCTTTCATTAAATGAAACCTCTTTTTACAAGCCAAAACCTAAGTCTGGAAATGAGATTGTACTAGGTAAGTTCAGAAAGTAAGTGTACTGAATTTTTGTAGGTAACAATTTTTTTTATTTAAACAAAAAAATTACGTGGTTACCGTAGTACATATGTAAGCTATTTTTCGACATAGTCGCCATTCCTCTCAATGCAGGTGGTGAAGCGGGGTATCAACTTTTTGATGCCTTCCTCGAAGTAGTTTCCCGCCAACCCCTCCGTCCACTTCTCCACCTCCTCCTTTACCTCCTCGTCGGTTGAAAACCTTTTTCCACCCATGTGCAGCTTCAGGGAGGTAAAGAGATAGTAATCTGAAGGTGCTAGGTCAGGGGAATGCGCGGGATGGTTCAGGACATCCCATTTAAACGAGGCGAGCAGTTCCTTCGTGGCGTTGGCCGTGTGTGGTCTGGCATTGTCGTGCAGCAGGCAGACTCCCTTTGTCAGCATGCCTTTCTTCTTGTTCTGAATCGCCCTCCGCAATTCTTTTAGGGTCTCACAGTATCTTGCAGAGTTGATGGTCTCCCCTTGAGGCATATATTCAATTAAAATTATGCCTTGACAGTCCCAAAACAATTTCGTCAATTTCGTCAGTCACAATTGAAGGTCTTCCGCTCCTCTGATCATCATGCACAGACGTACGACCGTTTTTAAACTCGCAACACCACTTTTACACACTCGTACGATTTATAGCTTTATCACCATATGCAGTTCTCACCTCATTATAAACCTCAACCGGAGGTTTTCACTTCCAAACGAGATAACGGATGACGCCCCGTATTTCGCACTTGGCGGGAGATTGGATTTACATTTTTCACGAAACGTGTTGTCGCGTCGACACTTCTCAACATACTGACCTCGAACCGGTCTCGTTGTGGAGGGGAAGGGTCAGGCTACACGGAAGTGTAGCCAACATGTCAAAAAATAAAATCCATCCGGTCGTGAGAGCCTCAGTACACTTACTTTCTGGATACGCCTCGTATATATATATATATATATATATATATATATATATATATATATATATATATATATATATATATATATATATATATATATATATATATATATAATAGTTATATATATATATATATATATATAATAGTTCGTTCTCACATCTTTTCAACTCTCTCCTATGGAATAGAAGCATGTACCTGTACCAGAAAACATCGCGTAGAATTAAACGTTATTTATTTTTAATTAATCAATAAATGTAACTTAGTTGATTTAAAAATTCTACGACGTCTAATTTGCAATGAAATAAAAAAAATCACGAGTCACCCATGTCCTCGATATTGGGCTTCACTTATTGTTTTTGGATTTAGAGCCCTCTAGGCTGGGACGTTACGCCCCTGGGCTCGCCTAGGGGGCAGTTTGTTTAATAAGATCACATGATCATATCTTAAATCAGAACAATAAAATCTTCACAACCATTTGCTATTTTATCCCTTAACACTTAAAATTTAACCGAGTGGTACATGACTCAAGGTATCTTTCTGACTAGAAGAGACTGCGTATTTAGAAATCTTGGTTTAGTGGTTATCATTTAATTCATATAAGCAGACATCCCGAGTTCGAACCCTGACGAATTTTCTTGCGGACTAGTTTCTCACAGACCTTATTTAATCTCAATGTGTTTTCTGAAGCTTATTTGTTACTTTAATTAAAACTTAAAAACACTATATAAATCTGTCAAAACCGAGAGGATACAATAGACTAAATAATATCAACATAACAGTAGTGTTATTATATTCATCCAAAACTATGCCTTATTTAGTGCGACCAAGCACCTCATAAAAAAACTACGATAAAATGTTATCTGAATGTAATATTAGTTTAAAAGGGGAATTGAAGGAAATTTCGGTTAAAACTTTCTCAATAGTGCTATAGAAATAGTTGTTTTATTATTAAACATGGTTATATATTCCTAGACAAGCGTATAACATTTATGATATGTCTGATACGTATTCCTAGACAAGCATATAACATTTATGAGAGGTCTGAGACGTATTCCTAGACAAGCATATAACATTTATGAGAGGTCTGAGACGTATTCCTAGACAAGCATATAACATTTATGATAGGTCTGAGACGTATTCCTAGAGAAGCATATAACATTTATGATAGGTCTGAGACGTATTCCTAGACATACATATAACATTTATGATAGGTCTGATACGTATTCCTAGACAGACATATAACATTTATGATAGGTATGAGACGTATTGCTAGACAATCATATAGCATTTATGATAGGTCTGATATGTATTCCTAGACAAACATATAACATTTATGATAGGTCTGAGACGTATTCCTAGACAAGCATATAACATTTATGATAGGTCTGATACGTATTCCTAGACAAGCATATAACAGGTCTGAGACTTATTGGACATTTTTCTACAAAGGAATATTTGACAAAGATCATAGTTTTAAATTATAGTATTTGAAAATATGGCCTCAGTAAGGAAACATTGAATAACATGTTTGTACAAAACTTTACCGACCAATTAGAAAGGAGTTTAAAAAAAAATACAAAAAAAAAACCAGTCTCACGATGGGAAATTGGATCAAATGTCTCGGAAGAAGAAGACTAGCTTCGACTATTTTTTTTATTTATAAATGGTATAATGTACCTTATAACAATAATAATAAAAAATATAAAAAAAGCAGTAGTGAGTGGGCCAAACGTTAAAATGGAACACAATAAAAAATAAATTAAAACCATTACATAAAAAATAATAACCAAAGAATGAGACAAAAGCATACGTCACCTATAGCACGCGGGTTCGTTCAAAGGCGGACTGCCCGCACGGCACCGAATCAGATGTAACTCTTGAAAGAGGATTTCAGATTCGTACAAAAATTGAAAACAAAATATAAAGCACGGAATCTGACAGCAGTAACGTCAAAAACTCCCATCAATGCGGTAAAAAACAAGAATAGATAAAAAAATACAATAATCAATCAAAAAGTTAAAAGAAGTCCTTATAGGTCAAAAAATTTACTTCGATAACAGCACACTCATTTTCGATCTTATGGATTCTAGGTAAAGGAGAATTTGTAATTTATTTTTATCAAACACTGTTTATTCCACTTTTTTGTGACGGTATAGCCCTACGGTTTCAAGGATTTCCCCTCATCTTCAGGGGAGCACAAACAAGACAAGTCTTATTGCCTTGAAACCGGTAGGGTTATACCGTCACAAAAAAGTGGAATAAACAGTGTTTGATAAAAATAAATTACAAATTCTCCTTTACCTAGAATCCATAAGATCGAAAATGAGTGTGCTGTTATCGAAGTAAATTTTTTGACCTATAAGGACTTCTTTTAACTTTTTGATTGATTATTGTATTTTTTTATCTATTCTTGTTTTTTACCGCATTGATGGGAGTTTTTGACGTTACTGCTGTCAGATTCCGTGCTTTATATTTTGTTTTCAATTTTTGTACGAATCTGAAATCCTCTTTCAAGAGTTACATCTGGCCTTGAAACCGGTAGGGTTATACCGTCACAAAAAAGTGGAATAAACAGAGTTTGATAAAAATATATTATTGGGTGTACAAATAAGTCACCGCCGTTTGACAAAAGTTCGCGCCACCAGTAAGTTATGGTTAAAATTGTCAGATGTAAAATGTCATTATCGTAAGGTTGGACATCTGTCAACAACAGGACCTTGAAATATTAGTGAATTTTTATCAGTATAACATATTTTTTTGTGTTCGAAAATGTCAAGTTTTGAGCCGAATAAGCGTCATTTGCGGGAACTTTTGATTTACTTCTTCAATTTGAAGAAATCTGCAGCTGAGGCGCATCGATTGCTTGTAGAAGCATATGGTGAGGCTGCCTTAAGTGAGAGAAGTTGTCGTGAGTGGTTTCAAAAGTTTAAGAACGGTGAATTTGACATCGAAGACAAAGAACGTAGCGGAAGGCCGAAAGTGTACGAAGACGCGGAATTGGAAGTATTATTGGATCAAGATTCGTGCCAAACGCAAGAAGAACTTGCACTTACATTAGGAGTGACTCAACAAGCAATTTCACATAGGTTGAAATCATTGGGAATGATTCAAAAACAAGGAAATTGGGTTCCATATGAACTGACACCGAGAAACGTTGAACGCCGATTTTCCACATGTGAAATGCTGCTTGCCAGGCATAAACGAAAGGGTTTTCTGCACCGTATAGTCACTGGTGATGAAAAATGGATCCACTATGATAATCCAAAAAGGAAGAAATCATGGGGAACCCCTGGCCATGCTTCAACATCTACAGCTAAGCCAAATATTCATGGAAAAAAACTCTTGTTGTGTATTTGGTGGGATCAGCTTGGTGTCGTGTATTATGAGTTGCTCAAACCGAACGAAACCATTGCTGGGGCTGTCTACCGAGCACAATTGATGAGATTGAGTCGAGCACTCGAGGAAAAGCGCGCCCACTGGTACTCCAGACACGACAAAATTATTCTCCTGCATGATAATGCTCGTCCACATGTTGCGGCGCCGGTCAAAACCTTTTTGGAAACAATCAATTGGGAAGTTTTACCCCACCCGCTGTATTCACCAGACATTGCTCCTTCTGATTTTCACTTGTTTCGATCGATGACGCATGACCTGTCTGAGCAGCACTTCACATCATATGAAGATACCAAAAATTGGGTCGATTCGTGGATAGCCTCAAAAGATGAAGCATTCTTCCGACGCTGTATCCGTATGCTGCCAGAAAGATGGGAAAAGGTAGTGGCAAGCGATGGGCAATACTTCGAATAAAACATGAGGTTCCGTTCTTTCACAATAAATGCCCAATTTTTGATAAAAAACGGCGGAAACTTATTTGTACACCTAATACAATGTCTTTAAACCTCCACAACGTTAATGCCTTAACTATAAACAACAACGTAAAGGAGAATCTGTAAAATAATTTGTTATATAATTCTAATATAAAAATGTCTTGCAGCTTCATATTAGAATTCCAGTGTTGATCAATTCCAGGAGTTTCGGACAATCTATCATACCATTCATGACTTATAAAAGAACTATAAAGTCTGTCATCATTCGAAATGTCAGAATGTTGTCTTTATGTATTCTATAATTTTTGGTTGGTTTGATTCGATAGAAGGACGAACGTCTGTGTTAAAATTAGAAATTTTGAAAAGATTAATGAAGACCGACATATCTGACCTCAGCGAGCGGTAGCCGTAAATTTACTAATTTACACACGAAATATCAATGAAAAATTGAGGTGATTACATGAACATATTTTTCATTACAAAATATTAATGAAATTGACCTAAGAATATTTTTCATCATACGTACCTACTCAAAGATTTAAATTATTTATTTTTTATTATTATGGTTAATACATAATACTATAAATTCATTTTTTTAAGTCTACAGAATATTGACAGTAAACATATATTTTCTTATACTTTAAACTTGTTCTTTATCACGTATTCAATGCTGAGCATCGTGGTCTTCCGCTTTGTCTTGAACTCAGCGCACCACCTGTCTCCAACCATCCTGCCCCTGGGCCATGATGATTACAGCGCTTAAAGAGGATTCTGTTAACTCCTTTATTTGACCCGTACATAGAACACCTTCCTCTTGGTCACCTTCTCTCGACTGTCTTCGTGATCACTGGCCTCTATAGATTTTCGTCATTCTTTCTAGCAATATATCCAAAGTAAGGTAAGATTTTTTTTCTATATGTTGTTGAAAGTCTTTTGGTAATTAACTATTCTTGGATGATAGAAATCTTGATGCGGCTTGCGGTCATGGCATATGAAGCATCTACCTTGCATTTGGAGCCCGGTGGGGGCGCAGAACTCGCTCATGGTGGAGAAAGTACAAAAAAAATATCTACGATATCTCTATATGAGAGAGTTCGGTGTCTATCTATGGCTTTATCTTATTCAGTTTCTGCTAGGCATGCACGGGTATAACTCCTTGAGTGTAAGAAGAGATCTGCGTCTCCTGGTATACGTTGTCAAACTCGTTCGAGAAGTTGTGAGCTGTCTAGCATTACTACAAAGATTAGTGTTGAATGTTCCTAACAATTACACTAGACTGTGCCGGCAAGAACTGTTCTCAATAACATACGCAAGAACGGGTCTTCCAGCCGCTATGCCTGTTAGAAGGACCTTAACTCTTTTGAACGGGACTGCTTCGGATATTGACATATTTCATATCACATTACCAAAAGCAAAAGTAAATTGTCTTCTTAGATTGAGCGCGTTAGAAAGCACTCATCAACGTACTTAAGTGACTGTGAATATATGTGTATCATATGTGTGTATACTCGTATGTATGCATATGCATTACTTTTTATTTTATATAATTTTGAAATTTTTTTCTATGTAATTTTTCTTCTTTTTTAATGTCTTGTATTTTTCAAAGTAATTGGGTTACGCCTGTTTTGAAAAAATAAATAAATAAATAAATCTCAAGGCATCTATCATGCCCCTCTTTCTCATCGTCTATGTCTCCACTCCATATAGTGTTATAAAGAATACTATGATACATATATACTCGTACTTAACTAGACGGATTTTGGTTCTCCTGAGTAATAATTTATTAACAAATTTATTTATTTATATTTTAACAAATTCTTCTATATAGAATAACTATTTCATTAACACTATTGATAATTTCCTAAGTATTTCGATGCAGATACATTTAAAATAAGACTTGCGTTAAAACAAGACTTTTTTAAAACATCTATTACTGAGTTAAAAAAATGGGTACTGACAGGTATTGAATCCGCAATCTCCGAGTCGTAAGACAGGCGTCTTATAAACTATTAGATATACCTAAAAAAACATTTTTAACTTAAGTCAAAATAAATTTTATTAAACAATGTTCATTTCACTACAAGCTATCGAGATAATTTAATTTACTTCCGATGAAAAACAATTTTTTTTTTGGCTTGGTAAATTTATTTCATAAGCATGTCAATTCTCATAGAAAAAAATATACCAGTGCGTGTTTATTGGTTTGCTCTATGATATTTGGACTACAAAACCTTATTTGCTTGTCTATCTTCGTAAGGTTATCGTTGATGGTTCTTAGCTCGGAAGAGGACCTGCCGAAAGGGGTTTCCTTTAAGCAGGTCCTCTTATGAGCAGCTTACGAGGCACAGTGGTCAAGCCATCAGGTACGACATTGATTGAATATCACTATACATGCATAGTGGAGGATTCTCTGACCCAATCCTCCAGTTGAGGAGTTTCTCATTTGATCCTCTCACGTGGATGCGTAGGTGATTAAGAGATCTTCATAATGCCCATGGTAGACGGTGTCCCACCGGTAGGAACTTCGAAGATTGCATCCATGTCCACAGACTTTCAGTTTAAGCTCTCCAAGAATCAACATGTTTATTCTCCAGAAACCCCTTGATGGAATTGGGAGTAGACGAAACTCCTGCGTGAACTCAGTCTTGACTGTGTTACTACTTGGCTAAACATAAGGTGTTTGGAATCACTAAGTTGTTTGTGTTTCTCACTCTTGCATGTAATATTGCAGCGAATATCTAAACAATATATTACAGCAAGTATATAAACTAATTCTCCTTTGATTCCTTGTCCTTGAACAAGATAATTTATTCTAATTCTACCATTATTGATGGAGGAGATAAGTCATTTATTTGTTTCTTACTGAAATTTAAACGAATAATTTTAAATGTGTTAAATGCATTCAAGATGAGATGGTTGGTTGAAATAGAATGCTGTATAGTAAAAATCCCATGTTTAACCATGTACACAATATAATGGAATAAATAAACATTTTCAATTGGGGTTGGTCTGATACATTTAGTAATTAAATGACGTAAAGGAGATTAGGAGCTACATACAGAACTACATCTAGTATAGAATCATTTGAAAATCTGAAAAAGAATAAATTGTATAATTCCTGAAAAATGTTTTATCATTGTTATTTATATAAAATGTTCTTTCAATCTATTTTTATGTACGTTATTGCAATATTTTGGCAGAAATTGCAAAATACTCTCGAGTTTATTATTTGCTACGGTCTATTTCAAACGTAATTTGAATAAAACATATTGTATGCGAGGCATATGTTAAAAATTTCTTGGCAGGCACGTAAAGAGAAATATGGTAATTTATAGTGATATCGCGTGATATATGACGGCAAATTCCGTTCAAATCACATTATTCGGGAAAAGTATGCGGACTTTTGTATAAAGTTTATACGTGTTGTGTTTTCCTGCAGGGGATGGGCCGATCTCACCCCAGCCTCCCCTATTCCTGCTCAATATTATATTTTCTTTTGCTTTTGCTAACGTAACGCTCCGTCAAGGAAATGGGTTGCTATAAAATGGGGACATTCGTGCAGAAAGGAGTACTTAAATATTATTTAAATATTTAAGTGAAATTTATTGAAAAAAATGTTAGTTAACATTCGACGGACGATATAAAAGTGCGAGCTGACAAAGAAAATACAAGGAAGGGGAACATTACATTTTCTACCTTAAGCTCTATAAGTGCTTTGAAAAAAGTTATATAGATATAATTATAAAAATATTATTGGTGTAGAAAGGAACTTGATAACTGCGTGACATTCAATTATTAACATTTCTGAATATAACGAAACAACACGTCTTCTATCGATTCTAATTGACATACAACTGGGGATAGAGGTAATTAATTTTAACTATAACATTGCTTGACCATCCAATGTGCATGATGGCGTGGTATCTGTCAATACAGTTTTACTTGTTCAGATCAGTAACTTTTGATCATTAGTGGTAATAATTCATAGCATCTTAATTTTAATATGATTTAATGATTCTTCTATCTATATGTATTAAAATAAATTTTTGTCTATATAACACCTTAATTTAAAAAAAAATATATTTTTCTCAATATCAATTTTAAGAACGCGGTGTCACAGATCAAAACCCTAGCTTACGAGTGCCTTTTTTGCGTTTAATCATGTAGTTTCTTTCTGAAACGGCGACATGGATATAATCTTGGCAATTAAGTTCTATAAGCAATGAAAAAAAAAAAATAAAACCACAATAATAATAAATGACATTTTATGTAGCGCCGTTTAGAGAACAAATTCTTCACAAGGGCGCTCCAACTCGAGGCTCGAACCTAGTAATATTGGCAGATTAAAAATATTACTAAATAAATTTATATCTGTATAAGGATAGGAAGGTAATAGCTGTGGTCATTAGATTAAGATCTTCGATGAATTGTTTCTTTTTTAACCTGGCGAATTTATTGCCATGTGGCAATCTCTTCCAACCAACCAACCAGAAAAACATTTGGTTTGTATTCAATACATTTGTATCATGAATAACTGATTGATTTATGATAGCTTCATTCATGTCTTAGGTGTTTTTAACATATTAGCATATATGCAGAATTATTTATGTTCATACTTAACATACATCATATATCTATTTGAGTGTAAGACTGTCTTTTGACTATGACGTGTTGTTATTATTGTTTTTTTTTTTTTTTTAATATTTGTCATTTAAACAAAACATACTTTAATTTGAGCTCTTGTAGTAGGCACGGAAATTGCTGTCTGTCGTTACACGTGTTGAAAGTACTACCACAGACTGAGAGGTCATACTAATCCTGAAGACGAACTTTTAATAACAAAAGTTCTTTTAGATTTTTATAGCACTTTGTTGTATATATTATAACCTGGTGATTTGATTACCATGTGGCAATTTCTTTCAATCAACCCGAAAGATGATCAAGATGCCTTATGTGAAAAATAGACTGGAATATTAAAAAAAACAAAGTCTAATAAATCAACTAGGTAACGGAGATCGTCTAAGAATTTTGCATGATATTAGTCCAAATTCATAGAACGAACTTAACGCTTAATACTAAATATTAATTCTGTTTACTTCTGAAGAAATTAGTGTTCAAAGTAAAATCTCGAAAAACTTTGTCATAGCTTCCTTAAATAAAGGACTCATGTGGTTTCATTACCTCATTTGGAACGTATGAGATACAATTATGAATACAATGAATAAAGTTTTAAGCTAAGAAATTAGTTGTAATTTGTTTTATCAAACGCTGTTTATTCCACTTTTTTGTAACGGTATAACCCTACCAATTTCAAGGTTTTCACCTCATCTTCAGGGGAGTATAAACAAGACTGAATTATGTTTGAAGTGGTGCCGAGATACACCGGTAGGGTTATACCGTTACAAAAAAGGTTATACCGTTACAAAAAAGTGGAATAAACAGTGTTTGATAAAACAAATTACAATGTTTTTAACCATCCACAATGTTTATGCCTTAACTATGAATAAAATATAAGAAATTAGTATTTGGGCCAACTATAAATTTGAATAATAATTTTGAAATTTTGGGACTGTTCATTTTTCTCTGTTATTAATTTCCGAAAAACAAATAATTTACCTAAAATAAGTACATCTCTACAATATGCTTAAAACTTATTTAACAAATATTAGCAAATGTGAGTGAAAATCGTGTGAGAGGAAGACTAAGGAAATTATGATTGGATCTAGTAAATTATATTATGAAAAGAAAGAAACGTAGAATATCAAAGAAATCGTAGAAGATATATGGATGTGTGTTGAGACAGAGGCTCAGAATGTGTGTCGAAATAGGAAAGTCTGAGATTCTGTCCTCTCTACCTACTCCAGCAGGGAGATGGCGGGCTGATATGTATGTAACAAATATTAATGATGTCAATACTTTTTACGAAAAAATGTCGGAAAAAAAATACGGATGTAATATTTTGATTTCTTATAATATTTTCCGTACCTATGCCAGAAGTAGTGATACACTTATTCCCGATTTCCCCATGATGGGGTAGTCGTAAATTTCTCCGGCATGTAAATATAGGGGATGTGTGGCCGAATCGGTATACGACGCTAACAAAAGAAGAAGAAGAAAGAGAAAAAATAAGCCGGGAGCCGAACCTTTTTGCCAATAATAACATAAAATAGGGGGGTCGTTAGACACTTTCCAATGGGTTCTTTTGAAATATGTTTTTCTTCAGATGGTTGGTTATATTGTGACAGGATAAATCTATCTTATGCTAAGTTTATGAAAAAGCATTGGTGTACTTTTTAAAACAAATATTTTAGTTTTTCTTATAGTTAAATATTTTTTGAACTATTTACGGATTACTTTATTGTCGGAACAATAGTAAACACCTATAGAATTTTTATTATCATTTTGAGTATACATAACACATCGATCAATAAGTCGAGGGACTAACTACTAAAACAACATTTGTTGGCCAAAATTCTTCTTTATTCATCAACATAGTCTCCTTCAAGAGCGATACATTAATTCCAACGCTTTCCTAACTTCTCTATGCCAGCCGTGTAGAACGATTTATCTTTGGTTTCAAAATAGGCGTTAGTTTCGGCAATCGCTTCTTCATTTGAGCCAAATCTATTTCCCTGGAGCATCTTTTTGAGGTCTGCGAACAGCCAATAGTCGCTGGGGGCCAACTTTAAACAATACGGTGAGTGCGGAAGCAATTTGAGGTTTAACTCATGCAATTTGGCCATCGTTACCATCGACTTGTGACACGGTGCATTGTCCTGATGAAAGAAATTTTTTTTCTTCCGCATTCAAACACTGCAATAAGGCTTTGTAATATTCGCTATTGATGGGTTTTCCCTTTTCAAGGTAATCGATGAATATTATACCATGCGCATCCCAAAATACGGAGGCCATAACCTTCCCGGCCGACAGTTGAGTTTTTGGTCGCTTTGGACTATCACCAGCTGCTCTCCACTCAGCTGACTGCCGATTTGATTCCGGAGTATAGTGGTGGATCCAAGTTTCATTCATTGTCACATACCGATGTAAACAGCGCTCTAAATCATCGATGCGTTGTTGTTTCTGTTCCATTGTGAGCAAACGCGGCACCCATTTCGAAAAAAGCTTTTTCATGTTCATGCAAAATAGTGTAAACACTACCAAATGATATCTTTAGGGTGTCAGCTATCTCACGCAACTTTAATTTGCGATTTTCCATCACGATTTTGAGTTTTTTTAATGTTTTCTGGTGTAACAGCCTCATTTGGACGACCAGAGCGTTCAGCATAATTTGTGCCTGTACGACCGCGTTTGAAATCAGCATACCATCGACAAATAGTTGTTTTCGAAGGAGCAGAGCCCGGATAACACTTTTCAAGCCATCGCTGACTTTGAACGGTCTGTTTTCCCATTAAATAGCAATATTTTATCAACACACGAAATTCGTTTTTTCCGTTGAAAATTCAAAATTCGTTTCCGTCACTAAAACCACTGTAAGTCAATACCATAATGTCGGAATGTAATGAAAGTTTGACACGTAACTTCTAAAGGTTGATACTAACTGAGAATGGTATGGATTTGTTATTAGAGGAGCCATCTGTTGGTTAGTCCAGGGAATTGTTGATTGATGTATTATATACAAGTACATACCATCACACCATTTCCCTATTGGGATAGAGTCCTTAAGACGAGATCACTATTTGGTGAAATAAACAATTGGTTAACATGTGCCAGGAATAGTTTCACTTGGATAAGATCAACTTAACAGCTGAGGGGTCGGATACGTCGAGATAAATGCCACTGTCCATGTTTCAACTCTGACCAGAAAGGAGAGGATGTAAATAAGTAAGTTATGATAGGAAAGTTTCGATAGCATTGTTTTGGAAAAAAATTATCTTAATTGATTTATTTCCTGAAACCAGTTTACACTATCAAGAGGTCACTTAGCAGAGCAAGACAGATACTTTTAGGTATCTTAGGAGGCTGAGAGTGAAGGATGGCTGGAGGAGATGACGTGTGACCGATCAATCACCTTGGAGAAAAATTGTCCGGTAGGTTAAAGGTTTATACGAGTTATATGATCACCTGAGGTAAGATAAGGTAAGAATATGATGGTAGCGGCTGTGGTTGTTAAATGATGTAAAAGGCAATAAAGCACTTTTACAAGGCATAAAGCACTTTTACAAGGGTGAATTGCAATAGCAAAAAATACGTTTGCCTATGATATTTGAATACATATTTATAAGAATTTGATCGTAAAGAGACAGAATGGTAAAATCAATGTTGATTAGAATTTGCTTCTGAATATGGAATTCAATATATAATGTTCAAACTGTGATTGGAGAGGGTGCAGAAAAAAAACGTACTTCATTTAATATTTCAAATGTTCACCCATTGACTTTGTATGCAGAAGTATACCCTGTGCTTCGAGACAAAAAATTACCAGATCATCGTAAAATCACTGACAAGTAGATTTATAGACCACCCATATATTTTGAAAAAAAAAAACTTGAATAATCAAATAAGAACAGAGCGACAATCTACTTTATTTTATTTCCCTCGCTAGTCTGTAGGAATTACAAATCAAGGGTTTAGTTAAATTAACATTTTTTACATCAATTTGATAGCATTTTGGTAATTTATTTTGAACCGATCTCGAATTTTCGAGCCTTTTTTTGTAATTTATAATATATATTTTTTCATATTGTTTTTCAGCCCTAAGCTCCGAACGCATGATCCTTTGGCTGATTTGCAACATAGAAATATATCTATGTATTATTTTTCTCATTCTCTTCCTGACTAGTCCAGTCCACCTTTGGTATTAGCTGGGACGACCAAGGTCTGAGTGAATGTGATGGAATACAAGTAGTCTGAACGAGTGGACTTGTTTTTGCTGAATAATTAGTGTAAGAATTGTTATCTAGTTATAAGTAGTATGTAGGTGTTAATTATTTCAAAGATCTCATATATTAAGATTGAATAAATAAAATAAAATGATATGTAGGAAAATAAGATTAAATCTTCTTCTTCACGTGTCCTGCCGGGTCCCCCCGACGTTGACGACCATCTGAGAGAAAGCTTCCCTGTCCTGGGCGGCGCGAAACAGCTCCCCCACAGTTCTGACGCCGGTCCATTGTCGGATGTTTCGAAGCCAGGAGAGCTGTCTTCTGCCGACCCCTCTGCGGCCCTCGATCTTCCCCTTCATGACGAGCTGAAGTACGGTGTATTTGTCACCTCTCATTACATGGCCAAAATATGATGTTTTACGGAGCTTAACAGTGGCGAATAGTTCTCTATTTGCATTGGCTCTACGTAGTACATCAGTGTTTGTTATCATATCGGTCCAAGATATTCTTAACATTCTACGGTGGATCCACATTTCAAACGCTTCAAGGCGGTTTATTATGTTAACTTTAAGAGTCCACGCCTCTACGCCGTAAAGTAAGACAGACCATACGTAACATTTGACCATTCTTTGTCTCAGCTTTAAGTTTATATTATCGTCACAAAGAAGGTTTTTCATTTTATTAAAAGCCGTTCGTGCCGCTTCTATTCTGCATTTTATCTCAATGTCAGGATCCAGTTTCTCAGTAATCATGCTTCCCAGGTACCTGAACCGTTTCACCCTCTCGACAACAACACCCCTTAGCGTAAGGTGGACATTTGGACGACATTCTCGGCTAAAAACCATCATTTTAGTTTTGCTCACATTAATGTTCATACCAAAACGTTCACCAACGGAGTCAACTTTATCAAGCAAGATAAAGCAAGATTAAATAAGTTCATAAATTATAACATATAATTAAGATTAGTTAAGTAATAAATTTGTATATAGGTATAGCCTTGACAAATGTTTGTATAATAATTTACTTGTTTAATAAAAAAAAAAAAAGATTCGAGGCTAGAAAAAAAAAAAAAAAAAAAAGCAACATAGAAAAATATCTATGTATTATTTTTCTCATTCTCTTCCATAATTTCCTTGCCTAACATATTTCCTATTGTACAATACATTATGACTTGAGTTGGTTTTATTTTCTTCCCTGTCTTACTGTTGCACCGATTATTTATATTTTTTAATATCATGTGAAAATGAATTATTCGGTGACTCTTAAATATGATACTTTATTTATGAGTTGAGAAATTCTGCAATTTAGGTAGTTCTTTCTCAGACGATATAATAGTGTACAGGGATATCGAAGAGCGTATAGCGATAGAATATAATAGGGCACTGAAATATATATTTGAACCGGAAAGTATCAAAATCTGCTAAGATGATAATCCACAATACTATGTTGGTGCCAACTTTGTTGTATGGGAGTGAAACATGGACCAGAAAATAGACTGAGAGGAGCCGAATAAATGCTGTAGAAATGCGTGCTTTGTGTTGAATACATGGAGTGACAATGTATGACAGAATACGAAATAAAGTGATATGATATGCATGTGAAGTTATTGATAAGTAAGGTATGCATGTGAACTTATTGATAAGTAAGGTATGCATGTGAACTTATCGATATTGGCTGATGTATTAAGTAAGATCAAGAAGAACACTCTGAGATTGTTTGGGCACGTGGAACGAAGAAATGAAGAAAGACTAACACAATAAATATACGGTGCAAATATGAGTTGAAGGTGTGGTAGAGAAAGATCGAAGAAAGTGTGGTTTAATCAAGTCTATCATATTTTGAAAGAAGGAAATGTAAAACGTCAGAGAAATCGTAGGAACAATGTGAGTGGAAGACGTGGTAGAAGAAAACCAATAAAGGTATGTTTGGATCAAGTTAATATTTTGAAAGAAGGAAAAGTACGAGTAGGAAGGAAGAGAAATTGTCCAGGCTGTATGAGAATATTTATGGATGTAGAAGAGGCGAAATATGTGCTTCGATATAGGAAAATATGGCACTCTATCCTCTCTGTCTACTCCAACAGGGATATTGCATGGTGGTATGTATATTTCTGTGGCGTTATGTCAGAAGTTGATATGTCTGTTTTTTGTCATTTTGTGTTTATTCTCCCAATTTATAGAAAATATTTCTCAGCATGTTGTGGCAAAACTTAGTGTGTTAGTCATTATCCAAACGAAAGGTATATTGTTTGGAAAAACTTAAAAAATGTTTATTTGTACTGATTTGAACAGCTTATCAAAGTTAATATTGCTTCTCCTGTAAACTAAGGTAAAACAGACATGTCAACTTCTGCTATAACGCTACAGATTTGTAAGTACTGTTGGGTAACTAATTAAAAAATATATATCATTTTAAAATATTTTTTGAAAAAGTATTCCGGTTGCGCCAATAGTTTTGTCGCGAATTGGATTCATGGTGAAATTTATGTATTTCTTAGATGAAAGGGGTGAAAGCCATTACAATAAATACGCCCCCTCCACCCGGACCGGTGGCCATAAATCATCGGGACAGGCCATTCAGCGAGAATGAGGGAAATCGGATGGAAGCTCTGTCTTCACTGCTAACAGCCAGGACCGGATGGGCAATATTGAAACAAGTTTGGGCTTAGCATGACTCAAGTTGCTACTTGAATGCTTTGATTGTGGAGTCGAAAATATACTATCGGTTAGTATTTTCTCCAGAAAACGTTGGAATATATTTTATTTTTTGTATTAAGTCCGGTTCAACGCTCTTTTTTTTTACATCGTCCTTTACTATCCACGCAGTGAGACTCTGGAACCAGTTACAAACCATTGTTAGATTCGCTCCGTCATTGGCATGCTTTCAGAAGCGACTGAAGAAACTCTTAATTTCTGGTCAGTAATATAACGTCTTTCATTCCTGATTTTTATTTCCTATCCACCATCCTTTCCTTTCCCATTGATTGATAAAATCTCATTTTTACTTTTATTTTGTATATATTCATAAATTTAACCTTTCCCTTCCTGTGCTAAAACATCCGCCCGTTCCGGTGATGTGTATTCAGTACACATGTAAAAATGAACGATTTCAAATCGGAAAAATAAGAATATTCATGGCCAATCGCTTAAATTAAATAAATTTGAAGTCAAATTGGTTATAATTGAAATTGAATTGCTGAAAACATGAAAAAAACATCGGCTGACGTTCACAAAACGGGCAAAAAGACCACCTCAGATTAATGCGCTAGAGCGACTGAGACCTGAGGCGGACTAACACTGTGTATGTTCCTCGAAGGAAGAAACACAACTGCAAACTGTTCCCATACCTTCCTCACCCATAGCGGTTTTTAGAATGAATATACCTACGTCATACACTGGTACACGTTTGATTGTATTGGTGAATTTATTCCCGATTTTCACAAAATATCTCTGATGTGGCCGATAAGTGCTAATTATTATTAATATATTTTTTTTCATTCAATGCGTAAATGTATTACGGAGGAATACCTAAAATCTGAACCCAGTATTTATTATATTTATAGCGATATTAAAGTTTTTAGAAGCAATGTGTACTAGTTACACATCACAGGACAGGAAGGGTTAATAAAGATTGATAATCATTTGAATATTTTTTGCGACCATGTAACTTCCTTTATTTACATTTGTCTGGTTGGTTGGAAGAGATTGCCGCCTGGTAATGGGCCCGCCAGATTGTTTTTACAATAGTGTGTTAAAAAATGTCTATCTAATGGACGGAAGATAGCTATGTGTGTATCGGTCTATAGTGTAAAAGCTATTGTACTTCAACAAGTACACTCTTGAGAGATCAAAGTATGTTTCCCATTGGAACCCAGATTTTTTAAAATATATTTCAGACTAATTTCCACTAAAGGCACTTTTCAGATCTTTCTCTTTAATTGGAAGAGATTGTCATCTGGCAATAAGCTCACTAGCTTGTATTTTTACATCGAAGTGTAATTAATGTTTCTCATACTTCTTTTCCCCTCACCTTAAACTTATTTTCTCCTTTTTCCTTGACATTCCTCTTTCGTCTCTCTATATCAAGGAAGTCTTCCGTGCCCTAGTTCATAAGACGTCTGTCTCCCAACCTAGATTTTTTTAAAAGTATTTCAGTCTGGTTTTCCTTTAAGGCCTCTTTTACATTCTTCTGATTGCTTAGAAGACATTGCCACATGGAAATAAGTCCTCCAGGTTGTACTTCATATAACGAAAGTGCGATACAATACATTTATTTCAGAGATATATTTCTTATTTAAGCGATTTAAAAATGCATTCTTATTTGTTTGTATTCAATCCATTTCGAGATTAATTTTTAAATTATTTTTATAATATTCATTCCCAAAGAGTACTTATACTTAATTTTGACGTTTTGGGTTTAAGTAGTACCAACATCAAAAAAACATCTTACGATATTGGTAAGCGTACTTTCGAAAAGCTTTTCTTTTCCACAACATTACGAGCAACTAACTACTTGTGTAGTATGATGTAGATCATATCTAGCAGCCCTTAAAGAAATAAAGTGAGTTTAGTTATTAGAAAATGTTTTATCTAACTAAATCATCTTTTCTCTATATACATACATACTACCATGTCATTTCTTAGTTGGGGTAGGCAATGAGGAAAAAGCGCTAGACTTTCCTATCAATATCACACATATTTCGCCTTACCCACATCTATACACCTCTCAGGTAACTCTTACGATTTCCCTGACTTTTTATATTTCTTTATTTCAAATTATAATTTAATTGATTCAGAAATACTTTCGTATTCTTCCCATACTACGTGTTCTACTCAAATTTGCACTGTATATATGTTTTATTAATCTTTCTTTATTCATTCATTCCTCTTGTGCCCAAATCATCTCCGAGGGCTCTTCTTCATCTTGGTTTACACACCTTTCTTAAGTTCACATTAATCCCTAATTAGTTTATTCCATATAGTTTCATGAATTCTTCTCAGTGCACGCATTTTTACCACATTGAATCTTTACGATTCTTTATCTCCGTCTAACATACTCGTACTTAATATCTCAATACAGTTTCACCTTTGTTCTTTAATCACATCTACATCCAATCTTCATCTCGTCACACTAATTCTAACCATTGTACACCCATTGTACTCCCTCCTGTCTCCCATTTCATTTGCTTTCATCCCCTCCCCTCCCTCCGACCTCCGCCCTCTCAGAGTACCGCTGTGGGGGGAGGGGAGACTAGGAGGATGGGAGGGACCTGTATAGAGTAGTCACTTACTAGTACTTTGTGAATTACAGACAAACTGAATTGAAAAGAGATTTTACTGTGCAAGAAAAGAATACCTTAATATTTTTCGAGGAATCAACGTATTTCAGGTAACACATTTAAGACGTTGGATCTCAAATATTGATGTCAAAAAAAATATTATTCTGAGTTATTGATGTTTTAGAACTGAGAAACCAAAAATTAATTCCAATTTTCTATCCAAGTAGTTATATAACTGCGCCTACTTTTAAAGACTTCTTCATTTAATTGTAAATATTTAATTTATTCCAATATATAAATATTCTCACTAAGAATAAAATAAACATTGTTAACACCAGAAGAACAAATTTTATGAAAAAAATTAATTGTTTTTCAAAGAAATTGATGGATGTTCCATATGAAAAAATAAGTTGATAAACTCTACACCATTAATTTTATTCCCCCTGTTTCGTTGTTGTCTGCTATGTTTCTAACTTGGCACACCCCTTGTCTCCATCCTTCACAAACTTAGACCAAGTTGAATGCAACGCTGAAAGAGGATTTTGTTAACTTTTCTATTTGATCTGTTCATCTCAAGGAACACCTTTTTTCTCGCCTTCCCTCGACGGTCGCAGACTTTTATAATTCTTTCTAGCAAAATGCCTTAAGTACGGGTAGGGTTCTTTTTCTGCATATTGTCGAAAGTCTTTCTGTAATCTCATATTTTAAATAAAAGAGACGTTGGTACACCTCGCAGTCCATGAGTTACGGAACATTCGCCTTTTACACCACACCTCGAAAGCATATATAGTCTTTCCTTTCTTCTTTCTCATCACCCACGTTCCCACTTCATGCAGTGCTATGGATAATACTAGAGATTTAATTAGACGGGTTTTGGTTATTCTGATTACACTCGTAGACCAATTAGTCCATATATTCGACTGAATTGTCATAGCTGGTTAGTAAAACATAATTAATTATATAAAATTAATGCCTGTCCGTTATTTACTAAAACGTTAAAAATGGAGTTATCAATATTTTTGTTCGTCTTGCTTGAAAAGTAAAACACATAAATAGTAAGTTAAGAAGTTTCTACATAACCATGCAAGTGAATAATTAACGCAAAAGTAAAGGGTTTGATGAGGGGTTCTTGGACATGATGTTGATTGGATCGTTAAGATTATTTGGAATTGAATATGTGATAACTTGAAATTTAAGTATGTGTAACAATATATACGTGTCGGATGTAATTTAGTATTTTGAAAATATACATAAGTTTTGAATTAGATGCCTCTTCGTAGGTCTTGTTGAGTGAAGTGTTTATATCTGCAAAATGGTGGGGTTTAACATTGTTATGTGCTCGTACCCTTCAGATTGCCTTTCCTTTGAAACCATTCAATTAGTAAGTGTTGTATAGTAGATAATAAATAAATAGGCTATTCTTTTAGATTAAAATGTTTTTCGCGTCATTTTTAATGGACATATTATCTCTATCCAAGGCAGTTTTATTTAGGTATCTTTATACGTAATGACATATTCAATTTTTAATGCAAAATATTGCGTAGCTACATTTCGTATCTATACCAAAATATTTTTTAAGCACTGTGAATAAAATAACTTTTTATCTGATTATGCAGAATGAATTTAATAAATTGATTGGTCACTCTACGAGAGACGCGAAGAGAGAGATCATAGAATGATTATTGCGGAATACAAAGTTATGGTGATAGAGAAGGGTAAATAAAAGTAAATGTGATATTTGGGTGAGTAATGAAATATTGTAACAAGTTGACGAAATCTTTTTATTAGGTATATTCGAACCAGTCAGTATCAAAATCTGTTAATTTGATCTATAATACTCTTGTGACCTGCCACAAGAGTGTGATAGGTCACAAGAGTATGATAGGTCACAAGAGTGTGATAGGTCACAAGAGTATTTAAGTACCAACTTTGATGTCCGAGTGTGTAAACATGGACGTGGAAAAAAACTGAAATAAGTCAAATAAATACTGTAAAAATGTGTGTTTTTAGAAGAATACATAGGGTGATAGTGTGAATGTGGTGAGAATACGAAATTAAGTGATTAGGGATGAATGTAAACTTGACGTAGAAAAATGTGAACTTAAGGCTGATGTGTTGCTCAAAATAAAGAAGATCACCCTAAGATGGTTTGGGCACATAGAACAAATGAATGAAGTAATACTAACAAAATCAATATAATATATAGTGTAAATGTGGTGAAAGTCGTGGTAGAGGAAGACAAAAGAAATTATGATTGAATAATGTTTTGAAAGATAGACAGGTAAAAAGTCAGAGAAATCGTAAGAGTTGTAGAAGAGGTGAAGGATGTGTGTCGAGATAGAAATGTCTGGCACTCTGTCTTCTCTGCTTACCCCAGAATGGAAATGGCATTATCGTATATGTATGACGAAATTGAAATTATTTGTTACTTATCGAATTACTAGTATTCAATTAGTATTATACAAGTAAGTAAACTTTTTTAATAGTAAATTCAAATTTCATTTTGATTTACTATTGTCATAATTGATTCTATTGATTTCTTTTCCTGAACAATAGGCGTAGTTTAAGAGTCCGAATATAGGCAAATACAATGACGATATAATCACCGCCCTGCTATCGTATTTGCTATATATCATTCTTGGTCTAATTTCTAAGGTGCGGCAGCGCGGAAACGCACTGGACTTCCGTGCTAAAGGTCGTCGCTTCGAACCCCGCGCTGTGCTACTTTCCTCGAATGACACTGATATTCTTTCCACCTAGTGATCGGGGGTATAAAGATACCTATGACTTTGGTAACATCTAATCTTCAAAAAAAAAATCCAGTGTTCTCCGATCGTCTTACTTCGGTGTACCATCGGATTCAGTACAGCGGTGTGACCGATGAATTTGCTGGTGTGTAACGGCTAACTTACTTAAAAAAAACTACATGGGACCGATTCCCTTTCCAACTGAATTTACGTTGGAATGGCGAGGAGATCCTCGACTACGAGGTCCAGCAACGACGAAGATCCAAGTTCAGAAAGATGGGCTGATTTTCCTTCTTATTTCCCTTGAATTAAGTTTTGTAACATTTTTTTGTAACATGTATCAATTAATTTATGAAAACAAAGGACATATTTTCTTAAAAATATAGCGAAATTTTACTTGGATTGATATGCCAATAACACATACATATGGTTTAATGCGTCGAGGCTTTTTTAAAGTATTGTGTGCGTGCAAAAAATATGGCAAGAAAACGAACAGGTATTCAAAATCGTTACTTCGGTTATGACCGTCAATACCATTTAACGATGTAAAATTTTAAACATTTAACTTGAATCTTAAGACTCAAGTTAAATGTTTAAAATTTTACACCCTTAAATGGTATTGACGGTCATAGCCGAAGTTACGATTTTTAAATACGTGTTTGCATCCACAGGCATCATTTAAGTTTTGAACACTTTTTTATTCCCAGTAGAACCTTTATACGCACCCTTTGACTGTACACCAAGAGGGTTTATTGAGCCGTGACACTGTGGGCGGGTGGCAGGGGAGGAGCGGGGGTGTTGCGCGGCACGTGGAGGGGGCGAGATGATTACACAGGGCCGGCCAATCAGAGGCCGGCGTTTAACACAGAAATGGCTGCTGGCATTACTGCAAACAGGCGGACACATTATTGTATGAATATACTGGATGAGTAAAACGCATAGTTATTGTCTGAGGTTTTGAAAGTTTAACTTATACACTAGGGATAAAATACCTCTCGGAGGAATGTTTCCCGTTTGATTATTATCTGTCTTAGTTTGAGGTGTTTGGACATGAGGTTAATACGCTGATTTTTTAGGCACAGGGTCGCCAATTTGAGTCTGATAAAAACATTTACTGAAACATATTGTTTCAATTTCCTAACCTTAAGGGTGTATAAGGATACCAATAACTTTGGGTACATTTATCTAAAAAAAAATGATCTTAAGAAATGTTTTTTAATTAAATTTTCTTTAAAAAATAAAATTCATCTTTAAGGAATGATTCTTGAGTTATAGCGCCTTTAAAGAGAGTTCGTTATCTAAATGGTGATATATCAATTGACTATCCATTCCCACGAAATCCATAAACACATACTTGCATATACCCACGAACCCCACAAAGACGGACAATCACCCGAACATTCTTTTTAATATAAAGTGAGGTATCATCAATCAAAAGGAAAAGAAGGGATGGTGGAGAGGAAAAGGAAAATAAAAATCAGGAATGAAACACGTTATTTTAATGACTAGAAATTAAGAGTTTTTTCAGTCGCTTCTTAAAGCATGCCAAGGACGGAGCGAGGTCTTATATTGGTTTGTAACTGATTCCAGAGTCTCACTGCAAGTATAATAAACAGATAATAATAAGCGAAAGGTTAGGGTACTTATCGTTGGTGCTACCTAAGATACTTATGTAAGCCTATCTAAGTTTATCCTGTTGTTTATAAGGCAAGAAGTTTCAGTACCTGCAGCTTGCTTGAGTATTTTTTAATATATTGGTTTCCTGATAACTAGCAACAGCTTATTTTTGAGCGAATTATAGAATACATTTACCTCACACGACTGTGTACACCTCTTACGCTGCCCACCATGCCTTCCTTTAGCTCACCAAGAAGGATATATCTTGGGAATCTGTAGTCAGATATATGAGCCACATGTTTATTCCAACGCAGACGAGCATTTAACACCAGAATTTTGCTGTTGCAGTAGTTTGTTTTTTCCAAAAGTTCATTATTTGATACTCCATGGTGCAATAAAATTTTCATTATTTACCTGAAATACCATTGCTGATGTTTTTTAAGTGCCCTAATGTGTCATTTATAAGGAACCTCTGATGTTCATCGGATACAAAAAATGAGTTGATAAAACTGATATTTTCTTATCGATGTTTAACATTTTTATTTTATAACAAAATCATAATAAAAAAACCATTATTTTTTCAAAAAAAATCTTGTCCCAGGCTTCAAACCAATAAAAAAAGACCATGTCCGAATTTACCAATGTCCGATTGTGTCTAACTTCATCAGCAACTGTCAGTTTAAATCGTACGTGCAGTGTAATGTCACTATACAGCTACTTATCTACCTACATGTATTTATAGTTTTTATAGTAATATTTCTTCTTATTTTGTAACGCATTACTTATTTTATATTAAAATAAATTACTCGACCCAATTATTTTTTTATTATTTTTTGTATAATATTTTTGAAATCGAACATAAAACATCATGCCCCAGACCCGTTCAATAAAAAAAGATTAAAGTAGAATTGTTCACTCAAAAAGGATCATGTCCCATATTTTATACTAGAATAACTATTTTAATTATTATAATTCGATTTTAAACAACAAATCAATACACCTTAAGCGATTTTAAGGATTCCAGACATTTTTACAATGAATTATTATGTCATGTACTTTTAATGCAAATAGTTTTTTTCGATTTCCAACATTATGATTTGGTGGATGTTCTTTTTTTGAATATTACCTCCTCAATTAGAGATGGTATAATTATAGCTTTACTGATGTTCGTTTGGGTTTAGAATGGTGATTATCAAAAGTGTGAAGAGCCCTAAACGCCAGAAGTAGCGCTTTATCTATTCTGACTCTCGTTATCTATGTTTGCTTAACCTTTCACTATGCTATTTAAGATATTAAAGTGCTGCACTGATTATGCGACCTGTTAATTTACTGTGATGTTTAGGTTAAGTTTTAATTGGATTACATCTAGGTTTTGAAAATATTTAGTTTGCGAACAAATGCTTCAAGTAATGGTACTTATTAATTATACATATTATATTTTGGGTAGTAAAAAAATATATCGGAAAACTTGATAAATACTGTCTTACCTCCCCTTTAGAATGAGACTTACATTAAGGATTATAAAACATAATAGCACTGCGTATATTTCTTGATGAGTAAACATGCGGAAAAATCGTGAAGTTTGTTTCTCTCTCTTTCGGTGGGTACTTAAATAATCTTATTTTACAAATTACATATAAAATTAAAAAAAATTAAAAAAAAAAAATTAAAAAGCATGTACTTCTTTTTCAATGATTAATTTATAAATTTAATAATTTCACGGAAATTTAATACATCTGGTGAATATATTATTTTAAAGCGGCGGGTTTATTACATGAGGAATAAAAAAATTTGATCGTTCCAAATTCAGCTCTGATTTAGTAAAATATAAGGTCAAAATAAGATGAAACCTATAATTTTGACGAAATCATACGATCGAGAAATATTTCTTCCACATTTCATGCAATGGAGAAATATTTCTTCCATATTTCATACAAAGGAGAAATATTTCTTACACATTTCATGCGATGGAGAATAATTTCTTACACATTTCATGGAATGGAGAAATATTTCTTCCACATTTCATGCAATGGAGAAACATTTCTTACACATTTCATGCAATGGAGAAATTATTTCTTCTTCCCACATTTCATGCAATGGATAAATATTTCTTTCACATTTCATGCAATTGAGAAATATTTCTTCCACATTTCTTGCCAAGGAGAAACATTTCTTCCACATTTCATGCAACAGAGAAATATTTCTTCCACATTTAAGGCAATGGAGAAATATTTCTTCCACATTTCTCAAAACTTCTTTTGTGGTTTGTTAAGTACCATTTTTATGAATACAATTTCAAATTTAAATAATATTTTTTTATAGAATGACTTTTTTCATACGTTTGATAAAATTTTTTTTTATACAAATTTATTTTATTCTTTTTACATGTTTCTTTATTTTTTAATGTTTTTATGTTGTTTTGTTTTATGTTAACTACCTGCCTTTAGACGTGCATACAACTAGTTAGGCAGGTGAGGTGCTTTGCATATTTAAGTTTAAAAAATTAAAATAATAAATAAATAATAAAAAGCGATTTATTCCAATCAACTAGTTTTTATTTCAAAATTATTATCGGTATCCAAGACCGGGTCTCGAAACGGTGACCTTCCACACAAAGCCCAGTACGTTACCGCACGGCCACACATTTCAACATGTAATACAATACAATTGGATAGCAATCTGGTGGGCTTATTGGCAGATGGCAGTCGCTACCAATTAGTAAGACAAATGAAAGGAATTTAATTGATAAAAAATATTCCAATTATTGTAAATTTGTACAAAAGTCATGAAAAATATAAATAACAACAACAAAAGTGAGATATCATCAACCGATGTAAGAAGGAAGAAATGATGGAGAGGAAAGACAAATCGGGAATAATGCACGTAATGGTAATGAATTGAAATTCAGTTTTTTACATCACTTTTTAAAACATGCCAATGACGGTGCAAATTTAATATTGGTTGGAGCAGGATCCAGAGTTTCATTGCATGGACAGTAAAGAACGACGTAAAAAAGAAGAGCGATGCACCAGAAACTTAATTAATAATCTCTGCTTGAGCGTATAGCAATTCCAATATCGGCAAAATGCTGAATATCTTCGATGAAATAAGAGGGAGCTGCGGGATTGTTAAAGATATTATACAAATGTGAAAATACGCCAACTTTTCTTCTATTTCTCACACTCGTGGTTCATCATTGCATATGTTGGTAACACTACCGTTAGTGAAAATAAAACAACACTCACACATGTTTGGCGCGTGAGAGTACTTTTACCTTTTTTTGTACCACCAGGAGCCCTAAACCCCTAGATGGAAGTCAAGCGTCTTACCATCTAGGTCACTGAGGTTGACATGTCTTATGTGAGTATAAATGGGCGTCTATGTATTTTTGTATATGAATGTATGTGTGTATGAATATTTTTTATTTTATTTATTTTACACATGATAAGAAATATACATAATTTGCGAAAAAAACAACAGGTAATTTAATTTGGACACACAATTTTAATGTATCTGGGTTTGTTTTCTTTCATTTGTCGTGTCTCCAGTAAACTAGACTTTTGCCTGTATCTCCCTGACGACATTGTTAGGTAGAACTATTTTAAAATATGTTTAAATAGTATTTTTATATGCCTTGGATATTATTTGAATAAATACTTCATAAATATGTTTTCTCGTTCTTTTTTCTAAAATATGAAGGTGTGGACTGAAAAACATTATGGTGTGATGGTACAAGAGAAAAGGCGAAAGGGTGTAGAAAAGGCGAAAGATGTGTGATGAGATAAAAAGTCTGGCGCTCTGTCCTCTCTGCTAATCCCGACAAAGAAACGGCGTGATGGTATGCATGATAAGTATTCATTCTTTATTTTATCAAGTCAATCGTGAGAAAGTCTGTCTTTTATTTTAAGGCGCGTTTTGAGATTATGAATAAAAAACGCTGTAATAAAATTCGGCACAGATTCGTAATACAGTCTTTTATATAAAAGCTCCGTAATACCGCGATGTTTTTATAGCACATGCGCTGCGCGATTCTCCAAGCAATAAACTGCCTTAATTTTGAGTACAGTCAAACCCCGGGAACCACAGTTACAAGTGTATATAGTGTTCTTAATCATTTTTACGTGTCTTAATTTTTTGCATTGTATATTCGTTTTGTTAGCATTGCTCCAATTATTCAATTTACATGCCAAAACCACCTCACAGTACCCTTCTTCATCTTATTTATTTATTTTCTCAAAATAGGCTAAGCCCAATTATAATACTTTGAAAGAAAAAAAAAAAAAGAAATGTTAACATTAAAAATAAATAAAAATTATTTAGAAAAAAAAAAATTATATAAAATAAAAAATAATGTATATGCATACATATGTACACACAAACATACACATATATTGTAATTTATTTTTATCAAACACTGTTTATTCCACTTTTTTATGACGGTATAACCCTACCGGTTTCAAGGCTTTCACCTCATCTTCAGGGGAGCGCAAACAAGACCGGTAGGGTTATACCGTCATAAAAAAGTGGAATAAACAGTGTTTGATAAAAATAAATTACAATGTCTTTAAACCTCCACAATGTTAATGCCTTAACTATAAACAACATACACATATATTCAAAGTCACTTAAGTATGTTGATGAGTGCTTTCTAACGCGCTCAATCTAGGAAGAAAATTTACTTTTGCTTTTGGTAATGTGATATGTAATATGTCAATATCTGAAGCAGTCCCGTTTAAAAGAGTTAAGACCCTTCCAACAGGCATAGCGGCTGGAAGACCCGTTCTTGCGTATGTTATTGAGAACAGTTCTTGCCGGCGCAGTCTAGTGTAATTGTTAGGAACATTTAACGCTAATCTTTGTAGTAATGCTGGACAGCTCACAACTCCTCGAACGAGTTTGACAACGTATACCAGGGGACGCAGATCTCTTCTTACGTTCAAGGAGTTATACCCGAGCATGCCCAGCAGAAACTGAGTAGGATACAGTCTTGGATAGACACCGAACTTTTTTTTTTAAAATTATATAATATAAAATAAAAAATAATACATATGCATACATACGAGTATATACACACAAACATATGATACACATATATTCACAGTCACTTAAGTATGTTGATGAGTGCTTTCTAACGCGCTCAATCTAGGAAGAAAATTTACTTTTGCTTTTGGTAATGTGATATGAAATATGTCAATATCCGAAGCAGTCCCGTTCAGAAGAGTTAAGGCCCTTCCAACAGGCATAGCGGCTGGAAGACCCGTTCTTGCGTATGTTATTGAGAACAGTTCTTGCCGGCGTAGTCTAGTGTAATTGTTAGGAACATTTAACGCTAATCTTTAATAATCAGACTCAAGTTCACAATCACCTCGGGCTACTAAAAGATTATTTTTTGCTTATTAATTCGATTGAACTGTTAAGAAATTTAAAACAAATCTGATAAGAGCTGTTGTCCAACAACAAGAACGTTTTTTTGGTGTGGGACCTTACGCTTCAAGTTTTTTTGACCATTGAAAATGTTTTCTTTACTCGCGAGTATGTGTTAAAAATATTTATTATTTAATCGCTTTTAAAAATTGGCAAAAATCTAGTATCTACTGTGCTTGGTATATACACCAAGTATCTCAACATCCTTTCCACTCTATATACCTACCACTTTAGTCTCTTAATCGTCTACCACCCCCACCCTGAGTTTATAGTCCTCCTCCTCCGCCCTGGAGATTAATCCCTCCCACCCTCTTCTCTCACATCTCGACCCCCTTCCCATCCCACGGCTAATCTCACGAGAGATATTTCCCCGAGAAAACTTTCTAAGTGGTGGGTTTAGCCAACTAATTCTCTGGCAGCGTTCCGAAATTAACATTTATAGAAAATTTGTTACCTTCATTCACACCTTAACTGTAATTTTATATATTAGTTTATATACTTTTAAACATATTATTCATCTATAAAAATCGAAAGTATTGTTTGATCATTCACTTGTAGATTACTGTAGTAGATTAGTGGGGCTTTAAATATATATTCACATTTTTAAGTTACAGTTGAGGAATAAACAATTTTTGGAACCCCTAGATATTGAACGTATAGTAGATACGTAGAAATTTATTTATTTTAAAAATAAAAAACACTTTAGCGTAATAAAGAAAATAAAAAAAAAAAACGTTTTGGTAGTTCTATATTCTTGATTTATTTACACAGTGACAGCTGTTTCGTCATGCAATGGCCTTGTCAAACGTAGGTGAAGCTTAGCTCAATGGCTATATACACCCAAAAATGTATACATAATATATTTTACAATTATATTTTAATTCCTCAACTACTAATTAGTTGAAACTATTCAATATCGATTGTGAAGGGATTTGGAATAAAATAACCTTAAAGTGTATAGGACCTTAATTGGAAACATATACTTATACCATTTCAAATATTTTTTTTATAAATTAAGTTTAAGAGGGATCTTTAAAGGGATTGGTTCTAATTGGCATGTTCTAAAGGTTTTTGCATTGTGAAGGGACCCAATATAACAATGCAATTATTATAGAAAACCCACAAACTTTACATTCAATACAACTTTTACCATGAATTATATCTGTATACATTTTTTGTGAAAGGTTTCTCGAAAAATGTAGACACTTAAATGTACGAGTATTTTATATATCACAGTAACAACTATAAAACAATGAATAAATTTTACACTCTTTAAAAAATCTAACAATTTATAATATAATACATTAAAAAATATATTGCATTGTATAAAGTGTATTACAACACGAAAAGTAAAAAAAAATCACATACACTTAAATTCAATCAATAATACAAATATCAACATTGCAGATAACGAAAAAAATATTTAAATTAAAATTGAATGACCATTCTACCAGTCAAAACCTAAGATTGAGGAAATGCCGGAAAAGGGTCCTCCTGAACTCAACAATATCTAGCGCTCAACAATGCACTTAAAAATAAAATAATTTGAACACAAAAATTACAAGAATGAAAAGTTTGTACTTAACCATAACAACAATGAATTCAGTAATAACAATAATGAACTCAATAATAACAACAATGAACTCGACAATAAATTGTGATCAAAGATCAATCTAATTTTGCTTAAGTTTCAATGCAACAGGTCTTAAATAGCATGAACTTAAGATCGTTCTAAAATTTACCTATGCAATCATATTTTTATAGTTTATGATTAAAAATTAAAGAAATCAAAGATAACATTTCCGTCTAAACTTGAAGTGTTGTTTTAAAGGCTTTTACCAAATACTTTAAGAAACTGTTAAAAAGAAAGCCTGGACAATATAAAATTGTTATATTTCAAAATAACTAAGGATTGATTTACGTGGTACATACACGTAACTAGGTTCCATAACTTATCAAGGTAATGAGAATTTTCAACAAATTAAATTAAAGAAAAAATTGGTATGAAGGGTCAACCCATATTTAATACTCATACGTTTCCAATAAAATATTGGTTAAATCTTAGTTTATAGGTATCACGACAAATGTCAGGTAACTAACTGAGATTCATATAATTAGAATTATCATTGTTTTCACCATTTTTAGTTTTTCTCATATTATTACATAATGTAAAATAGATTAATTTGAAGAAATTACTAGATATAAGTGTATAGCCACTAACAATAATCTATAATGAGAACAATACTGGAAGGCTGGGAAGGAAGAGTGTAGATTGAGGATCAGAACATACCGAAGTCATCGCAATCAAGGATTACCACATATAAATCAGACGATACTTCACTTTTTGCCAAGTTTTTGCCAATGAAATGTCAGTGCTACCTCCATTTACAGAAGAGGAAATTTGAATCAAAAACAATAAACATGGTTTTTGATCGAAACAGCGGCACAATTAATGCATGCTTAAACTTTGGAGATCGTGAATGATTTTGTTCATCTTGAGTCCTAAATTCCTGATAATGGTAGATATTAAACTGAAATCAGGAGAATAATAAGTGTGGAAAAAAATGCAATGTCGAGGATATGGCTTTAGGTACGTGAAGAAACACATCTATTGAGAAGTGAAAATACGAGTACGTTTTGTTAAATCCCCGATTTTCTCAAAATTCCTGTATACCTCTGAAACTGGAAAAACAAAGTCAGAGAAATATCAATGATAAAGTCATTCGGACGTGGTTTAGGAGACGATTACTGGGTGTTGTATAGACGAAACGATGAACAAATGTCTATATTTTAGAAGAACTTTACACATTAGGAAGGTTATTAAGATTATGCAATAGTCGCATTATTAAGTTCTTCGGTCACATTTCGCACAAGCACAAAAGTGCAGGATCGCATGTTCTGGAGGGAGGTTTGTTTTTCATACAGGAGCTCTTCGGATAGCGGAACGCCAAGAAACCTGGAGAAGAATGTGCGCAATAGAATCATTTCAGTGTGGATCACGTTCCTCAGCATTGAGGTCACGGCGCAGAAAAGTAAACAAGCTATATAAAGGTCTAATTAAACTATTAACACATTGCTTAAAGAAATTATTGTAAAATTCAAGTAGAACTATAGTGAATTTATGACCGTTCTAGTTTCTCTAAATGGAAAGCAACTTCCAACAAATCGGTGAAAATACCCTTCTTGAAACATAATCCTATTTTCTCAATTAAAACTTTGGTTCAAGTATATATATTGAAGAAAACTTTATTATTAGCGAAGCGCGAATGATTAAATGTTTACCATAACATTAACTAACATAATCGCGTTCATTTTCCCGCTTTTCCATTACAAATTGTTTTATGAGTCTTCCGGAGAATCACGTAATCGCCCCGTTCGGAGGCTGTTTTCAAAATGGCGGCACTTCCTGCCACCTCATCCCGTTTCCGTTTCCAGGGGATCCCCAGCCACCCCCTAATTCGATGCCATAAAAGTTTGGGAGAAGGCTGGGGAAGATGGGGATTCTGGGGCGCACTGATACCGATATCATTATTTCCGCTTTCTCGAGACCAATTTGCAAAGAGTCGGCTACGAAAGAATTAGAAAATTTAATGCCTTTGGTTACAAAACTTGGGGTGCTGCAATATATATTATTGGCAAAATTAAACCTATTTTTATCAATGTTTCAGTGACCAAAGATTAATTCACGAAAGCTTAATTATTTATCTGGCGATATTAAATGACAAAAGTCTTAAGACCTTAAGAAACCTCTTGAGTGCCTTCATTATTTATTCGATACATATGATACGAGTACATATCATTAAGTCGTTTTCTTATTGTGGTAGAAAAATGGCGTGTACTTAACAAATCTGCAAAGATAATAGTCCACAATAGTATTTTAATACCAACTTTGATATATTGGAGTAAAACGTGGACATGAGATATGACTGAAAAGAGCCGAATAAATGTTGTAAAATTGCTTGCACTTAGAAGAATACAAGGGGCGACAATGTATTACAAAATACAGAGTGAAGTCATTAGGGATGTAAATTTAAGGTTGATATATAGGGTTTGAGCACGTGGAACGAATAAACGAATAAAGACTAACTAAATAAATAAATAGTGCATATGTGAGTGGAAGGCGTGGTAGAAAAATATCAAGTAGACCCGTTAGACTTTCATAATTACAAACATGTAGTTGTCTTTGCTTCCAAAAAAATTCAAAACTGTTGTATGCAACCAATTGAGCCACCATGGCTTATTGAAAACCAGCATGGTTTAAAGCTTGAACGATCGACTGTTACTAATCTTCACAGTAGTTTGCACCAAATTTAGACGAGCTTTCCCAAACGGATGTAATATATACAGATTTCCAGAAAGTTTTCGATAAGATTGGTCACAATATGTTTCTTCAGAAAATGCATAACCTTGGCTTGAGCGATAATCTGATAATTTGCATCAAACCTAAAAGAAATATCTCAATACGTAACAGTCTGAGACAAGTCTTCTGTGGAATTTATCGGAAAATCTGGTATACCACAAGGATTTAATTTAGGTTCCCTTCACATTAATAGACGATATACGAAATTTCTAAGTCATTCGACATGTTTATTGTTCGCTGACGGCTTGAAAATTTTCAAAAAGATTAATTCACTTTACAACTGTGCACAGTTACAACCTAGACTCTCTAGTATCCTGGACAGAGCAAAATCATCTCCTATTCAATATAAATAAATGTGTCTGTGTATCCCATAGTCAATTATTTTCATCAGCCCACCATTAGTATACTATACAGGAAGTAGTATTAAATAGAGTTTCTCAATTCAAAGATTTGGGTGTAACCTTTGATGGATTCACATTTTTCTATGACCCAGGCTAGATTTTGCAACATTCATTTTCAGATCTTTCTCTGTATACGTATATAATATATCAATACTTGTCATAATTAAAAAATATGCTAAAAACAAACATAATCAGCCTGATACATCATGTCTTACAACATAGAACATACAACCTCCGTTGCCTAGTTGATAAAACGCCTATCTTATAACTCGGGAGGTTTCGGATTCGATTCCCGTTAGAAACAAGATTGTTTTAAAGATTGATTATTGTCTGGTTTTCTCGTGATTTCTCTCTAACACCTATCTGGTTGGCTGGAAAAGACTGACACATGACAATAAGCCATCTAGATTTTCCTTTATACAACGAAAGTGTAACACAATAATACAACTTTGCCCGAAAATTGTTTCATTTAAAATATTGTATCAAAATATTTCAACCGGAAACTAAACGTCACCACTTTGATATTCTGAATACAATACTACGTATTTTAATTGACATATCACGATGATCTAAAGACTAACATTGTTTTATCTCAATCATAATGAATATTTATTCAAGATTTTGCTGGTAACATAGAAAAATATCGTTTTTCAACGTTAAGTTGTTCGTTATATTCAATTCATGAATAAAAAAGATGAGGTAATTAACCTCAGAATTTAAACATATGATTGTTAATATTTCTATTGCATTTTTATTTGTCGTGTAAACCACAAACAACATCTCTGTTGTTTATAGTTAAGGGATTAACGTTGTGGAGGGTTAAAGACATTGTAATTTATTTTTATCCAACACTGTTTATTCCACTTTTTTGTGACGGTATAACCCTACCGGTTTCAAGGCTTTCACCTCATCTTCAGAGGAGCACAAACAAAACAAGACTTTCCCCTCATCTTCAGGGGAGCACAAACAAGTCTTGTTTGTGCTCCCCTGAAGATGAGGTGAAAGCCTTGAAACCGGTAGGGTTATACCGTTACAAAGAAGTGGAATAAACAGTGTTTGATAAAAATAAATTACAATATCATCTCTTATTTATAGTTAAGTCATTAAAGGTACATTGTGGAGGTTTAAAGACATTGTAATCTGTTTTATCAAACACTGTTTATTCCAAGGTTTCAAGGGAAGCATAAACAAGACCTGCATTGTGCTCTCCTAATAATGAGGTGAAAACCTTGAAACCGGTAGGTTGTACTGTTACTTAAAGTGGAATAAACAGTGTTTAATAAAACAAATTACAATATATCTCTGTTTAAGCAAGGAAATTATTAACAGTAAATAAAAATAATCTTTATATGAATTATACATACGAATATATGCCGGGTAAATGCGGTGGAAATGTATGCACTAAGACGGTGTAGACCAGCAACAAACGAAAATATGGCAAAATATATAAAAATATGGAATAATTTTAGGAGTTCAACAGAAAGTGTATGGATGTAGACGAGGCGAAAGACGTGTGTCGAGATAGGAAAGTCTGGCGCTCTGCCCTTTCTGTATTCCCCAACGAAGAAATGGTGAGACGGTATGTAAGATGTATGTAGAAGAATATGTGGTGTGTTGATGTATGACACAATAAGAAATTTAATCGTTAAGAATTAATACATCTGACTCCCAATATGTACAGTTTCTAATCAACCAGATTTTATTTCATAATTATTATTGGTATCCATAACGGTCTCTTTATTGTTAAGTAAACTTAACTAATTTCAAAATGAACCTTAAGGAAACTAGGGATTAAGAAGGGGATTGTATAGGGCTTAATGATGAGGAATAGTTTGAGATTAATAATGTTTCTTTAGGTTTTCTTTAAAAAAATATAAGGATGAAGCACATCTAAGTAGATAAGAAGGATGAAAAAGAACACATAGAGGTGGTTTTGACATGGTGAACGGATAGGTGACCAACGATTAACGAAATGAATTTATTACGCAAACTTTAGTGGAAGTCGTGATAGAGGATGACCGAGAAATGTATTGTTGGACCAAGTTAATTAAATTTATAAAGCGCATAAAAATACTATTGTGGACTTTCATCTCAACAGATTTTGATACTGACTGGTTCGAGTATATTTATATATTTTAGTGTCCCATTGACTTTGTTTCCTATTGCTACAAGCCGTTCGATATCCCTCTTAATCCTTCCATCATCAGAAAATACTACCCGAATAGCAACATTTTTTATAATATTGCTTATTTATTTTCATCTTTTGAATTGTGGTTGTATGTGTGAACGTCATTTTCCATTTGTCATTTTATTTTTACAAAATCAGTTTTTTTTTGCTGACAGTGAACCCGAGGGTTTTGAAGGTTTACCTTTTTATTTTTTTCGGCCATATATTTTTTTGTTTTTTTTTCTTAGTCAACATGTACAAGGGTGTGGGGGGAAATTTTTATTTCCTTGCGGCCGGGCTCGCCCTACATTAGTGGGGTGTTTCTCGGCCGAAGGGATGTTGTAGGATGAGCCCAGACTTTTTAATAGCTTCTCTCTTAAATGTATTTTCTGCAGTTTATTCTGAGGTATATGTATTATTTCGGAATATATTTATACATGTACACACTCAGTTGATATCAATTAACCTATGTTTATTTATACATGTACACACTCTGTTGATGTCAGTTAACCTATGTTTATTTATACATGCACACACTCTGTTGATGTCAATTAACCTATGTTTATTTATACATGTACACACTCTGTTGATGTCAATTAACCTATGTTTATTTATACATGTACACACTCTGTTGATGTCAATTAGCCTATGTTTATTTCTGTGAGTTAATCTGACGTGGTATTTGTGAGTAATTTTTTTTCTGCCACTTATTAATTTTCTGTTTCTTTTTCCTTCTTAATCTATATGTACAAGGATGTGGGCTGAACAACATCTGATGTCCACGTGGCCGGGCTCTCCTTATATTGGTGAGGTGTATCTTGGCCGGGGTTATGTTACGAGACGAGCCCAGCCCTTTTGATAACTTCAGTTTCAAATATGTTTTCTGCTATTTGTCTTGAGATATACACAAATGTGCGATTTTGGAATATATTTATACATGAACATACTATGTTGCTATCAATAAACCTACATTTATTTATTTAATTTAAACGTAATTATTTATTTAAACGTAAATATAACAATTTGACACGCTTATTGCCATGTAAAAACCTCTTTTAATCTATCAGAAAGATGTTAATAATGCATTGAGCTTAAATCAGACTAGGACCCTTTTTGATAAAATTGGGTACAAATGGGAGTTGAACCCGCAACCTTCTGTTGGAAAACAGGCAGTTTATCAACTAACATAAATTACGAAGTCGTCAACAATTAACAATTAAACCACGAACTTATGGTATAAAAATTAAACTTAACGTATTATAAATAGAATTTAATCAAATAAGGACCTCCGTGAAAGATGCCTTATGTGAAAATCAGTCTGGAATCCTTAAAAAACTGAATACCCTCAAAAATTAAATCCGCAGACTCAAGATCGGAAGATAAGTGTCATACAATGGCAAAAGCCACGAAAGTCATTTTATTAGGTCAAGTACAAAAATCCGCAGTCTCAAGATCGGTAATAAGTGTACCACAATGGTAAAATACATGATTGTCATTTTATTAGGTCTAGTACAAAAATCCGTAGTCTCAAGATCGGTAATAAGTGTCCCACAATGGTAAAACACATGAATGTAGTTTTATTAGATCTAGTACAAAAATCCGCAGTCTCAAGAACGGTAATAAGTGTCCCACAATGGTAAAACACATGAATGTAGTTTTATTAGATCTAGTACAAAAATCCGCAGTCTGAAGAACGGTAATAAGTGTCCCACAATGGTAAAACACATGAATGTAGTTTTATTAGATCTAGTACAAAAATCCGCAGTCTCAAGAATGGTAATAAGTGTCCCACAATGGTAAAATACATGAATGTCGTTTTATTAGGTCTAGTACAAAAATCCGCAGTCTCAAGAACGGTAATAAGTGTCCCACAATGGTAAAATACATGAATGTCGTTTTATTAGGTCTAGTACAAAAATCCGCAGTCTCAAGAACGGTAATAAGTGTCCCACAATGGTAAAATACATGAATGTCGTTTTATTAGGTCTAGTACAAAAATCCGCAGTCTCAAGAACGGCAATAAGTGTCCCACAATGGTAAAACACATGAATGTCGTTTTATTAGGTCTAGTACAAAAATTCGCAGTCTCAAGAACGGTAATAAGTGTCCCACAATGGTAAAATACATGAATTTCGTTTTATTGGGTCTAGTACAAAAATCCTCAGTCTCAAGAACGGTAATAAGTGTCCCACAATGGTAAAATACTCGTACATGAATGTCGTTTTATTGGGTCTAGTACAAAAATCCGCAGTCTCAAGAACGGTAATAAGTGTCCCATAATGGTAAAATACAAGAATGTCGTTTTATTAGGTCTAGTACAAAAATCCGCAGTCTCAAGATCGGTAATAAGTGTCCCACAATGGTAAAATACATGAATGTCGTTTTATTTGGTCTAGTACAAAAATTCAAAGTATAAACATCTAATAACTACAAATTTGTTTAAAAAAAAAGGATACCAACGAGAATCGAACCCTCAACTTCATGGTTGGACTATAAACTTCTTACCGACTAGATTACGAAGGTCATCTATGTATTTATTTAAGACTATATTCGATAATTGGGTTCTTTTTGTTTATTAGTTTTATATATTTATTACATTTTTTTCCACGCATTTTAGTCTGAATCTCCCTTACACAGAACTTAAACTATAATAATAATAAATTATTAGAAACGGTTCTAATTCCAATAATAATTTTCCAATATCTTCCATTTATTAATATATAATTTACTTATGCCAAAGAGCGGACGCGCTGAAAGCGGAAATTCCGTTTCCATTAAGCGGATCGTTAGCAAATTGCTTCGCCCGCCGTTACCCACCCACCCTCACAAAATTGGAGGGGGGAGCGAAGAGGAGGGGTAATGTTGATACAGGGGGTGTGGATGCTGGAAAACTCTTCGTTCCTCCCTTCTTATCTGGTCGCGTACTACGATCCAGGGGTGCATTCAAATTGTGGAATACTTGAGGAACCACTATTCACTACACTTAATTAATGTTTTTATATTTAATAACATTTGTCATGTTCATGATATTGTTCCTTTTGTTGATGAATTCTTCATCTAGTTTGTTGTGCTCTATATAGAGTAGTCCTGATCATTGATTAGACTTGATCTTACGAACAAATTGACCGCACTACATAAAGAATGATACACTTCCATTTTCCATGGCCAGTAACATTTCTACTCTACTCGTGAAGTGAGCTGTTGGTTGTATTCAATACCAGTTCTGTCCATCGCCTTGGTCACCTGTCTCGTGATAGACAATCTTCTACTTTCCCTTGCATCACCAGTCATTTCATTGTACATTCCCGTCATTGTATAGTCCCGATAATTTATAGCGTCTCCAAATATTACTGGAGAGAGTCATCAAGTCTTGTAATGAAAGGGACTTGAAAATGAATATATTAAAGACAAAATGTATTATGGTCAGTAAAATGAAAGTACTGGCAAGGATACCTATTGATATAAACAATGAAAATGTTGAGCGAGTCTAACGATATAAATATTTGGGATGCTGGATAAATGATCTATGGAACTAGTCTAGTAATGTACCGGGTACTAAAAATTGTTGGGTTTCGGTATTGAGTATCAGGAAAACCGACAAAACTTACTCGACCGGGTTACCCGTTACCCGGTTAGTTTGTAAAAAAATGCAGATATTTATCCAAAACTATCAAAATTGGCTAGACAATACTTATGACCATCTCTTAGCAGTATACTCAGCGAATATTCTGCGAGGCGGGTATTGCCATATGTACGAAGAGAGAAGGAATAAAGTACTTCCGCGAAACGTTGAAAAAATATCATATTATTTCTGGATTATAATCTACCTTTATTGAGATTTAATTGATAAAAAAATGTAATGCTTTTTTTTCTCAAAAATAAAAAAAAATGTTAAAATAAATTTTGTGTAATTTATTTTCATTCATTTCTATTCTTTTTAGTTTCACGGGACCCAATACCCGGTGCCGGATCCTAGGAATATTTGGCGGATCCGGGTAATTTGCGGGCACCGAAAATATTGCCGGGTACCAAGTAATTTTCGAACACCCGGTACATCACTAGACTAAAGAGATCCGAGTAAGAGGAGAGAGGATAAAGCTGCTTCCACAAAATACCGGATTTCCTCTGCAACGATAAATTGAATCTTATCTTACGTATGCAAATTGTTACATATTCTCCGTACTTCTTTATGGTGTTGAACCATGGCCACTTACTTAAGCCAACACAAAGAAACTACAGTACCCGGCAGTAATTAATACAAATCGGGCTTAAGACAGAGACTATCGGCCATAATCGGCTAGCTTCGGATTTGTAGAGCGTCGTCTCTGTCATTCATACACGTGTTCCATCGCGATTTGTCAGTCGTTGTCAAGCATTCTAGGGTGCATCGTGCGACAGAGACGACGATCTACAAAGTCGAAGTTAGCCGATTATTCTTAAGCCCGATGTGTATTACTTACTGCCGGGTACTGTAGAAGCTTTTGAAATGTGGTGCAGTCTAAAAATGCTGAAGTCTCATAGGTGGAAAAAGTACGCAATGGTAGATAAAAAAATAAAAGTATTATTCACCACCAAGAGGAGAAAGTTGGAATTCTTTGGTTACAGTGCGAGAAGAATAATATCAGATCCTTCAACTAAGAATTCAGGGCAGAAATGTGCTTGAAGAAGAAATATCTCTTGGTTGAATTTTTTTTCTTTGTGGTACCATATCTTTGTTAAAGCTGTTACCTTAAATATCAAGATCGTTATGATAATCACAAGTCTCCGAATAAGAGACAAATAGTTTCATATTTTGAGGAAATATAAAATTCTGATGTGCCCAAACATTTCAATTTCAGAGTAACTACAGAGAACAGTTAATTTTCTTGTAGAAATATAAAATTCCGCTGTACATAAACTTTACAATCCTAGAGAAACTACAATGAAAAGTTGTATTTTTTTGTGGAAATGTAAAATTTCGATGTGGCCAAACTTTACAATCTTAAAATAACTACGGAGAACAGATGTATATTTACTGTGGAAATATAAAATACTGAGGTGCTATAACTTTTTAATATTAGAGTAACTACAGAAAACAGTTTTATTGTGGAAATATAAAATTCTGCAATACCTAAACTTTTCAATCTTAGAGTAATTACAAAGGACAGCTGCATTTTGTATTGAAATACCTAATTCCGACGTGCCCAAACTTTTCAATCATAGATTAATTACCAGGGACAGCTGCATTTTGTGTAGAAATACATAATTCCGACGTGCCCAAACTTTTCAATCTCAGATTAATTACAAATGACAGCTGTATAATGTGTAGAAATATATTATTCCGACGTGCCCAAACTTAGTCATCTTACAGACGCATTTTTTGCGAAATATAAAATTTTTGATTTCCCCAAACTTTTCAATTTCAGAGAACTTAAGACAAGTTGATTTTTTTGTGGAAATATAAAATTCTGATGCACCTAAACTTTTCATTCTTAGAGTGACTAGAAAGAGCAGTTGTGTGTTTTTTTTTGTGGAAAAATAAAGTTTTGTGGTGCGCAAATTTTTCAACCTTCAAGTTACTATAGAGAAGAGTGGTATTTTTATATGAAAATATTTTTTTGTGGAAATATAATTTTTGTGAAAATATAAATTTTGTGAAAATATAATTTTTGTGAAATATAATTTTTGTGAAAATATAAAATTCACAATTTCTTTTTGACACTCAAACGCTACTCTGTTATACTCGTATTATTATCCAAATACCCATTGTGCATACAGAATTTCCATCTCCGCTTGTTCTGAGCCTGTTCTACCCCCTCCCCCAACCACCCTGCAGGCACTCACAGCCTCCTCCCACCACCCACGCTCCTCCCCCTGGCAATCTCCGTCCCGTCCCCGCCCCTGCTCTATCGATCCGCTTTGATGCCTCCGCCTCAGGGTATGTAGTGGGGATGAGGGCGGGGTGGAAAATGGGTGATGCGGGGATAAAACGCGCTGTGAGTAATAGGAAAATTCTCTTCTGATAAAAATACAGCGTTATATTTTGAGTGCAGATTTCCACAATTTTCTACCTTTGTCTTTTATGACATTTTAAATTTCAAATCGTTTCTTGAGATGAGATTGAGTAGTCTAACGGTTAGCATTCATGCTTAGCAAATGAACGCTATAGGTTCGATTCCTGGCGGATTTGCTTTCGAATGATTTTATTTGTAGACCGTTTTACATCAGCATGAATGTTTTTCTGTAGGTTTTTTGGCCTTCTTATTCTTGGTAGTCTATGAGAGATCATATAATGTCGTGACTACATGGACTGCCTTTTGAGTCCATTCCTAGAAATGCATCTTCTTCTATATCCACCGTAAATATGGACCGATTCCTTCAGTACCTCAAGGAACTGCTTGCTTTTTAATCGCTTCTCATGCAGGATAGCTAGCCAAGCCTGGCTTTTATCTTATACGATGTATAGTATACCTCAAGTTCTAATAACGCTTTTAACCAACAAAAAATAGTGTTTTATAAAAGTCTGCCCGATGAAAGATCTGCCGATCGTCTTGGAATATTGATCTCCTTGCCATCGGAACTTTGAGTTTGATTTGTCGTAGACTGTTTTTTTTGCTGATGAGCTTATAGCTTGCACACTACAAACCACTACGCGCACATGCTTTTACATTTACAAGAATGCTGAGAATCATACTCAACGATGAGGGACAGTCTATTGCATCGCACCTTGAAATTATTTTGAAGTATGTAGTTGTGGGTAGGTGGGTGGATTTTGCCTGTAGAAGATTTGCCACCTGGCTCTGAATCGTACAGGAGAATCTCTTGACAGGTTCAGTACAGAATTGGGAGAACCATGGATAACACATCGAAATGGCGATTGTCGATGTCGTGATGAGTTCTCTGTATCAGTGTGAGGCGAGGTCCAGGTGACACTTGCAGCAATGCCTGAGGATCTCGGTGTCTCGCAGCGAAGAGTATTTTATTCGTGGACCGCCCAGTGCTTTCCAGATTTCAGAATTCTGGGTGGAAGAAGTGTTGTGCCTATGTATGACACGAAAATAAAAAGTATGTTGTTCGATAAATATTGCATTTTATTATATTTCCGGTGCACAGTGAAACCTGTGGAATTTATTGCAGGGTGATATATTTTTTCAACCAGCCAGAAATGTACTTTAACACTCGGAGGGAAAAACCAGACTCGGACAAATTATTTTATTGGGTGTTATCGGGAATTTTCCTTGAAAAATCCGAAATCCGAACTTTTCGTTGTCAATGATTTACGATTATAAAATAAATATATAAATAAATGTAGGTTTATTGACAGCCATAGTAAGAACATATATCCTGAAATTACGAGTACACATATATTTCAGGATAATGTCGAAGAAAATGCATTTAAGAGAGAAGCTTTTAAAAGGTCTGGGATCATCTCATAACATCTCCTCAGTCGAGATATACCCTCACCAATAGAGGGCGAATTCGGCAGCGAGGGCATAAGTTATTTTTCAGCTCACACCACACGTATTTCACATTAAAAAACCAACAATATATCTCATCAATATATGTCATCTCATTACGATGTTCATGTTGAAACAATTGAACACATACAGCGTTTTTACGATTTGTAAACATTAAAATGTAGATCCCAATAACTGAGTTGTACTATGATCTGCTGTTGGAAGTGATGAGTTTTACAACCTTGTCAGATAGAAGATAATAGACCTTTAAATAGTATTTAATTCAGCTTATCTTGCTACACGTTCCTTTGTAGGCCCACTCGGTAAAATGTTTTGTTCCATAGTTAAGTGGTTGCAATTAATTATTAATATAGCACTACCATATCAAGACTGCACAGATTGGGTAAGGGATATGGGCATTTTATGAATTTTCAAATGACTGATTAATGACAGGAGTAAAAGGATAAAGTTGTTCTTGTTGGGATGAATTTATTTATTGTATTTATTTATTTGTACATGGCAAGACATTTTAACCACATTATTATGAAAAACAACAGGTTATTTAAAGGGGGCATACACATGATATTGATCAGGGTTGGTGTCTTTCATTTGTCGTTTTTCTAGTAAACTAGGTTTTTGCTTATATCTTACTGAGAACATAACGACATGATAAAATAAATGGATGTTTTTTTTCCCGATTGTTAATTATACAATAATTCATTGATTGAATTGTAAAAATTTATTATGTTGTGTTGTTCGACTGAAATTACTTTTTTCTGTTGTATAACACGACGACCTCCGTGGCCAGGATGGAAAGACGCTTGTTTCCCAGCCCGGAAGCTGCGAGTTCACTCGCTGGAGCCCAGGTTTTTAAAACACGGATTCCAGTCTGATTTTCACTTAAGGCCTATTTAACATCTTTCTGGTTGGCTGGAAGATTGCCTCATGGCAACAACCCCGCCAGGCTGTACTGTACACAACGATAATGTTACACAATGCAATACAAAAATTCTACTTGTTTTGTTCTAAATTCTACTTGTTTTGTTCAACAAAAAGTTGTATCAAAAAGATCATTTGATCGTTAAAATACATAAAAACAATATTTATTTCAGAGGATCAAAAAAAATCCGCTTTTGAAACCAACATGCTTCCAGTATTGAAGGGGAACCGAGAGAATATCGGCGTGTGCTCAGCGCACAATGCAACCGTCGATGTTATCTTACATAATTGAATTTTGTTTGCAAATAGCATTGAACCACTTTGCTTCTGCACCGCTATAGAGGAGGGTCGCGATGTGACGACGTAATTGGAATACATTCTAAGCATTATTTTCATTTAAATAATAACAGTTTTATAATTTGTGTATTATCTAATATAAGAGATAATACTTCGTGCAAAGAGCAAACTATATCACAAGATCTGAGATGCCTATTTTGTGCCTGGAACTGTCAAATCCGTGTGCTTGATAAATTGCAAATTTTTACATATAATTAAGCCAGCAAAAAAACACAAAAATGATAAGACATAATATTGCATTGATGTCCACCTTGGCGTTTGGAAGTGGAACTTGGACTTGATAGAAGAAGGATTATAATTAGATTAATGCTATTGAGATGGGTGCAATAAAGTTTTTTTAGAGTGTCAGTCAATGTATGAAAAAGGTGGAATGTAGAGTTCAGAAAATAATGCAGGGATAAAATATATGTTTTAAGTAAGTCGAAGAAAGGAACTTAAGATTGTTTGGACATGTGGAGAGAATGAATGGGAAAGAATGACAAAGCTAGTATACAAGTCAGAATTGCAAGGCGTGTATAGAAAAGATAGACCGAGGAAAACAAGGCTGTATCAAATGGACCAAATTTTGAGAGCAGATAAAGTGAGAAGTATGAATAATAGAAGATTGTGCATGACGAGATGTATGAATGGGGAGGATACGAAAGTTGTCTCCTTGGATAGAACAAAAATGAGGATCTGTTCTCTCTGCCTATCTCGCAAGGGACACGGCGTGATGATATGTAAGTATATAAGCCTTCAAAGGACTGTAACGTCGGAGATGATGATTTATTGTTTCAATTGTGAGAAAATAAGACCAGACCGATTAAAGAACTGGAAACGTTTTTGGAATAATCTTGCTAAAATATTTCTGCAAACAATGTTATCTGGAAACGAGTTGATTTTAAGTGAGATCGTTGGAATAACTGTATACATATTTATCCACTTTTGTGGAATGTCGCAAAGAAATTTTCCGACATCGTAATCACTCGGTAAACTGAAGACCAAAACTCGAGGTATTTCTGAATTGGATATCTGGTGACAAAAGCAAGCAAAACAACGGTCCCTTTTTTCTTGCCGCTTTTGAATTTGGGACAAATGTTTTTGCTTTTGATAACGAGGTTTTTCAAAAAGATATAAATATAATACGAGTACACACTAGTCCCTTTTTATTTATGGTATAAACTAACGGGGTTTTTCAACATTTTGGGAGCTAACATTTTATCTTAGACAATATTACCTACATATCTGAGTGTCTCGTTCCACAGCAATCTGGCATTTGGTCCTCATATAAAATTTGTATGCAATCCAGGATACAAATCTCGAGGATTTGTGATGAGAATCTCTAAGTTTTTTGAAAATCAAATTATAAATTAATGCTTGCATTTGGAACCCGCTAGGTGTACACAGCGCACTCATGATATGAGTAAGCTATGTGTCTATCCATGACTTTGTCCTACTCAATTTCTGCTGGGGATGCTTGGGTATAACTCCATGAGCGTAAAAAAATCGTCGTCTCCTGGTGTACGTTATCAGACTCGTTCGAGGAGTTGTGAGATACTCGTATCGAACATTACTAGAAAGATTAGCGTTAAATGTTTATAACAATTATACTAGGCAGCGTCGGCAGGAACTGTTATCAACCACATATGCAAGAACGGGAATAAATTGGACAGATTAGAGGCCCTAGAAATTTCTAAGTCAGTACATCGATCCGAACATCTGGTGAACAGTTATATCCCAAAAATCTCTCCACTTTTGGCCGAAATCGTCCCATGCCTCCCTCACCCCTCAGCCCCCAACCGTTGAAGCGTGTATATCGGTACCAGTTCGAACATAATTTTGTCTTGTTTGTGCTCCCCTGAAGATGAGGGGAAAGCCTTGAAACCGGTAGGGCTATACCGTTACAAAAAAGTGGAATAAACAGTGTTTGATAAAAATAAATTACAATCTCATAAACTTATTCAATTGACTTTTGAATACGTTTATTTTTAAATATGTTAACAATTTTTATTATTGAAAATTCCAATGTAATTAGGCCAAACCTGTATTGTGAATTGAAACAAATAAACGTTTGTATGAATATAAATCTAAATATCGATGTGAAAATGTGAAGTGATGTCCAAATATCAGTATGTAGACGAAGACTCTTATTTCTTATTAATTAAGGGGTTTCGACATTTTAGGGATTTTTTTAATTCATAGAAAATAAGTACTCTAAAAGTAAAGTTTATTGTTAAAAAAATCAACGATTTAGTTTTAAGAATAAGCATTCTAGTCCACTGCTATATTTGGAACTTGGTGCTCCACTTGTCTCTATCCCTTTTGGTTCTGGGCCACGTCAAATGTATTTAAAGAGGATCTGTTAACTCCTTTGTTTACTCCATCCATCTTATAGAAGACCTTCCTCTTGCACGTTTTATCTCTATTATCCCCGTGATCAGCAGCTTCTTCAAACTTTGATTATTCTCTCTGATAACAAGCCTTAAGTATGTTGAGATCCTTTTCCTGCATTGAAAGTCTTTCGCTAATCTTTAATTCTTGGATAATAGAGACGTAAGTGTGATTTCCTGTCAATGAGATATGGAGCATCCGCTTCTATCGTGGCATCTCGTAGTGATCTATCAAGGTTCTGTCCTTATTTTTTCATAGTCCATGTTTCCAGTCCATACAGTGCTATGGGGAATACTAGATGATTTTTTTATTCTTCTGAGTTACTGGTTAATTCATATCTTAGTCAGATTTGTCATATGTGATTTACCATTTCAATTTGTCTTTGGATCTCCGTTTCACACTTTATATTAATTGAACCATTATAGGTACATGATATATTTACGACCTCTGTGACCTAGTTGGTAAGACGTCTGTCTCCCAGCCCGGTTGCGGGTTCAAATCCCGCCGAAACTTAGATTTTTTCAAAACGGATTCCAGTTTGGTTTTCATTTAAGGCCTCTTTGGCATATTTCTGGCTACAAAGATACAATCATTCATTAGAAACATATTTTTTAAAGAGTTTTATTGGTTGGTTGGATGAGATTGTTCTTTGAAAATAATTCCGCAAAAATGTAGTATTAGTATTATTATAATGGACGTGCGATAACGCACTGGATTTCCGTGCGATGGTCGTCGATTCGAATCCTGCGCTGTGCTACTCCCTCGATTGATACTTGCATTTTTTCGTGTAGTATTCGGGGGTATAAGGATACCTATGACTTCGGTGATATCTATTCTTTCAAAAACAGAAAATAAGCATGCCGGTGTGCTCCGATCGTCTCACTTTGGTATGCCATCCGACCCAGTACAGCGGCGTAGCCGGTGAGTTTGCTGGTGTGCAGCGGTCACTCACTAAAAAAAAAATACACGGCACAGCCTCGCTTTCCAATTGAATTGACGTTAGACTGGTAAGGGCATCCTCGACTTCGATCGACTAATATTATATTAAACTTCCGTTGTGTACAAAACAACCAGGGGGGCTATTATTATGTCTATTTATCTCCCAACTAATCAGAAAGATGAAGAAACCTTAAGTGGAGAGCAGATTGAATTTCTATTAAACATATCTGGATTCGAACCAGCATTTTCAATTTGGAAGACAAGCATTTTACAAACTAGGACAGGGAGATCGTGTAGTGAAGTGTTTAAAATAATAATAAAAAAAGTGCCGAGAGGAAATATTTTGTTTTCAATAAAGCATCGATTCCATCACGTTCTTATGCCAAACACTTTAATCACTCTGCGATAAATTTTACAACAGCATACACAATTATTGTATCAACTATCTCTAACCGGTTACGTTGCATACATTGTTGCTGTTTGCAACTTAATTTGTTTTAAGTAAACTTAATAAGGGATTAACCTTCAAGAAAAATCCAGTATGTAAACTTTCAAATCAATCTTTTTTTTAGTTAATAAAGTAATCTACAACACAAATATTTGCCAAATGCTACACCTTTATTCAAATGTATGTCTTAAGAAGTAATCTAATTTATATAGTCTAACTATGAACTAACTTCATTTTAATTTCCTACATGTCAGTTTACTTTTAATAATCTTAATAATAAATTCTGAGAAATAGTTAACACCTACATACTACTTACATATAACTAGATAACAATTCTTACAACAAATTATTTAACATGTACATGTCCACTCATTCAGGCTACTTGCATTTTTCAAATCAATAAAAAAAAATATTTTGATGGATTTAAAATACATAATATTGTTGTTGTTTGCTGCTAAATCAGTTTAAAGTATAATCTAGCACGTGAAAGTATTGTCACTAGGTCAGCTAATTTATCACACATGGATCATTTTTTAATCCTTAAGAAATCGAATCCAAAACCCTAAGACCACTTGACATCTTAGTAGCCTAATATGTCAAACGGCCTACTAGTTAGGCCAAAGAGGTCATCATTATCATTATTAAATTTAAACATGAAAAAAATATCACACATGCAACATTACTTATAATAAATGACGCCCAATCCTGTTGGCAACAATTTGAATTAATTTTCCCTTTTTGACCAAATCCTTTTCGGCAATCTGGCAAGACCTTTTTATTTCTCGCCAATAAATTAGGTCAGCAATGGCGGGAACTTTTCGCGGTAAAAGTGCAGGCCGCGAAACGCGCGCGCGCAAAAAGTCCCGAATTCAAATTGGCCGGCTATCGGTACAAATGATCGGCTTGTATGTACATGCGAGAGTTCGGGAGAGGCGCGGTTGAGATTTAGTGCCGGCTGTTGGTGGGTGACGCTCGGGATTCAACCCTTGAAAGGGCAAAAATTTATTTGATTTCTAGGAAAAAAAGACAATTTTTAGAAATATTATAAGCAAGCTGAATAATATATGTCTTTTGTAAGGTATGAAATGAATAGTGCAAAAAGGCTATGCTTACAGCAAGGTTTCTGGTGAAATGTATGGGTTTTTGCATAGGCTTTATATATGGGGTTTATTTTATGTTTATGTATTTATTTACATGACTAGTTATTGTAGAAATATATCTTCTGCTTCTTCTTCCTATAGATCATGATCTGTTTGTTCCGCTTGTTCCCCTTCTTGTGACGTGGATTGCCAGCTGTCACGCCATCTCTTCGGAGGTCTTCCCGTTAATCTTCTTCCGGCTGGGTTCCCTTGAAGGGCGACACGTGGAAGTCTGTCGTCTTGCATTCTGTTGTATAAATATATAATTAATGAAATAAAATCAAGTAATGAAAGGAAATTTAAAGAAAATACAATTTTTTATGGATCTGGGTTTGTTGGCTTTCATTGATCGTGTTCCCAGTAACCATTCATTCTGTCATATAGCTCATGAGTGAGCATCGTGACTCACGATAGCCTCGGACAACTTTTCTCCATGTATTCCTGCACTTCGCGGCTCGAAGGGCAGTTGTTAAGGGTAGTCCAGTTGCGTCTCTAACTTGGTCAGTTCAATGCATTGGAATTATTACTCATGTGCGTCGTCTTTCCATGCATCCAGTAACCACAAACCTTTCTAAACTGTCACCTTGGCCACGAGTGAGGCGCCCAAGGAATCAGAGGACTCGTGGAAGGCATATTATCGAAATCTGAGAATGGAGGCTTCGCCTTGTTGTTCATGGAATTCGTAACGTCCTTCTTCAGCACCACATCTATTTTACGTATCTTGCTTGTTTTTAAAGGCCAAGTCTCATACATGAATATTGCGAAAACGAGAGCATTAGTAGGCGTATTTTCGTCGTAATGGTGATAGTTCCGCTCTTTCATTTTTTCTAGCTTTGACATCGCATTTTGTTGTTCTATTCACCTCAGTCTCGCATCCTCCATTGTTGGTGAAACTGGAGCCCAAGTAAATAAAGTCAGTTATCACTTCCAGACCATGATTCACACCACTTGGGGGCAGCTTGTTACTGCAGTCAATTATCATAAGCTTAGTTTTTGATCTATTTATTTCCAGGCACAGGGGCTTGCTCTCGTGTCCCACCCTTTAAAAGAGCGTAATCATTTCTTCTCCTTATGCGGCAATTAACGTCATGTTATCCGCATATCTCAGATTTGAGAGCTTTCTTCCACAAATAGCAGTCCCGCCGTCCAAGTCTGTAAGTCCTCTCCTCATAATAGATAAAACAAATCGGGAGAGAGGATGCGCCCTTGTCGTATACTCTTTAATACTTTAGACTACTTGGACTTGACTGTTGCAGAATTATGTTGGTACAGTGATTTAATAAGGTGATGATGATTGACAACATATAAACATGGAAACATAAAGTGACGCTTTTTACCGATTTTTTTCATACATGTACAATACCCCTGCCACAAAATCTCATCAAATTGATAAGTTGTGAGACTCCATAACATGTATGTTATGTATCACGCGAGTTAAACTTCAGAGATCAGAGAAACAGAAGCAAGTAGATGAGTTTTGTTAATTGGGCAGTATGTTTACGTCAGTTACCGTGGTCAAATGGTTAGCATTTATGCTAAGCAAGCATGTGTCCCAGATTCGATTTTTGGTGGATTCACTGCCGAACTAGTTTTATTATAAGACCAGTTTACGTATGAATTTATGTTTTCATGTTGTTGTTAGGTTGCTTTTTATAATTTATTTAAGTACTATTGAGCAGCACATAAAAATATACATAACATACAATTGCCTAACGAAAGGCGTCAGCAGATTAAACTTACCACTCGTCTTTGAACATTGCTCCAATGGGAGTATTGGGAGTATCTTAAATTAATGTTTCGAAATCCAGTCATGTAATAGAAAAGTGTCAAAGGAAAAGTAAATGTGATATATGGGTGAACAATGACGGATTAAAACAAGTCGAGGAATTCAGTTATTTAGGTAGTATTTTCTCAGATGATGGAAAAGTTACAAGAGATATTGAATGGCGTACAGCAATAGGAAACAAAGTCAATGGGACATAAAACATATATACTCAAACCGGGCATTATCAATCTGTTAAGATCATAATTGACAACAGTATTATAGTACCAACTTTAGTGTATGAGAGTGAAACACGGACATGGAAAAAAACTGAAAAGAATCGAATAAATTCAGAAGAAATGCTTGCAATGATAATAATACACGGAGTCACAATGTATGACAGTACACTGCATGAAGTGATTAAATATAAAAGTTAAGTTAATGCTGATGTGTTGAGTAAGATGAACAAGAGCACTTTGAGATGGCTTGGGCATGTAGAATGAATGTATGAATAAATACTAACGAAACAAAAATATAGTGCAAATGTGAAGGGAAGACGTGATAGAGGAAGATCAAAGAAAGTATGATTGGGCCAAGTTAATGGTATTTCAGATATATTATATTAGGAAAGAAAAATAGAGAAATCGTAGGAACTGTTTGAGAAGGTACAAGAATGTAAAAGAGGCGAAGGATGTATCGAAATAGGAAAGCCTGACGGTTAGTTTTGCTAGTCTGTAAGTATGTGTGTATTAACTTTGTTTCCTAATTGCAACTCATCTTTCAGTGTCTATAATATAAGGTGTAAGAAGTTTGATGAAATAAAAGCCAGCAATCTTGTTTCTTGCGAAACAAGGGAGGGTTAAGAAGTCTGACTTGGGCTCTAGGTGTTTTTTCCTGGAACCTCTTATGTAAATAGAAACAAGCTATTTGAGAGCAGACCTTGTCTTTTCAGTCCTTTTTCTCAACATAAATACTGCCACCTGCGTTCCTATTTTCTGTCTTTTTGCTCTCGCAATGCTTTCTTTGTTCTTGTATGTGGATTCAATTCGTATTTTATCGTTATTTTGTAAAGATGTGTTGTATTTGTTTACATAGATTTTATGTTTAAACTCTTGTTGCTTCATTATCTTTTTAAAAATATGTTCATCCACTTTATTTTCTCTTCTTTTTTAGAAACATAAATTTTTTCGATCATTTAATTATGTAAACTGACGTCTTATTTTTACATGTTTGAAGCGTTCGTTTTTCTCTAAACATGTTTCAATGAGAATCTTGTATGTTAAGTATTTTGTTGTTTTTAATCTCGTTTTAAGTATTTGTCAACACATAAACAGGTAGATTTATATATTATTATCTTTGAAATTTTTGTGGCACTCGACCGAACGTTTACGGTGTTGTTGTATTTGACTAGTATCGACGTGTCGATTGGGCGTCATCTTCATGAAACTAACATAGTGCTGCCGAGAGACCGATGGTTTAAAAAAAATCTATAGCCACTTTAACCGACGGAACTCGTAAGTATGTGAATAGATTTCGGGACAAATACTTATAAATATAGATATACGCTATCACGCCTTTTCCCTGTTGGGATATGAAGATGGGACAGATCGCCGGTTTTTTCTATCGCAGCACACATTTTTCGCCTCTTTCTTCATGTATTCGCGATTTCGTACAACTCGTTCGATTTCTCTGACTTTTAATACGAGTATTTCCTTCTTTCACAATACAATTCATTTTACCTTATGGTGTTGAAACATATAGGGGGAGGCCAGAATGCTAAATGAGCTACCTGGTATCATTGAATCTCAAACACCATGGCATTGTCACAAGAACACGTAGAACGAGAGCTCTACAATACCACTAAATACCGAAAAATTGCTTTACTGGTTTATATATTGAAAGGGAAAAAATATCACGTCGTAAAATCAATACTGATGGGCCAAATTGAGGGCCGACGAGTAATCGGTAGAAAAGCCCTGTTTTGGTTACGCAACATTCGCGAATGGACAAGTATCCATACAGTTGAGGAGCCGTTTCGTGCTGCCAAAGACATAGATATTTTCTCAAGAGTGTCTAGGTGACCGGACACGTTACATATAGACGAAGAAGATTGCCATGATCCTAACATACTTTCCTTGGTCTTCCTCTGCTACGCTTTCCATCATTCACATTTACACTGTATATCTGTTTTCTTTGTTTATCTTCATTCATTCGTTCTACATACCCAAACAATCTCAGAGTATTTTTTTGATCTTACTTAATACACTATTCTTAATTTCATATTCATCCCCAATCACTCCCCATCATATTTTTTTTTCTATTTGTGTCCAGTATATTAAAACTTTGCTTTCTATTGAACTTTAAACATATATGTTACAAAATTACGACCATTTCTTATGGTACCCAGATTTTTTATAAATAATAGAAAAACCCGGCTTGTTGTAATATATATATAACACAATGAAAGTGTAAAACAATATAAAACAACGTATTCTAAAATATCATAAATATAATTCAACAGATAATCCAGCAACCTCTGTTATCATAATGATGCCCCTAGCTAGAGTAATAGAAAATAGGGGTAAGCTGACAATGCATATATGGGAGAGAAGTGTTTTTTAAGGTGTATGATGACGGTTGCGGGTCGCTGCGTTCTGTGTAGGCCGTGGTGTAATTGATTATACACTAGCCCATCAAGCGAAGATGTGAGTTTAAGTGCAGTACCCGGCGGTAAGTAATACACATCGTTTGAATACCGCCGTCTCTGTCGCACGATGCGCTAACCGCATCGTGACTACGATACCTAGAAAATTTTCGGCGAGATAAGAGGGGGCGGCGGGACAGTTAAGTATATTATACAATAGAGACAGTATGTGAATTTGACGTCTATTTCTAACATTCAACCATTTTAATACCTTTAATGTATTCAAGATAAACATGTTTGGAAGAAATTGCTGTAGAGCAATAACTGCACCAACCAGGTGTACCATGTTTTACCATGTGCACAAAATAATTAAATTTAACCGTAGACTTCCTGCATGACGTTTACAGTCTTTCTATGGCTTTTAGATCCTGTACGGTGAATATAATTTGCGTGTCTTGCAGTGCAAGAGATGCTCAGTATTCGGTCTCAATGCCAAATTTTGAAACCATCCAGCATATACCTTTTCTTTTTCTTTAGCGTCTATGTCTTCATTTCATAGAATGCTATAAAGAAAACCAGATTTCCACCACATGAACTTAAGTGATTAAATCAAATCTAATCAAAACCTTCCAGAAACATACGAGATATAAAAACTAGTCAAACGAAGATAAAATCAAAACTTATAACGTAGCCATGTAGGCTAGGAATAAAAATATGAAGTGTTCATAAAACTGTTAAAACGTATAGGTTTTGCATAGAAATGGGATCCATAAACATTATTTGCTGTTGATGTCGTCCAGAGACAAAACGCGACAACGTCAAAAAAAAAACTAAATAAAACTATACACATCGAAAACGGAATCCGTCAGTCGGCGAAACGCAAACAAAGAGCACAAGCATTTTTACCATAAATAGTTCCATTGTGTCGAAAAATTTATACGGGGAGCGGACCCGATTAGAAAGATGCTATCAACTTTGCGCTTCTGCTTTCTTGTACTGTTGAAATGCCATGAGAAGTATTAATTTGTTTTCTATATTAATTTTTTAAAAATTGATTGAAAATTATTTTATTTTATCGTGGGCATTCGATGTGAACATTCTTCTAATAATAATAATAAAAATACAATTTATACAGCGCTGTTTAGAGAGTTGACTTTCCTCAACTCGGGATTCCAATAAATTATTATTGACAGATTAAAAATCCAAGAATAAACATTTACTCAACATGGTCTATTTTTTAATTTAATAAATTATGAGCTTTGCGTGAAGATTATATCCCACTTGTGTCGTGTCTTAAACATAGTATTTTACTAGTGTCGTGTCTTTAACATAGTTTTACATAGTATTTTACTAGTGTCGTGTCTTTAACATAGTTTTCATATACTATATTCAAGACACGATCATGGTACGAATTATAATTATGAAACAAAAGGTGGTTGATTGGTAGCAATTGTTTTAACGTAATAAATCCGTCAGGTGTATTTGCATGAAAGTGTTAAATATGGTAAATAAAAAATGGGAAAGACAAGAAAATAGGATCTATACAGAATTAAGTTTCGTTATTATAGAGAGATATAATATTTTTTGAGTAGCTGTTTGAGGTAAGTCAACGAGGGTAAGAGTCAACTTTTGAAATAGTTAAGCCAAACCGTCTTCGCTGTTTATTTTTGAGAAATGAAATGGTGATAATTACAATAAATGTCGATATCATGTATAAAAAAAACCATATTATTTTTAAAATATTTTTTATAAAGTTTATACATATTGTGTTTACCTGCAGGGGATGGACCGATCTCACTTCAGCCTCTCCTATTCCTACTCAAAATGATTCTATTTTCTTTAACTTTTGCGAACGTTACGCTTCGTCAAGGAAATACAATGCTATAAAATAAGGACTTGAATATAATTTTGAAATATAAGTAAAGACAAGCAAGTAGAATATCCAATTATTTGGCTTAAACTTTCAACGTGCACTGAAAATAGAAATATTGATGAAATTTCTACAAAGTTTGCCTCTTCTTTTGAAAGAAACTTGATAACTGCACAATATTAAATTTTTTACATTTCAGAATATAACGAAACAACACGTCTTTTATCAGTTGACATATTACTAAGAGTAGAGGTATGGTTTAGACCTCACTACTATACACGCTGCTATGGGTGACAAAATAGCCTCCATCCAGCGCGATTTACACTAGATGATCGAAAACTTCTTCATTGTTTTTATGAGCGCAACGTCACTTAGTGATGACGGAGAAACTGCCCAAAATGACTCCTTCTCCTGTGGTGACACATTTGAGTTTGAAAATAATAGTAGCGACGGTAGACTTAAGCTCCGAGGGTAGAGGTATCAAATTTTAACTGTAAAATCTCCTGATCATGCAATGGACGTGTTTGGTGTGGTATTTGTCCATACACGTTCTCACTTGTTCAGACGGAAACTTTTGGATCTTAGTGCTATTTACTAAACAATATTCTGCTCTCAGATGGACGAGCCTATAGTTTTTATTCATATTTTTTATGTAAATCAGGAAATCAAAAAATGGACATTAATACTTACTCAAAAAGTAACGTTTAAAACTATTGTCTAGCACGTAATTATAAATACACCATAACACTACTAAAAATGCCCTTTTGTTAACCACAACAGACTTCCGAGTGTCCATCGCGTCGGTTTTTTGCGCGTATCAAAGGGTCGTCTGGACGGACAAGTGACGAGTTTCGAAAAAATGTGGCGGAATCAGTGTAGAAAAAAGAAAAACATGTGTTTTCACTGTATCTTTTTTAGTCTCGTTTTCCCTCTTTATGGAATGTACAATGGTGTACAACAATAATTTTGTTATCTGCTTCTTGAAGTTGTTTTAAGGATTGTTGTTAGCGTATTGAGGAGGATCGAGAACAATAGCCACGAGCCTTGATGGTCTTTCCCTTGGCATATTAATGTGCTTTTGGTATCACTTGGTTTTGATGTATTTTATACAATATACGATGTCCATGTTGAAAATATTTAACGCATACAAAGGAAGCTTTTAAGATTAATAAACTTTAAACTACAGATTCTAATAACTTAGTTACACCATGGTTACTTGTTAGAAGTAATGAGTTTTAGAACCTTGTCAGATAGAAGAAAAATGTTTGACATTGCAACATTATTTGAGATTGACAGCTCGTATTTCAATAGTCCGGAACTAATTTGTATGTCATGTTACACGTTCTTTGTAGGCCCACCCAGAAAAAATGTTTTGCAAAGTGGTTGCCACTAATTATTTGCACAATTCTTGCAAAACAAGACAACACAGATTGGACAATCAGCATGTACCATACATTGTATAGATTTTGATGACTGACTATTTAAAGGAGTAAAGGGATGATGTTATTCTTGCCGGGATGAATTTGATTGAATTGCATGGGGCTGCTTTGTTTGCCTTATATTGTTTTTTTTTCTATTCTATGACTGCTTACATGTCAATGTAAGTTTTGTTTGGAGTTGTTTTTTAATATTTTGTATAAAAAAGTGTTTTGACGTTTGAAATAAAGTAAATAAACAAATACAGATAAAGCATTAAACAAATTTAAGTATTTGAGATCTTTCTATTTTTTTTTGGCATCAGTTAGGGAAGATAGTTAAACAGGTTTTACATTGGGTAGCCAGTTAACTCAAATATAATGTATTGGCTATGCATGTTAACTCTAAGGTTTCATATTGGTTAGGTAAGCTAACTCAAAGGTTTTATATTGGTTAGGCAAGTTAATTTGATTACTTAGTATAGATAATATTGAATGGGTCTTGGCATAATTATGCCAACATTGATGTAGGGTAGTGGAAATTATTGAAAAGAACGGAGTTAATGCGATGAAAAGAAGAATATGTTTTATGGCGTTCATGTGTTCTTGAAGGAACATGTAACATAGAGTGATGATAATGGATTGTTGAAGGTAGGACACTGGATGGATTGGATTGGTCTGCTGGATTGTGAATCGATTTGGATGGAGACGTTTATGGAATTCCTGTCTATGTTCTTGGTGGAACATATAAGGTAATGGTAGTTAATTGATTGTCAGGCTATGGACCGATCTGGATGGAGTCATAAAAATAGTAAATAAGTCAAGTTCACGATTATTAATGAAAATTTAAGATATAACCATTTTTACCATCAGTCCTACAACCCAGAATGGGTCATGAGTTTTATCACTTTCGGCAGCATCTCCTCTACAATGGTTATACCCAGTGTGCTGCAAATCTCTCACACCATCCAATTATCTCACCTATAGTTTCCCCTCTATCACACCCCATCGGATTAATGAACAAAGCCTTCCTTGTATAAGTACACAAGTCACTGCAGTCTAGAAGTTTTCATAATTTTTGTTGAACAATCTTCGCCATACAGGGTGTTAATTTATCATCATTATCATGCCATGTCTCTGGGTAGTCAGAGAAAATTCATCAACTTCTTTTAAGCCTGGCATACATCATTCGTTTCTGCCACGTTCAGACAATTTTTCACGAACCCTCTCCTATTATAAAGACCTATACCTTTTCCTTCTCTCAATATTTGATTAATTTGATTATACCACATTTTGGTAGGTTGGCGGAAATACATACGTAAATACATATCATCACACCGTTTTCTTGTCGAGATAGGCAGAAAGAAAAAAGCTCCAGGCTTTTCTACCGGAGCACATATATTTCTTCTACATTCATACACTTTTTCATACTCGTACAACATTTCCTTACTTCAAAATATCATTCACTTGATCCAAACACACTTTCCTTGGTATTCTTCTACCACACTTTCCACTCGCATTTGTACTGCAAATTTATTTGGTAGTGTTTATTTATTCATTTGTTCGACATGCCCAAACCATTTCAAATGTCCTTCTTCATCTTTATCAACACATTAGCCTTACGTTCACATCAATCCCTAATCATTTCACTTAGCATTTTGCCATACATTGTCCTCCTATGTACTCTTCTCAGCTAACAAATTTCTACAGCATTGATCGGTTACTTCCAGTATTTTTCTACGTCTATATTTCACTCCCATGCATCATGTTTGTACACAAATATTGAAGTGTAATATCATTTCATGAATACTCGACTATAACGGTTTTAAACTCTTCCTCTTTCAGAATTTTATTTATTTAGTTGTGCCACGTAACCATATCTAACTACACACACTGTAAAACATAAATATATGTATAAAAAACTCTTCATTATAAAAGATATGATAAATTATTGGACACGGCATATGACGGTGACACCGGTTAAGGAATCCACGGCAAATGGTCAATATCACTGCCTTTTCATCTCCCAGGCAAGAACTTTGGGCTTGGGCACATCATTAATTAGAAAGATGGTATCTGGAGAGGCTAATACCGCTATTGTCTTAACCCAAAATACGAATTATAACACCAGCATTCCTCTTAATGCCACGAGATCACAGTGATTCTGAACATTTGACTCTCTTCGTTATTCTGTTTTTAGTTAGAGATCGAGGTGATCCAGCAGTACCCAATTCTTTTTTGTAAGAGTTCAATTGTGTTACTCGTCTTCGTCGTTGCTGGGCCTCGTAGTTAAGGATCCCATTGCCATTCCAACATTAATTCAGTTGGAAAGCGATGCTGTCCCGTGGAGTTTTCGTTTATTTCTTATTTTTCTCCTCTTTAAGTGAGTGAGTTGTTACATACCAGTAAACTCACCGGTCACATCGGAGCACTAGATTCGATGACACACCTGAAGTGAGACGATTGGAGCACACGCGCATATTTTTTCACCTTTTTTTTAAATAGTATATATGATTGAAGTCATAGGTAATCTTATACCCCCGAATACTAGGTGGAAACAATGCCTGTGTTGTTCTAGGGGAGTAGCACAGCGCGGGATTCGAATGGTGTGTAGTCGGCCGACCATGCATGCGGAAACGTACAAAATACGTAATATCTCGCAAGCCATGACGGCATGCACGGGCTAAAATAGGAGCTTACGATGAGCGATTCGCCGCACATAAGGAGCGCAAAACACCAAAAATACATTCACAGTTTCACTCCAGTCTACTGTCTTTTACTTACGACCAACTTTTACCTGCTAAAGAGGAATATTTTCACCCTTCTACTTTTCACCGGAAAAGCATAAAGTGATCCGAAATCTCCAAGTATTGATCGGCAACCATCTACCTATTCTACAATCTTTGTACGATGCTGTACAATCGCTTTGTAAAAACGTTTTTTTAGTCCAGTTGTTATTACATTCCAATATCCTTTTTTTGTAATTAACTCTGTAAGGTATGCGTGGAAGAGGTAGAGAGAGAATCTGAGTTTTTTGTTTAATTTTATGTGAGTAACCGTTGTATACCAGCAAACTCACCGGCTACACCACTGTACTGGATCCGATGGCACATCGAAGTAAGACGATACGAGTACACCGGCATGTTTCCTTTTTCTGAAAGAATAGATATGACTGAAGTCATAAGTATCCTTATACCCCCGAATACTAGGTCTGTGTCATTTGAATGAAGGGAGAAACACAACACGAGGTTCAAACCGGCGACCTTCAGCAATGAAGTCTAGTGTGTTATCGCGTGATCATGTAGCTCGTATTTTGTTTTATAATTGTAATTTTGATATCTAAAGGACAAATTAGTGTTGTTAATTTTGCCAATAAATAACTAAATAAGAATTACGCGAACCAAATTTTTAGGACTTGTGACTTGAAGTCGATAGTATTCAAAGAATGCATCCCTTTTAGGTCACGCAGGTCCTTTTTGTCCCAAGACTTGGTGACGATGGTATCATCAACCCGCATTCCCACAGACTGGGTGACGTCTTAATTGTCGCCTGAAGATCGCATCAGATGTTGGGCTGGACTGTTGAGGATGGACTAACTAGGCGTGTAATGGAAGTGAGATTGATGCACGAACTGAATGAGGGATCTTGTATTTTATTATTAGGCATAAAAGGGTTAAGTGTGATTACGAGTAATTAATTAAAAACATGAATTTAATAATAGTCGTTCAATATAAAAAACACAATAATAACTAGATGGCATGTTTAGCGATGCGTTGTATTAAAATACATTTATAACATACAAATATGAAAACCATCACTCCAATTCACTGTCGGGATAGGAAGAGAAGACATATTACCCGAATTTCCTATCTTGTCATACGTGTACATCATTCGCCTCTTCTACATGTGTAAACTTTCTTATAAATTATTTCAAATTGAGCGGCTTTTTTTAAATTTTAGATAATACACAGATGGCGTTGCGAACTTGCCTGGGTCTTGTGACATTTGAAAAGTGTAATGTATGACATTTATAAAAATGAAGTCGTATACAATACAACAACGCGTTCAAATTGAGAATTATTTTATGTATTGTAATCTCCGGAAATGATGATGTTAATTGGCCACCAAGATCAATGTGATCTGACACCGTTGGACTATTTTCTCTGGGGTTACTTGAAAAGCCAGGTCTATGGTATAAGAATGACCCCCAATCAATTCCTGAGTTGAAAGACGAAATTATTCGCGTTATTGGTGAGTTAGAACCGCAGTAATGCCAAAATGTCATCGAAAATCTTGACAAAAGAGTGGACATCTGTGGAGCTGCAACATGTGGACATTTGGCGGATATTGTTTTTTTGTGTTTATATGTCATACATTATACCAACTTCAATGACCAATAAAAAGTTTTTTGAAATCAAAGGCAATTGTGTGTTTTATTCAAGAATTTAAAAAAATTGAATTTAAAAAACCGCTTAATTTGAAATACCCTTTACTACTACGATTTTCTGACTTTTACGTTTCTTTTTTTCGAAATATCATTCACTTGACTCAATCATAATTTCCTTGGTATTCCTCTTTCACGCATTTTGCTCGTATTTACACTATAAATTTGATTTGATAGTCTTTATTTTTTCATTCGTTCAACATGCCTAAACCATCTTCATCTTACCCAACACATCAGCCTAAAGTTCACATTCATCCCCACTCACCTTATTACGTATTCTGTCATAGATTGTCACTCCATTTTTCTTCTCTGTGCATGTATTTATACAGTATTTATTAGCTTAATTTCTCACTCAATATAATTTATTGATCAATTTATTTAGAAACATAATTGTAAAATATAGTATATTGCAGTACAGTAATCATTTCCAACTAATCGGACCAGAGTTTCGCAGATTAGTTTCAATTGTTCAATGAAATATGACCTATTTATATTTTGAAAGACATAGCCTGAATCCGTTGAGGTAGTATTGTTTACAAAAAACTGTAACACAATGGAATAGTTAAAAAGTTTACGAAAGGTAAATAAAATTGGTGTTTTATTGAGAAAAAATTACCTCATTGAAGAGCGATGTAATATTTTTCATGTTGAATTTTGAAACAATTTAACAAGGGTGAGATATTTATGACGACGATATAGTTGATAGAATAATTATTTTGCGACCCCGGAGTTTTTATGTTTGATTATCGATTATAGGGTATGTAAGTAAAATCCGAGCTCCAGTGTATTACATTGCAAATTATTATACGTAAAAAAATCTGGCGGGTTTATTAAAGTTTTCCAACCAATCAGACAAAAATAAAGAAAGGGGGTTAAGGGAATGTTAAAATTATTAAAATTGTTGTGAATTTGGTCAAAATTCATTACAAATAACAATAAAAAGGAGACACCATCAATCGGTGGAAAAATAATCTGGAGAGGAAATGCAAATCGGGAATCGAGCACGTAACATTGATTTGAATTAAAATAAAATTCAATTAATTGCTTTTCGAAACAATAATTAAGGAACCAGTATAAAATTAGTTGGTGACTGGTTCCAGAGTTTCATAGTACGAGTATATACAACAAAGGACCATTTAAAAAGATGACCAGTGAAATCCGGATGCCAATAAACAATTTCTGGTTGAGGGTAGAACAAGTCCAGTATCGGAAAGATGGGAGATAATAGTTAAGGGTATTTATTATACGAGTAAAAAGCGACAATACGTGAACTTGGCTCATATTCTTATCGATATTTAAAAAAAAATCTAACGAGGCTTTATTTATTAAAATAACATTCCTCTTATTTAACTCCCACACAATTTGCACTGTACATTTATTTTGTTAGCCTTTCTTCATTCATTCGTTCTACATATCCAAACCATCTCAAAGTCCTCGATTATATCGCCTGTTGAGAATCATAGTGACGAAACTCCAAAAAATAAATTTTCGAGTTAAGTCTTCCAAATGGCACTAAAATGACTCATTTTTTACGTGTGTCAGTGGCGAAAGTATATTTCAACTCCTTGACGCTTCAAGTCTTAACTCGAAAATTTATTTTTTTGTAGTTTCGCCACTATGATTCTCAACAGGCGATATAGTGTGGCCCATGAAAAGCTGAAGGATGTACATCGCTGTACTGCGCACACTGCCATCGTCACCCTGGCAGTGTGCGCAGTGGATTCATCCTGTTGAAACCATATTTCCTGATTATCTTCGACCACTGGGCGTAAAATAAATCAAGCATTGTTCTATACAGGGCCCCGTTGATTTTTTCTGGCTGACCTTCCTCATTTTCAAAGAAATAGGGACTAATAACTCTTTCAGCCATAACATCGCGCCAAACAGTGCATTTTTGGGGATGCGATAGATGCTGATGTAATTCTCTGGGATTCTCAATACCACAAAATATGCAGTTTTGTTTGTTGATGTACCCGTTTAAATGAAAATGGTCCTCATCATTCAATATCAAGTTGATCAAAAAGTTGTTGTTATCTCTGGCTAGGTGTTGAAATCGAATGGCGTACTTCAAGCGCTACTAAGTATCTTGAGATAGTAAAGCTCTATAACCTGTAAAAAAAGAAGATTGAAAATGAACAAGTTATGACTTTTTCAAACCCTTCAGTCTTTCAGTGCCCACACTGTATATAATACATCAGGCTTAAGTTCACTTTTATCTATAATCACTTAATTCGGTATTCTGTCATACATTGTCACCGTATGTATTCTTCTCAATGCACGCATTTCTACAGGATTTATTCAACTCCTGTCGTCAGTCTTTTTCCACGTTCACATTTCACTTCCATACATTGAGTTAGAACTAGAATACTGTTGTGGACTATCATTTTAATAGATTTTGATACTATCTGGTTGTTATAAAATTCATTTAATTGCTACAATCTTTCATTGCTTATCCTTACATCACATTTATTTATCATTCCCACTTTACTATCACCACCTTTTCTTATATTTTACTTTAATACAATATATAAATATTAAGTTGTTAACATTTAACTTGTTATTTTATTGTATGATAATGCATAAAAATAAGATTGTTTCCTTTTATAACTGGGTATTAGTTGTATTAGAAACAATTATGTAATGGGAATAGAAGAGAGATTGCTGGCCACAAAGTTTTATAGGGGAAAATTATATGCAGTATTTACACAATTATTTAAAACATACACCAATCAAAATACTCCAGTTAATTCAATTTCTCACGGGGAAAGTCAAATCATCTCGATTCAAAGTTGTTCGGACGTAATAAAAACAATATTCCTTAATTTTATATGAATCTTAAATTCTTTCGATTTATTTTACCATAATTCAGGCGATATCTCTTATTGAGCTGTACGTCGACTATCTTCTTAAAAAAATATAGATTACATAATAATTTATGACAGATGATTATTATAAAATATAACAAATACGCTGTTTTTTTTACTGTGAAACATAATTTAGACTTTTTTAAGGTAGATACAAATGTATATCAATAACAACGTTGACGTATAAGAATTAAAGAATAAAGGGAAAATTAATAAAATGAACTCAAAAATATTGTTTAATTGGGTGACGTGATAATGTTTTAGGGAATATGTCAATAATTATAATATACGGACAATTTATATAGCTGTTTACGGACGGTTGTCCCGAATGGGAAGATGATGAGGATGGTCGTTGTTTTAATAAAACTCCTTTGAAATCGGAATATGGAAAGAGGTATTTTATTGTAAAACGTCGGTATTTATAATATTTGGAATGTGTGTAGAAAGGCGCAGAAGATATGTCGCTGTCTCGTTCTCGCTAAACAATATTTATTGTTACACGTCCCGTATTTATATGATTTGTAGAAAGGCGCAGAAGATATGTCGCTGTCTCGTTCTCGCTTAACAATAACAAGCGGCTCGCGCTGTGATCACAGGGAGTGAGGATCGCTACAGCTGCTTTTAGATAGTAGACTAATCAAGGACGCTCCACCTCGGGATTCAAACCCACTATTATTGACAGATTAAAAATATTACAAAATAAATAAATATAAATGATGTGTAAGGATAGGAAGGTGATGGCTGCAGCCATTAGATAAGTAACTTCTCTGCATCTGCATATGTTTTGAAAAACATATTTGGTAAGAAAAGCGCAAAACTTAGCAGAGGAATAATAACTACAAAGAAACCTTTGAAGATCTTCTGGTACATGATGGTAATACATTTAGCTGTAGGTGGAGTGTAGTGTTCATTCTTAATCATTAATTTTGATAAAAATCTCCCAAAAAGGGTTGTTTTTAAGTGCTTCCTAAAGCTGCACACTCCATTCATATCTTTGATTCTTTGAGAAAGACAAAGATCTATCAAATTTAAATGTTATTCGGGAAAACAAACGTTAACACTGCCCAACTGTGCTTAAAAACTCCGCCAGCCACGGTGCTGGACGTTAAGCGTCCAGTAAATGTGTATTTTAAATTAAAATTATGCAAAATCTGCTAGGTTATTTTTTGTAATTAGCTATAAAAACCATTTTACTATGTATTAAAACGTCGAATAATCAAATAAAATATAAGTCCTGGTCACTCGCTATCCATCACAGGGTGGCAAGTGTTAATAAAACGTAAAGATCCTTAATTCATATTTCATTCAACTAATATAAGACTCGCTCTGTCGTTGGCGTATTTCAATCAGTGCCTCGAAAACCATTGTACTTCCTTACAGTGACGTAGTGTGTTTTTTGGTTTCCCCATTATCTTTCTTTACGACATTCTCTCCTATTTTATAGCCATCCAATGATAATTCTTTTTTTAGTGTTAAAATTTTGTCTTTTACCATTTAATTTCTTTGTTCTAATTAATTAGTCGTGTTTTGTCTTACACTGGAAACGAAATTTTAAAATCTTTTTTCTGGTTATTTGGAAGAGATTGCCCTTCTTTCTGTGGTGTTCAAATAAATATGGAATTAATTAATTAAGAATGAATACGAACTAGGGATTAATGTAATAAAACGAGCACTTCGAAGTAGTTTGGACATGAGTAACGAATCAAATATACAGCGTGAATCTTAGTGCGAGTTATGAGGTAAGAAAACCGACAAACGTATGTTAGAACCGACTAAATTAAATGTTGGAAAGTCCAGGATTCAGAGAAATAAAAAAGGGTTCTGTCGAAATTTGATTTGTTATAAATCAAAACATAAATTATAACTATAATTTGGTTAGTTTCCTGGTTCGGTTCGATGTAGTTCTCATGGGCCGTCTCAGAGCTGATTCCCTGGATGTTCGGGCCCGCAATAAACACGTTTATCCGGGTGCAATAAAAATTGATATCGTTAAAGCGCATTTTTTCTTCTCGTTTTGGGGTTCCTTCACAAGGAGTTGTAAAATGAAGCTAGCCATAAAAGTTACCTTGAAGTCAAGTGACCACACTTTATTCCACTGTTTAATCAAATTTACATAATAAAAGTTCTAGTTTTCAGTCTTTGTTTTTAAGTAATTTTATTAATTTAATTTATAATTTAAAGACTAACACAAACAAATATACAGTCATAATTCAATTGGAATGCGCTGTAGAGTAAAATCAAGGAAAGTTAAGTTAGACTGAGTGAAATATATTTTGAAAAAATAAAGGTAAAACGTCAGTAAAATTGTTGGCGTTACATGAGAAGGTGTCTGGATATATGTATAGATGAGGTTACAGGAAAGTCTGACGCTCTGTTCCTTCTGTCTACTCCAATAAGAAACGGCGTAATGGTTTGTATATGTGTATATATTTATTTAATGATTTATTTTACATTGTACAAATATCGGGTTTATTGCCAAGTGACAATCTTATTTTTTATAAAAGTTTTTAAAATTTTTGTTATATAAAATAAATACCTGCAATACCAACATAATAATAATTAAAAAAACACAAATTCCAAGAAATAAAACAAACAAAGTAATCGGTGGCCAGAAGAAAGAGAGAGCAATTGGAAACATACAAGGTAATCGATGGCCAGAAGAAAGAGAGAGAAATTGGAAACACACAAGGTAATCGATGGCCAGAAGAAAGAGAGAGAAATTGGAAACATACAAGGTAATCGATGGCCAGAAGAAAGAGAGAGAAATTGGAAACATACAAGGTAATCTATGGCCAGAAGAAAGAGAGAGAAATTGGAAACAAGGATGAAGTCCCTGTAGGGATGTTTTCGAAACATGTTAACAATGGTGCGAGTCTTATTATTAGCTGGTGTCTGTTTCAAAGTATAACAGCCTGAATAGTTCAATACAATATGAAAAATTAAGTACTCTGAGTTACATACTCGTAGAAGTTTGTAAGAATTTTGAAAATAAATATATAATTTTTTCTTCGGTATCTTTTGAATTGTTTTACACTTTTGTTGTATACTCGTATCATATGGTACAACCTGGCGTGCTTATTACTGCGTTACAATATCTTCTTACCAACTAGAAAGGTGTTAAAGAAACTTTATGTAAAAATCAGTTAGAATATATTTTAAATAAATTGGGTCCTATGGAGAATCAAACTCACAGCCACCGGGTTCTATGACAGACAGACAGACTTACTAGGCTACAAAGGTCGTTATGATCGTATGGTAAGCGTAATTGAAGAAATGCATTTTTTCAGTAGCAGTTAAATTAACAGAAGAGGAAATGTGAGTGGAAGGCGTGTTCGGGGAAGACCAAGGAAAGTGTGGTTGATCAAGAGAATGATATTCTAAAAATGTAAAATGTGAAAAGTTTGAGACTATTCAGTTAAATGAGACAATGTGAATAGTCAGTGATACTCTGAAATCAATTCCTTTGGCATGAATTCCAGTTCTTGCAAACCTGCTGCCTCCTAAATTAACTTCGGTCGGATATCTCCATCTAGTCAGTGATCATAAGATACTTTTTCAAGAATTTGATCTTCAATGAAAATTATAGTATACCATGAATCGTTTAAGGTGTGACCACAGTTGCAGTGTACACATATTGAATAATTAGGGGTTCATTGACTCCTCGTTGGATTATTTCGTGAAATGGTTAGATTAAAGTCAGACTGTCCATCCCACCCTCAAAGAGTGTCCCATATAATCGTGGGATTCGTGGGAAATAAAAAAGATTCACGGGGCTACTCCTAAGTCAGTATTATGGATGACAGACCTGAAGTCTGACTGAAAAACCATATGAGTAACCTCTGAGATGTTAAGTTCATGTATAAAATACGTATGATATACATGTATCATGCTGTGCCCCTTGCGGGGTAGACGGAGAGAACAGATCCCCAAACTTTTATATCCATGCACACAACTTTCTCCTTCTCAACATGCATACATTCAGCGTGGCATAATACTTTATTATTCATACTTTTTTACTTTATATCCTTTTAAAATCTGGTACACTTGACCCAGAAGATGTATAAAAGTAAGATTGATACTGTGAAGATGCGTACACTAAGAAAAAGTAGTAAAATGTCAATGTATGAAAAAAGGTGGAACGAAGACTTCATAAACGCAAGCTTGGATAAAATTGTTGTTTTAAGTAAGATGAAGAAAGTAGCTTTAAGATAGTTTAAATATTTAGAGTGAAATAATGACTAAACGAGTATACAAGTCAGACGTCCAAGGTGTGCGTGGAAGAGGTAGACCGGGGAAAACATGGATGGATCAAATGTACAAAATGTGGTCACCATATTGTGGATAGAGTTGGTTTAAGACATCTTGGCTCATAAAATTGCCATGTAACGATTTAGTGGTCTGATTATAGCAGGGTCACGCTGATGAGGCCTTAAACAGAGTACGGCCTGAGACAGTGCTGTATAGGGACAGGGTGGACTGGTAATTATCATTGGCCTTGTTAACATTATAACCCATAAAATATAACCGAATTGCGGTTCGTGCGCCTGAATTGGTTCAATTCATACTTAATACACGCATAACATTTAAGATATAACTTTATTAAAGGGTTTTCCATTTAGATAATGTCTTGTTATTCGTGTTTTCGATAAATATCGAGTGAGTTACGATTTGGTTTCACTTTCAAACATTTCTTTATGAAAAATCTTATTTGTTGTGTCTTAGAGAAAATAAATAGTTAAGGCGTTAACACTGTGGACTTTTTAAGACATTTTAAGTGATTTTCTAAAACACTGTTTTTCCACATAAGACAACAATATGACTATACCAGTTTTAAGGGTTTCACTTCATCATTAGGTAAGCTCAAACAAGTCTTTTTTGAACTCCTATGATGTTGAAGTGAAAACTTTGAAACCATAGGGTCGTGTGTACTCGTATCATAAGTGAAAACCAGAGGGTCGTGTGTACTCGTATCACAAGTGGAAAAACAGTGTTTTAGTAAATGAATTAAAAATTTATTAATATTTTAGACCCTTCTCTTATTCGTATGTTTATATGCTTGATAAATCTCGAGCGAGTTAAGGACTGGTTTCATTTTCAGACTCTTCTTAATTAAAAATAGTATTTGTTGTATCTTAGAGAAAAGCGTCTATATTTTGAAATCGTTTGAATAATTCAATTTGAATGTTACTGAAAATAATGTTTTGATGATTGACATTAAATAATAATCCGTAAAATCTTAAGACATGATAGTTTGATGGGGACGTCATATGTGGTCTAGATAATAAGTAACCTGTTTTCTAATCCCGGGGTTGCGAGTTTTAATGCGAACGAAAATCAAATAAAAAATAAACTGTTTTAGTTTGGTTTCCATTTAAGGCTTGTTTACCATATTTCTGGTTGAAAAGATGAGATTGATTATTTTTGCAATTATACACAGATAAATATGATTTGATGGTTAAATAACTCTCTGTTAAACACCAACCCAATGACTCGAAGTTATTGAATTGATTTTTCGAAACGATAAATTTAACGTAATGTTTAATTTATTTTAAAATCTGTACAGTACGAGTATATCTTGGGATTAGTGACTGCTATGTGAAAATTATTTGAGCGCTATAAACATATGTTAACAACATAAACAAAACTTACCTCTGCTTTTTTTTCATATAATATATATGGTATAGCCGAATTTTAAGTTAACAATCGACTTCTTCCATGGCGTACTTGGTAATATATCTGACTTCCTACCCATGAGTTGTGAGCTCGAACTCCGCCAACTCTCACTTTAAAAAAATCAGTTTGTTTCTCACTTAAGGTATCATTATCCTCTTTGTAGTACTCGTACGTTGGAAGAGACTGCCTCAGAGCAATACTCCTACGAGGATATACTGTATACAACGGAAGTGCTATAAAACACAACCAAATAGCTCTGCTTCATGATGTACTGTTTTTTTATTGGAACTTTTACACAAAAAATTAATAAACTAAATATTTTACCCGATTCGAAAAGTTTTTACGCATTTAAAAAATGTAAGATCTAACTTAATTTTAAATATATGTACCGTTTTGTTACACTATATTTCATGTAACGTTAGAATTCTATCTAGTAGGACTTTTTATTTTTTTTGACGACGTTTTATACTTTCCTTGGTTATTTTCTGCAACGTCTTATATTTGCAGGACTGTACACTGTGCCGCCCCGCCCTTAGGCAAGCAAGAAAATTTCGCTCTTACGTTTCTTTAAACACTATAATTTATATATAATACTAAAAAGTTTTCTAAATCGTTACTAAAACTCAAGACATAATTGGATTTATTTTTCTATTATTAGCATACCTACTCATCTACTCACATTGAAAAAATATCACATCATGAACAATAAAATATATAATTCCTTCCTATACTATATAGAATCTATCTAAAGACAATATGTACCTACTCACATATCACATGATATAAAATAGTAGCAAATGAGAGTGGTCCAGGAATATTAAAAAAAGTATGGCTGAATCAAGTGAATGATATTTAAAAAAAAAGGAAATACGATGAACTCTGTGGCCTAGGGTAAGACGCTTTTCTCCCAACCCGAGGGTTGCAGGTGCGATTTCCGCTAAACCTAGATTTATTTAAAAAAAGATTCTAGTCTACTTTTCACTTAAGGACTCTTGAACATCTATCTGGTTGGTTGAAAGATATTGCGACATGGCAATACACCCACCAGGCTGTAATGCACATAATGAGAGTATAATACAATGTAAGCAGTAAGAGGAATCGTGAGAGTTGTATGGATGTGGAAGAGATGAAATATGTGTCAAGATAGGAAAGTCTGGTGCTATTTTCTCTCTGTCTACATCAACAAGCAAATTACCTAATTTTATGTATGTGCGTAACAATTCTATTTACTGATTCAAAAGGGCGGCAGGGTGTATTTTATTATAGGCTGTTATGACGTGTATCCGTTTCATGACTCGACGTAAAACTCATTGTTTTAAGGTCTACCACATGTTCTAAATAGTTTTTTAGAAAATTTGTTATTTTTTTGCGTTGCATCAAATTTCATTTAAGTCAGTAGTTCTCAATCTTGAATATAAAGTCAACCAAAAAATATGTTTATCTTATATTTGCTGCCCGCTTGGAAGTGCCGCCCTAAGGTTGTATCTTACTTACCTATTGTCAGGGACGGCCCTGACATTTGATTGTATATTTATTTAGAAGTTTTTTTAATTATTCGTAGCACGTGCCAAAACCATCTCAGTATGCTCTTCTTCATCTTACTTATTGTATTGTATTATAATAGTATTAACTACACATTCATATGATGCATTGTAAACCATACATTGTATGACCTAGTGGGTCTAATGTCACGTGGCAATAGCTTTAAACAAACATGAAACACGTTAATGCATTTTTTTAGTGAAAACCATACTTTTAAGAAAAAAAAATATCTACGGAATCAAGTCTACAACCTCCTGTTAGGAAAAAAATACATTGCACCAACTAGGCTACAGATGTTCAATTAAATATTCTATTGGTTAACAAAACCAACGTTTGAAATCATTAGATCTTATCTCAACTATTACTTAACAGATATTTCCGTCTCTTCCGTATCGAACAACTGCTAACAACATAGTTCTTGGCAACTGATTGATATATTGTCGTTGAATGTCACAAGAAGTCTTATATAAATAAAATTCTTTTTTTTCCCTCTCAAATACCATCGGGACACTGGCTTGAATAATTCAGAAGGTCTGAAACCGTTGGACGGGTGTAATTGCTAATAAATTGTTTAAATTGTTTAACATTTACTTAATGTGCTGCTGAAATAAAATATTCGAGTCATTAAGATGCTGTGACCAATGTTGATTTCAACTGATTAGTTAGAAAACGTGGTTAAAGTAATGTTTTTAACTCTTTAGGAACTGCGTTTAGTTTAATAATTAACCAATTTGGTTATACGTTTTGAAGTAATTGAGAAAACGAAACGGTTCGTTATCTGGACTTACATATATGGAATGAAAAAATAAAATAAAAGATTTAACAATGAATTACACGTTTAACTATCTTGATTCACACAAAGGTTTGAGATAAGCTCATTCAATATTTCAAATGGATGTATATTTACGAAAAAGGATCGACAGCGGAAAATTTATTTTATAATTGAGTTGTCAAGATGCAAAACGCGCCCCAGAAGACAGCGGGTGTCAAAATTCGCTCTGCGCATAATTTAATAAAAAAATGTTTAATTTTTCATTGTGTTCTTGTTAAATGTTATCATGGGACTGCTATTATTTATTTCTTAAGATATAAACCAGAAAATATATCACGATAAAATTTAATTTACATTTGAAATAGTTAATTACTATTTACTCAAAATCTAAAAAATAAATAAACAGAGCAGGTTTTGCACCTTGACGACCATATTCATACCATCAACTATTCACCTACATTCTCAGAATATAGGACAACTTTTTGGTCAGGAGTCATTTAAATTATTCTATAATACGGACGTTGCTATATTTATTTTTGGTCAGGAGCTATTTTAAATATTATTCTATAATACGGGCGATGATACATTTGTTTTTGGTCAGGAGCCATTTAAAATATTATTCTATAATATGGACGTTGCTATATGCATTCCGGTGTACTCCAATCGTCTCACTTCAGGTGTGTCATTGGATTCAGTACACCGATGAGGCCGGTGACTATGCTGGTGTACAACAGCTCACTCATTTGAAGAGGAGAAAAAAAGAAGAATAATGAAACGAAAACTCCACAGCTTCGCTTTTCAACGGAATTGACGTTGTCGCGAGGGGATCCTCGACAACGAGACCCAGCAACGACGATATAGTCGTATCTATATGTCATGTCTTCGCTTTACATATTTTTAAAATTAACGATACCTACTCGTTAAGTGTACAAAGAATGTTAAATACAAAAGTGTTAAAGTTAAGCATGATTCTTAGAATTTTTAGAATGACACGTTTAAGTTTGTAATAAACTTGATTTAGATCTTTATAATGGGTTCAAGTTATTTTTTTAGTCAAATAATTATGTCTAATGGTTAAGTCCTAGTTCTTCCATTGTTTGTTCAAATAATTCCATACCTATACCATTTCATACCCTATATACAATAATTCCAGTCTTTTGAGGACTTTTAAAGAACTTTTTTGAACTCGTTAATTAATTATTGTGGCATTTTTTTCTTCTATTTTTGTAATTTTTTTCCCCGTGGTGAAGAAGATTTGAGGAGTTGCACCTGTATGATTTCATTGTTTACATTTTGTTTTCAATAATTTGTATTTGTTCTTTTTTGTCCAATTTGTTTCAATATTATACGATATACTGAATTCTTGAGACATTGAGTGTTGTGGGGACGATTTTTGTCCATTATTGTGCTTGGGGTTTGCACATTTTTATTTTTTGAATATATACATTAATTTGTATTCCCCCTTTCGAACTGATGTCAAGAGTGACACCTGATGTGGCTCATTGAGGGCTATACGCCTGTGGACGGCTCCATGTTGTGTTGGTAACATATGATTTTGTACTGTTAAATGCGCTTGTTTCTTTCTAATTATTTTTGTTTTAATTAATTGTTTAAACATTTTTTTATAATATTCTGTCCTTCTTAATGTTTTTTTTTTAAATATATAAATAACATGTAAAAATATTTGCAGGTGGAACCAACGCAAATTAGAGTTACTGAGGAAATTTAATCGTCAAATTGTTAAATAATTCAATATATTTTATTGTATTAAAAAAAAACGATTGCCATTGGACCAAATTAATGTGAAAATAATGCTGGAGATAGTAAAAATACGAATAATATGGTTTCATTTCGAGAAGCTCAACACTTTTGGTATGATTTACGAGGTGCCCAGTCAGGAATGTTATGGATATTTTGTTTTTGGTAAACACTCCCGGCTGGGTTTTGTTTGCATCGGTAAAAAAGAGTCTCAGGTTCGAAATGACAATAATGGGATACGAATCCGCCCCGTCATTCTACAGGCTACTGCTATTGTTGTCCAAAAATACTCGTACGTGTCAGGTGAACGGAAACTTTGAATTGTGTGATAAAGTATATTCACAAAAACTTAACTATTAATAAATGTGATTTTTCTAACGCCGTTATTAAACAGAAATTAATAAAAAATGCCTCAGTAACAATGTATTTATGAAAATGTAATGCAGTGTAATACTATATTATTGCATTGTATTACACTTTCGTTGTATGCTGTACAACCTGGCGAGTTTATTGCCTACCAGGTTGTACTGTACATATACTCGTATATAGCTCACATCTTTAGCTTGGGCCACTTCCATCTACCTAATTCCTTATGTACACTCTTCTATTAAAAAGGTTGGTAGGGAGAGATTGCCCTTTAACGTTCCCTTGCGAGTTCCTGTTGCAATCCAGATTATTTTTAAAGGATTTCAGTCTGGTTTTCACTTAAGGCCTCTTAAACATCTTTTTGGTCGCTTGGAAGATATTGCCACATGGTAATAATCCCGCCAGGTTTTACTGTATACAAAGAAAGTGTAATACAATGCAATGTAATACGATAAATTACAGTACAAATAAATAAACTCAACAAACGTTTTTAACTTTTATCTCTCTCAGAATTTGATCCATTTGATCGTGTCATGTTTTTCTAGATTTTTACAAACTTCTTGTATCTTCTATAATAATTGTATAGAGAATTCAATACATTTTTCATCTTTTTTTTATGTAGGCGAACCATCTCAATTGTATTCTTAAAATGTTAAGCACTGCACTTTCTTTCAATCCAATTTCTTTCCTCATGTCTTCCTTCCTTATTATGTCATACATTGATTTCTACGCAACTCTCTAATTTCCACTAGTTTTTGAGTACCATCGAGAATAAAACTCAAACCCCTGTGGTAAAAGACAAACTTCTTAACCCCTTGACTAAGGTGATCGTCTTTTGTATCACTATGCTTCGATATGAAAAATATTTATGTTCGCTTTCCACTGGTTTCCAACCCATTTTTAAAGGACCTCCTTTGAGAATATTAATAAAAATATCACAAATGCTTAATCAATAAAAGCCTCTTTAGGATGATGGCTGAATGAGATGTTTGGGACAGGACGTGATGGTAAAAGGGTATCTTTATGACGAATGAAAAGAGCTATTAATTTTTTGTTACGATTGGCTCAATAATACACTTAATCATTTAAATAAAATGGTAACAAATCTGAGTTCTTTATCTCTATAAAATAAGTCTTCGACAATAACGTAATTCTGCTTGGTGAAGTTTGGTAATATTTTGTGGTATACATACATAACATATATTGAACTTAAATATACATTTAATTATTAAATAGTTTTAAAACAATGACTGTAATTTATTATTACTACTGCTTTTTGTATCTTCATGTTAGTTTAAGATAAAGTTTTGTATTTTTTGTCAATAATTTTAAGTACTTGTATAACCTGTCACATGTTCATTTGTATATAAAGACACTGTTGTGACGTTAATTAAATAAATAAATAAAGATATTTTTTTAAGTTCTTTAAGAAATCATTGTAAAATTAAACTTTCGGCTTTCATTGAATAAGGTCCGAATTCATGGTTCGGCCTAAATAGTACATATTCACTTCTAACCTTAGAAAATCGTGATTTGTATTCAGAGTATGATCTCAAACGTTTCAATCTTTCAAGTCAGGCACTTAAACATTTGGCTCACTTATTTAGGGAAGTTACCACAAATTTGTACGAATTTTAATTTTAAATACTAATTTCTTCAGTACAAAATGGTTAATGTTTATTATTTAGTGTTAAGGTCAAGTTATTGAATCGGGCCTAAGTTATTTTTGACAACAGCCGTGGTCTAATGGGTAAGATGCCTGTCTTTTGATCCAGAGGTTGCGGGTTCAATTCGTGCTGGATCCCAGTTTTTATTTTTTTAAAAGGAGGTTTTCAGTCTAGTTTTCCCTTGAAGTCGCATAAACATCTTTTTGCATCTACTGTATAAAAATAAAATGTTATATATGATTCGCTCGGGCGCTGTTATAGCTGTTAAACGTAGTTTGTCCAATACAAGTGCGTTCGAGTCCCGAGATAGAACGCCCTTGAGGAGAGTGTGCTGTCTAAACGGCGCTACATAAAATTCTATGGCGTTTTGGTAAAGAAGTACAAGTCGTCAATTACTTATTTGTCAGTTTGAAGTTTTGCAACACTTGTATTCCTGAAATACAGACCTCAGGTAAATTTTAAAGGCAAACTTTGAATATATAAATCATTTATGTATTCAAAGTTTACCTTTAAAATTTACCTGAGTTCTGTATTTCAGGAATACAAGTGTTGCAAAACTTCAAACTGACAAATAAGTAATTGATGACTTGTACCTCTTTACCAAAACGCCATAGAATTGTTCTTTGAATATATGACAGAAACTCTATACAGCAGTCCAAACTCCAAAGTAATACGAGATACCGACATTTTTTTAATGCATATTCGTAGGCTATCTACCCACATTAGGATGACCTCTGTCATCACTGTTAAGCCAAAAATTCAATGATAAAGGTCAATATAATAATTGAAAAATAACAATTAAAGATAATTTAAGTACACAGCTGTGAAACATTAAAAAAAATCAGTGGACCTATAACTGGAAAAGTTCTTCAAATAAAGAAGAAAATCTATATTCATTGAATGTGTCTAAGTAAACGCTTAAGTGTCGCGGATTGATTGATTTCAAACGTTGTCTATTTCTATTCAAGTTCCTTAGCGGGATGTCTTCATTGTATCTTTCGAATTTGTGGCTGAGAGATGTTCCTTCGAGAGTAGAACTTTGAGTCGATTTCGTCGCGGATTGATTGATTTCAAACGTTGTCTATTTCTATTCAAGTTCCTTAGCGGGATGTCTTCACTGTATCTTTCGAATTTGTGGCTGAGAGATGTTCCTTCAAGAGGAATAGAACTTTGAGTCGATTTTGTCCTCAACGAATAAATTGATTGTTTCAAATCAATTCAATAGGGCGGGGTATTATGATAAAGTTTTTGCCGTTGCTGACCACGTGTACGGTTTACCTCTAAGTGTTCGATATATGGGTGGCGTGTTCAATTTTAGGAAGCACTAGAAGACAACGCTTTTCGGGAAGACTTATCAAAATTTTGTGAATATATTTTAACATTGCACACACACAATATAACACACCTAAAGCCAAATGTGTTACTATCATATATCGGAAGAACTACAAATGTTTACAACTGAGTTTTTAAGACCGTTACTATTCGCATACGGAATCATGTTGTTGAATAAATTTTCCGATACTGTTTTATTACTCTATCTTTATTATTAAGGATTCTTAATTTAGGAACAGCCCTTTTCGTGAATTCATTACGCGATACATAAGACTCTTGTCCACGCCATTGAGGAACATATGTATGATAGAAATGTCAATACATGAGTTTTAATCTGTTATATTTTTACTTGCTCTATTTAAGTAATGTCAAGTAACATAATATAAAGGAAATAAATTTCAATACGTGAGTTTTATTGTGTTATTTTTTCACTTGCTCTGGTTAAAAAAGTTCAAATAATATATTAGGTGTTAACATAAGTTGTGTCCATTCTTACCAAATTTCAAAATGAGCACCAAAAGTAAAACAAAACGGTAAAGGTTATACGTCATTCGAAAGAAAATTTTCTGCTCTACGAGATATTGTATTTACTTTTACGTTACATATATTATTTTATTTAATTACAAGCCTTCAAAATGGAATGTTAAGTAGACGAAAGCGAGCATTTTCGACACCTCCTTCTGTTCGCGTTCAATCGAGATAATAAAGCTGTCAAAGCTGGTCGCGATATTTGCGAAGTTTACGGTGAAGATGCTATGAATGAAAGAACAGCTCGTCGATGGTTTTTGTGTTTCAAAGATGGTAATTTCGACCTGAAAGACATGGAGCGTTCCGGACGGCCAGTGGACTTTGATGAGGACCGCTTAAACCATATTATTCATAAAGATCCCTTTCAAATCAAGGTAGAATCAATGAATAGACTGATTTAAATATTATTTTTCATCACCAGTAATGATTCGGTAAAGGAACCTTTGCTTGTGGCCATGCGTAGCTCGATGACGCGCAAGCAAACCAGCAGAAATTGTCGAACGTTGATTTTTGTTGTTTTCACTCAAATCACGTGGAACCCAAGCGCCGAACTTCTGGACTTTCCCTATTGATTTAAGATAGCGGTATATAGTCATGCGACAACAATTCATCTGCTCAGCCAATTCTACGGTGGTTTGAAAGAAATCTTTATGAATAATATGGTTTAAGCGGTCCTCATCGAAGTCCACTGGTCGTCCGGAACGCTCCACGTCTTTCAGGTCGAAATTACCGTCTTTGAAACGCAAAAACAATCGACGAGCTGTCGTTTCATTCATAGCATCTTCACCCTACACTTCGCAAATATCGCGACCAGCTTTGGCTTTCTTCCCTCGATTGAACGCGAACAGAAGGCGGGGCCGAAAATGCTCACTTTCGTCTACTTGACATTCCATTTTGAAGGCTTGTAATCAAATAAATTAATGTATGTAACGTAAAATCAAACACATCTTGTAGAGTAGAAAATTTTCTTTCGAGTGACGTGTAACTTTTATCGTTTTGTTTTACTTTTGGTGCTTTTTTTAAATTTGGAAAAAAACGGACACAACTTATGTTAACACCCAATATATACAGGAAAATAATTTCTATACGTAAAATATATAGTAAAGCAATTTTAGTACGCGAGTTTAATCGGTTATATTTTCATCTGCTCAAATGAAGTATTTTCAAGTAACATAACATATATGGCAAAGTAATTATAATACGTGAGTTTAAATCTGTTATATTTTCACTTGCCCTAGTTAAGTAATTTCATATGACATATATAAGTAGTTATAGTAAAGTAATTTCAATACGTCAAATATATACTAAAACAATTTTAATATGTGAGTTTTAATTTGTTATATTTTCACTTGCCCTATTTAAGTTATTTTAAGTAACATATAATACATAGTAAAACAATTTATTTTATTTATTTAACACTTTTATTACAAATACAATCTGACGGGCTTATTGCCAGGCGGCAATCTCTTCCAACCAACCAGACAAAAGTAAATGAAGCAAGTTAAGTGGTCGTATAAATCATTCAAATGACTATCCGTCCCCACGAAATCCATAAACACATACGTGCATATACCCACGAGCCCCACAAAGACGGACAATCACTCGAACATTCTTTTTCATATAAAGTGAGGTATCATCAATCAAAAGGAAAGGAATGGATGGTGGAGAGGAAAGGAAAATAAAAATCAGGAATGAAACACGTTATTTTAATGACTAGAAATTAAGAGTTTTTTCAGTCGCTTCATAAAGCATGCCAAAGACGAAGCGAGTCTTATATTGGTTTGTAACTGATTCCAGAGTCTCACTGCATGGACAGTAAAGGACGACGTAAAAAAAAGGAGCGGTGAACTGGAAAGGCCAATAGACAATCTCTGTTTGAGTGTAGCGCTAATCCATGATTGGAAAGACGCTGAAAAATTTCGGCTAGATAAGAGGGGGTGGCAGAACAGTTAAGGATATTATACAATAGAGATAGTATGCGAATTTGGCGTCTATTTCTAACATTCAACCAGTTCAATGCCTTCTGGTATGAAGTTATATGACCGTACTTTCTTAAGTTGAAAATAAATCTTCGACACACATTTTGAAGACGTTGTAATTTGTCCAGCTGTTCCTCTGTAACATCCAAGTAACAGACGTCTGCATAGTCTAGAATCGGAAAGAGCTGAGATTGTACGAGTAAAATTTTGGTATAAGTAGGTAGGAATCTTTGCAACACTTTAAGGGAATGAAGGCTGAAGAAAATCCTCCGGCTTACCACTCTACTTATAGTGAAGTAATTTCAATACGTGAGTTTTAATCTGTTATATTTCCACTTGCCCTAGTTAAAATGGTTGACATATAGTGTATTGGTAAGCATAGTTTTACTATTGATTTGGACTCCAACTGACGCGTGAATATCAGACTTACCATATATATCATGTATATTTATAGTATAACAATATTTCAAGCAGTTCATTAGAAGCGATACTTTAATGCGAGTCAAATTGATTTTTAATTGAGTTTGCAACTCAATATATGCGCTGCGTAGTGTGTAAATTAATTTTTAAACGTTTCCACATTACGTTTACGAGCGTGCAAGATAGGGAATATTGATGCGATTGTAAATCTTGAACAGCCATTTGGTTTTTAAATAACAATTAATGTTTATATTATAATTGTAATATTGTTTGGTACATGTCGGCGGCCGTGGTCTAACGGTTAGCGTTAAGTAAACAAGCGGGATCCCACGTTCGATTTCTGGCGGATTCATTTCTGGATTGATTTAACTCTTTGGCCATTTAACCATAGAACGTAAAAAAACGCCGCTTATTTTCTTTATTTTGTTTTACATTTGATACAGGTTTAACCCAATTATATCAAATAACAACAAAAAAAAAAAGAATTAAATAATAAGGTCTAAATATACAATAACATTATAACTTATGCCTCCCTGTGAAGTGATTCGTACTGTTACCTGCACAGTTTACTATGAAGTTACCTACACAGTTTACTATGAAGTTTAATTTTCAACTTATCCATCAAAATGTGAAAATCTAATTGTTTTTATTGATCTTATATTTTAACATCTTTTATAGTTTCTGGTTCAAATGCTGGAGAATGTTGTTACGAATTCCATGGACAGCAAGGCGAATTAACACTTCCACTCTCGGGAAGAACTTAGAATCACTGACAGATTATCAACAGAATGCCTTCGACGAGTCCTTCGATTTTTTGGGTACATTGCTCATGGCCAGACAGACAGTTTGGAGAAGTTTGTGGTTATTAGTGTATAGTGGCCTATATATTAGAAATTTTCTAAAACAAAAAAAAACAGGATTGTTGTACATCATAAACTTCTTGTATTACAATTTGTTTAGTCAAACACTGTTTGTTTCACTTTGTATAACGATATAACCCTACCGGTTTCAAGGTTTTCACCTAATCATCAGGGAAGCACAAACAATATAGTTTTATGGTTAAGGCATTACGCTCCACAGCGTTAATGCCTTAACTATAAATAACTTCTTGTAATATCGATTGAATTTAATTATGTTTTACTTTCCGTGTTGCAATGTTCGATTTCATTAGTATTTTCAAACACAATATTTTGAAAACTACATACTCGTATGTGTGTTGAAAAATCACTTTTCTTTTGTAAGATGTTCATACGTTCTCTTTTTTTATATGATTGTTTGTTTGATATGTAAAGTACTCTTAATTGTCGTTTATTTTGTCAATAAATAAATAAATGCACAGAAGGCAGAGAACGTAAATGATTTGATAAGTTAAATCTATTTGTAACCGTATCTAACCATCCTAATCAATAAATATCTTTACAATAGATTCTATAGTCTAACGACCATGCTGTATTATATTTAGGAATCTAATAAACATATTAGACAATATTCAAACCATAAAATACAGTCGTAAACCTGCTCTGAACCGCTCTACAGAATATAGCAGTAAATCATTATAATATTGTTGAACAATTTTACTGCCTTGTGTTTCTCGTGGTTGCAGTGGCCTGGATAAGGTTCAACCTGTAGCCCTCAAAGGGTTAAAATGAAAAAATAACATTCCTTGATTTTAAGCATGGATTTCCAATATTGTGAAGAAATAATTGATTTGAATTACATTTTTCATATCAATGAATGTCAATGAGTTTTAATGATTTTTATTGAGCGATATAAAATAATTGGAAAGTGAAGATGAATTGCAGAGTTTGTAAAGTAAATTTTATGAGATATGCAAAGCAAAATATATAATAATAAATGTTGCAAAATTCAAAGTAATGGTGATAAGAAGTGTGAAATGCGACATATGGGTGAATATTGAAAGCTTGGAGCACGTTGAGACATTCTGCTATTTGATGACTTAGATGATGGAAAAGTTATGAAGGATATCGATCGACATGTAGCGATAAGAAGCAAAATTAACGGGACACTAAAAAAATATAATATATGCTTGAATCAGATAATATTAAAGTCTGCTAAGATAATAGACCACAAGAGTAGTCTAGACCCAACTTTTATGTATGGAAGGGAACCGTGGACATGTACAATACTTTGGAAATGCGTGCAATGCGAAGAATGCATGTGTTGACAATTAATGATAGAAAATGGAATGAAATGATTAGTTATGAAAGTGAACTCAAGGCTGATGTATTGAGAAAAATAAAAGTGATCACTCTAAGATGGTTTTGGCACGTGTAATGAATTAACGAAGAAAAACTAACAAAACATATATGCAATGCAAATGTGAGTCAATGACGTGGTAGAAGAAAACCAAATAAATTATGGTTGGTTCAGGTGAATTATATTTAAAAAAAAAAGAAACTTAGAAAGTTGGAGAAATTTTAGGAAACGTTTGTGGAAGTATAAGGATGTGGGAAAGGTGAAGAATGTTTGTTGAGATAGAAAAGTCTGGTGCTTTGTCCTCACGGCGTATTTCGTCAGGGAGATGGCGTGATGGTTTATATATGTATGGACAAAGAAAAAAGCATTTGTAATAAATAAAAAAAAAAAATTTTTTTCTCGTCTCAATGCACCCCTGGTGGAATGTGATACCAGGCCATTAGTAAAAAGGCTAAAATAATTGTTTTAAAACAGTCTTTCAGAGCTATTTAGATTATCACTTTACCGAGAACTCGTTAGCCCAGGGTTGTTTTAGTCTTTTTGTGAGAACATTTATGACATGTATCATAACGCCTTTACACTTTCCTCTTTTATTCATTTGAGCTTCATCGAGTCTTATTTTAAGTGTGCATAAATTAATATTTTTAATTAGATCACGTACATTTTACTAATTTTTTTTCCTATTCGACGTAGTTAGCTTGTTTCTAACAGCGACTCAAAAACATTTACGTATTACTTCTTGATTAAGGTGTGTTTTAAATACAATATTATAAAAGTGTAGTGTTTATACTATATTACAGATTTTGAGATTAATAGTGTAAATATTTCATCTAATACTGATACTTGAAACATATTTGTAAAACCACAGGATGTTCAAAAATATATATCACTGTTAGAATGAATATAAATTCTGCATTTATCCATGTATATCTAAGATTAAAGCTCCAAATTAAGAACATAGGCGTAATATTTTTAATTATCATGAATGCTCAAATTGATGGGCGTTTAAACTCATATATTGCTGATAACGAGAAATTGCCAACATCACAAATCATGTGTTTTGATATTTGGGCTCATTCCCTTTCAATCATTGCTCTCAATTCATTAACCGCTCCACCTGCCTGTATTATTTTCAAAATTTTCAAGTAATTAAACAAAATGGAAATTCACATGGTTGAACGAAAAAAGTACGTCTGGATACAATGAATGAAATATTTTGAAAAATATATTATAAAACATAGAGTAGGAATTGTAGTGATAATAATACGTATGAATGTGAATGAGGCGAAGGACGTCGAGATAAGAAAGTTGGATGCTTAGTTCTCTCTGCCTACTGAAACTGGGAAGTGACCTTATGTTGTTGTATTACACTTTCGGGGTATAAATGCAACTTACCGGGTTTATTGATTCATGGCCATTTATTTCAACCAACCAGAAAAAATATTAAAACGGCCTTAAATGAAAATCAGAATCAAATCCTTTTCAAGCAAAAATTGGGTGTTAACGGGAATTGAGCCCATAGTCATCGTGTTGAAAGAGAGGCGTTTTACCAATTAGGCCACGGATGTCAAGTATTAAGAGTTTAAAGGAAGTAATATTATTTAAGTTATGTTTTTTTCTAATTCTATACACATGCTGTAATAATAATATAACAATTTAAATAGCGCCGTTGAGAGAGCAGATACTCCACTCCACTCCACAAGGGCACCCTAATTCAGAACCCCCTACTTTAAACAAATTTTAAAAATTACACAGTAAATATATATACATAAGTTGAGTATAAGGATAGGAAGGTGGTGGCTGCGACCATTAGTTTATTTATTCCCCATACAGCTGGCAGTCGACGTCACAAGAGACAAACAATGATGCAGGACCATAACAGGCCAACAGGTCTAAAATAAGATGAAGAAGAAGACTCTCCATATTTATACATGTTTAGAAACACACATTTGGTAAGAAAACCGTAGAAAAATCGAGAGATTGCCAATTGGCAACAAATCCGCCAAGTTATACTGTATATAACTAAAGTGTTATACAATATGTATTATTAATTTAACTTACTATGTGCTCGCATTTCTCTTATTTTAGTGCATGAAACACTCTACGCTTAAAATCTTAATTTCGTTTTAGGTCCACCTTGCAGTTGACAAAATTTTTTTTTATTAGTTTTTTAGAAGTGTTTTTCAACATGAATAAAAAGGAATAACTTTGCATTATTATAATAGAAAAAAACAACGTCATAATACCGAAATAAGTCACTCAAAGTTAAAGATGTTTTCCTTTTATGTGGATCATATATTAAATGTCACTAAACACCGTGACAATAAAATATTTAGACGTTCCGAGAAACTTAAAAAAAAGTTGTGGCGATAAAAAAGTTAATAGTCAGCTATTGTGACCGCACCTTTATGATAGAGACATTATTTGTATAATTTGGAAAAAATGAACCTCATAAGATAATAAACGACTGTAAAATGGGCTTTGTCATTCGTTCCTGCAGGTGCTCAAATCAAGAGAATGATCGGATCATTTAGACATGTTTCATGTGTCGCTCAGCTCCTGCAGGAAATATCTCTGAAATTTAGTGTAAAACTTAAAATATTTTTTTTATATTATCTAACATGCTACATTTTGTCATAGTGTTTTAGTGTAACAAACATATTATCTAACATGCTACATTATCTAACATTTTATCATAGTGTTTTAGTGTAACAAACATATTATCTAACATGCTACATTATTAAACACGCTACATTATCTAACATGCTACATTTTGTCATAGTGTTTTAGTGTAACAAACATATTATCTAACATGCTACATTTTGTCATAGTGTTTTAGTGTAACAAACATATTTTTATTCCGATCATGAACTTACGCTACGCTCAAACAGATATTGTTTATAATCCTTCACAGTTCAGCGCTCTTTTTTTTACATCGTCCTTCACTGTCCATGCAGTGAGACTCTGGAACCAGTTACAAACCAATATTAGACTCGCTCCGTCCTTGACATGCTTTAAGATACGACTGAAGAAACTCTTAATTTCTAGTCAGTAATATAACGTGTTTCATTCCTGATTTTTCTTTCCTATCCACCATCATTTCTTTTCCCTTTGATTGATGATATCTTACTTTTACTTTAATATGTACCATATATGGTACGTTAATAAATTTCATAAATATGATTAATCTTTTAAATATTTTTTTACGACTATGTAACTTACTTTATTTATTGTAATTTGTTTTATTAAACACTGTTAATTCTAATTTATGTAACGGTATATCCCTACCAGTTTCAATGTTTTCATCTCATCATCAGGGGATCACAAACAAGGTATTGTTTATGCTCCCCTGATGATGATGTGAAAACCTTGAAACCGGTAGGGTTATACCGTTACATAAAGTGGAATAAACACTGTTTAATAAAACAAATTACAATGTCTTTGAACCTCTACAATTTTAATGCATTCACTATAAATAATACATTGCTTTATTTACTTTTGTTTGAAAATATTGCCGTCTGGCAATAAGCTCGCTAGAATCTATTTGCAATGAAGTGTTAAATAAATAAAATCTGTTAATATTATATTTTATCTTTACATATAAAAAAAAAAGTATTAAAATCCACAACGTATCGTATCCGGTTGCAAAACATGTGTAACTATTAGACTAAGGGTTGAAATAAGGTTTGAAAATGAAAACATATGAAAATTGATAATTTATATTTGTATCTGTCTCCGCACAGTCTGTAAACGGAGAGCAGGGCCGAACTGAAGGTCTAATAATACGGGTCCATGGTACGGTACCTTGGTATGACAATGGATTAGTACCTTTTAAAAAACACACCGGTAATACATCAAAACGATACGGATCTCTGTTTCGGGAAGGACATACCACCTGTCCTGGTATTCTGGTCTCCTGGTAAACATATATACCACGAACTTGGTAATAATGTGTCGAGAGGTACAGAAGCGGTAGAAGAATTTATCATTCTTCTTTATTTAAATAAATAATTACAATTTATCATTCTTCTTTATTTAAATAAATAATTACACTTAACGTTTAAACGTTAAGTGTAATTATTTATTTATCTCAATAAACATATATTTAAATATATATTTGTTTATTGAGAGAAACGTAGAATGTATTAATATAAAACATATATTCTGAAATTGCATGTATATTTCAAGATAATACATTTAAGAGAAAATCTATCAAAACTAATCTCATAACACAGTTGAAACACACCCCACCAATAGAGGGCGAGCCCAGATGTTTTTTAGCCCAGACACTTGTACACGTAAATAAAAACAAAGAAAATGACAATTAATAAGCAATCAATTCAGAAAATACAATAAAAGGTTTACCGTTAAAAAAATTACGGAGAAATATAATATATCTCCCGCAAGGTGCGTAGTAATGCACTGAACTCCCGTACGGAAAGTCGCGGGTTCGAACTCCGCAGCGCACTACTCCTATCGAATGATAGACATTTCAGTCTAGTATTCGAGGGTATAAGGATACATTTGACATCGGTCATATGTATTCTTAAAAAAAAGACGAAAAAAAACATACCGGTGTGATTCGATCATCTCACTTCAGGTATGCCATCGGATCTAGTACAGCGGTGTGGCCGGTGTGTTTGCTGGTGTGCAACGACTTACTAACTTGAGGAAAAAAAATAAAGGAGAAACGATACTCCACGGCACGAATAGAAACCATCAAAGGGTCCGGGGTCATCCTTCAACACCCTCCCAGCCGAAACACACCCATCATTAGAAAGGTGAGCTCGGCTGCAAGGACAACAGGTATTTTTTAGCCCACACTCCCGAACACATAAACAACAATATAATTTGAAAATAGCAATAAATAAGCAGTAATACAAAAATTATATTATGTAAACCTGGCATAACAACAATTATGTATGAGCACTTCACACGTACACTTTGATGACCTTCGTGCCCTAGTTGGTAAAACACCTATCTTCTGACCCGGAGGGTCCGGATTCGATTCCCACTGGAACCCAGATTAAAAAAAATGGTTTTTCAGTCTAGCTTTCACTTAAGACCTTATCAACTTCTTTCTGTTTGATTGGAAGAAATTGTCATATGGCAATAATCCCACAAGGTTGTACTGTATACAAAGAAAGTGTTATATATTTCACTCCAAATGTGATTTTTTTAATAACTGTGGATTCGAGACCCGAGGTAGAGAGCCCTTGAGGAAAGTTTGCTCTCTAAACGGCGCTATATAAAACTATTCTAAGAATTGAAAATACATTACACTACACCTAACTCGGAATCTGTTACTATCACATATAAAAGTAAGCTGATTACAGAGTTGATAAAGTAATTATAGTGTACTGTAATATTTTTTTTGCGTTAATGTCAAATTTATATTGTGAGGTGCGGGCAGCTGACTGGAGACGGCCCAATATCTTAGGATTTTAACATTTTTGTAATAATTTTGCCTGGTGTGCTTACTTTTTTTTTAAATTTTCTTTTGTGTCTTTTTATTAGGTTTTGTCGAATTGTTTTAACTTTAAGTTTATTTTGTGAATGAACAACAAACTAATTTAAAAATATATATTTCGTTAGGTATATTGTACCGTTGATGAAAAATAAAATAAAAAAATATTTTTCATCAATGGTAAATATTTTTTATCTTTCCATTCATACCCTGTCTCATGACTTCCATTCACATTTTGAAAGAACGGAATTTTAAAAGGCAGAGTTGATTCTAGGAGTTGCATTGGAAGGTGTCGTATGAGTTGTATACGAAATACGAAAGCCTAGCGATCTGTCATCTCTACCTTTTCCAACACGGCAATGGCATTATAGTATATATGGATGTAAAATTTATTAACTATTTTTTACTAATTAATGACTTATTTAAAACTAAAAAAATACTATATGTGAAGTTTTTTTTAAATAATCCGATTATTTTAGATTTTATTGCACAACCACCCATCAGAAAACAGAGTGAAAATAAATATTTGTAAATCAAAATGCATACATCTCCCTATCGGGGAGATGTCTCGTTAGGATTGGATTAAAAACAAATAAAAATCCCCTCTCGCCCCAATCAATTATGTATAAAAATAAAACAATGAATTGTTTGTACTTTTTTCACGGATTTTTATCAATCGGCACGTATTTAATCTGTACCTTGGATTGATTGGAATAAACAATAATTTGAGAACAATAACAGATACAATTATTTTCATCCCCTTCGAAATGGATTCATTTTTGTTTCTCCCCGAGTTTCGAGGTCCATTCATAATATTATTTATCTCAAAATATTTCTCGTTCTGAACTCTTATAAAGGGTCTTTCATATTAAGCAGTTTTTTAATTCTATTTTTTTTAATTCTTGAATAAAACACTCAATTTGCTTTGATTTCAAAAAACTTTTTATTGACGATTCAAGTATGATGTATGACATTTAAACACAAAAAACAATATCCGCCAAATATCCACATCTTGCAGCTCCACAGATGTCCACTCTTTTGTAAAAAAAATCGATGACATTTTTGGCATAATTGCGGTTATAACTCACCAATAACGCAAACAATTTCATCCTTCAGCTCAGAAATTGATTGGGGATCATTCTTATAGACCTGGTTTTTCACGTAATCTCAGAGAAAATAGTCCAACGGTGTCAGATCACATGATCTCGGTGGCCAATTAAGATCACTGTTTCCGGAGATTACAATATATAAAATAATTCAACAATTTGAACGCGTTGTTGTATTGTATACGACTCAATTTTTATAAACGCCATACATTACACTTCTCAAATGTCACAAGACCCAGGCAAGGTCGCGACGCCATATGTTTTTTATCCAAGAATTTAAAAAACCGCTAAATTTGAAAGACCCTTTAAAATTTTACCATGGTCCTTATTTTCCTGGCTATTAAATTTTACTTTAATATTCGATATTTTTTTCCAAAATTGTTTTCATTTGTTAAGTTTAATAGGGTCATGGGTATTTACATTTATTATAAAACAAAGGTGAGTTTATTAGGAGATATTTTTTCAAAGAAATAAATTCCGTTGTTGTATTTCTATGAAATTATTAAATAAATAAATGAATGTTGATAATATAAGCATTCAAAACCTTGTTTTAGATTTAGGCCTTTTTCATATTTTGGTTAGTTAGTAAAGCAGCGTTATTTATTTAAATTATTCATTTAATACAGTATTGTAATGTGTAAAATATGGTGGGTTGATTACCAAATAGTAATCTCTTTCAACCAACTATACAATTGTTTCGTACCATATTTAAATACCATCTTAAAATGTATTCCATACGTCGTCGTTGCCGGGCCTTGTAGTCGAGTATCCTCTCGTCATTCCAACGTCAATTAAGTTGAAAAACGAAGCTGTGTCATGGAGTTTGTTTTAAGTGAGTGAACCGTTGCACACCAGCAAACTCATTGGTCCCACCGCTGTACTGGATCCGATTTCACACCGAAGTGAAATAATCGGATTCCACTGTCATGTTTTATTTTTTGAATGAATAAATATGGCCGAAGTCATAGGCATCTTTATACCTCTAAACATTAGGTGAAAAAATGTCTGTGTCGTTCGAGGAGCACTGCACGAGGTTCGAACCGTTATTGCGCGGCTATGCACCTCAATGTATTCCATACAAGCCCACACTAAAATCTGTAATATATGGAATGAATTTTTTTTAACTCATTAACTTTATCCAACCATACTTTCTCTGGTCTTCGTCTACCACACCTTCCACTCACATTTTCTCTGTATTTCATAGTGCTCTTCTTCATTTTACTCCACGTATCTGTCTTTAGTTCACATTCATCTTTGACATTATCACCCCATATATTCTTCTATTTGCACGAATTTCTACAGCGTTCATTCGTCCTTTTAATTTTTTCCACGTCCTCGTTTCATTCCTACACATCAAAGATGATACTAAAATATTGTTGAGGGGTTATCATCTTATCAAATTTTGATACTGTCTGATTTTATAGCCCGCCCCATTGACTTTTTTTCCTCTCGCTGTACGTCTTCCGATATCCTTCGAAACTGTAATCACATGAGAATATATTATCCATATATGTTACATCAAAATAATATACTGGTCTAATTTTGAAATATTTTTATTACCAATAATATACTGCTCAAAATATTTTTATTACCAATAATATACTGGTCTAATAATATATATTGACATTATTGGTAGATCCCCACAAGCAATGATGGAGACATTTGTTCAGTTGGAGAGGGCCGCAAACAGAATGGGACTTCGCATCAACTCCGATAAGACCAAATATATGATAGCCACTAAAGCACCCCGTAATAACCAGACACCTACCACGATTAATATAAGTTCTCATACAATAGAACGTGTAAACACCTTCACCTACCTGGGATCCATAGTGACAAGTGTTAATGATGCATCTATCGAGATTAAACGTCGAATATTCATGGCAAATAGATGCTTCTTTGGTCTGAGAAAACACCTTATATCTCGGTTGTTGTCCAGAAGGACAAAACTTACCATTTATAAGACACTGCTACGACCTGTCCTCACATATGGGTCTGAATGCTGGGTATTGAGTAAGAAGAACGAATCTTCCCTTCTAATATTTGAAAGAAAAATACTCAGAAAAATATTCGGACCCATACAGGAAAATGGATCTTGGAGAGTGAGATATAATGAGGAGTTATACAGCATATACAAAGAGCCCAACATTATAAAATACATCAAAATTGGGAGGCTACGTTGGGCGGGGCATGTAGCAAGAATGGGAGAAGAGGAAATGCCTAACAAAGTACTCTTTTCCAAGCCCCAAGGAAGACGTAGCGTGGGCAGACCAAAGCTTAGGTGGATGGATGGGGTGCAGAATGATGCAAACGTGATTGGCATCAGGGGCTGGAGGAGTGCATCCCAGGATAGGGGGGAATGGCAACGACTGCTGGAGGAGGCCGGGGCCCACAATGGGCTGTAGTGCCATTGATGATGATGAATAATATACTGGTCTATTACCAATAATTATTATTCTAAAATACCTATAGTTCGAAGGAAGGGATAACCACGCCACAATTTGGGTTTGCCATCTTTTACCAGGTCTTTGAGACTTATTTACGAAACAAAATAGATATTATTCATAAGCCTTTAAGCATTAATTTATCACACGTGACCAAACCATATCAATGTTTCTTTTTCAACTTTAACTTGTATGTTCTCTCAATTCCCAATACATCCATTTGTATCGTTCCTGTGGATGTATTGAAGAGCATCGCCGGAAGACAACATTGCCTATTATTATTTTTTGGATATGATACGACCAAACGATTGTCAGACCCGCATTCTTCTATGGCTCCGAATGCTGGATGATGGATAACTCTTACTCTAGGCAACTAGAAACTGCTGAAATTCGCATGCTAAGATGGTCAGCTGGTGTGTCCCTAAGATACAAAATAAAAAGCTCACGCATTCGTGGAAGCCTAGGTGTTACATACATCAACAGCAAGATGGACGAGAGGCGATTGAAATGGTATGGGCACGTTGGATGCAGAGCACCCGATAACATTGTGAACCAGGCAATCTCCATGGATCTTCCTCGAATAACAACCAGAGGAAGACCAAAGAATTCATGGGTGGTGCAAAAAGATAACTTGATACAGAGGCATGGCCTGGGGGACGTAGTTAGGGACAGAAGAGCATACAACCTGAGGACGAGGAGAGCTGACCCCAATGGTCTTCGCAGACAATGAGTTGGGATGGAGCCAGGGAGAAGATCGGGAATGGAATCAGAAATCCACGGGTGGAAGTCAAGCGTCTTAACAACTAGGCTACTGAGGTCGCTAATTCGCAATATTTCCTGACTCCTTGATCACACATTGTTTTCCCACACATTTTTCGCAACACTTTAATAATGTTTGTAGCAATACTAATATTTTATTTTGTAGTAATATCTACATTAATAATTTTGCCAAAAATTAAATTTACTATTTTGATTTTAGCACGAAGATTTAAAATCCAACCATACTAAAAATAATAGTTAGTTTAACTCTTGATTCAGCAAATTAGTGCCAACATTGATGTATAAAAGTTAAAAGTGGATATGGAAAATAAATTAAAGGAACCGAGTAAATATAGTGGAAATACGTGCACTGAGAAAAATACATGGCGTATCGATGTAAAACTGATTGGTATGTTAAGTAGAGTGAAAATGTTGAATTAGTTTGGGCATGTTGAAAAAAGTTGAAGTAGTTTGGGCATGTTGAAAAAAGTTGAAGTAGTTTGGGCATGCTGAAAAAAGTTGAAGTAGTTTGGGCATGTAGAAAAAAGTTGAAGTAGTTTGGGCATGTAGAAAAAAGTTGAAGTAGTTTGGGCATGTAGAAAAAAGTTGAAGTAGTTTGGGCATGTAGAAAAAAGTTGAAGTAGTTAAGGCATGTAGAAAAAAGTTAAAGTAGTTTGGGCATGTAGAAAAAAGAGGGAACGAAAGACTGTCTAAACTATAATGCAAGGATAAGTGCCTGTCGTGTAAGTTGACGATAAAAACAAATGGTTGAACCAAGGGAATTTTTGAAAAATGGAAAAATGAGTAATACTAGGTGTATGAGAATATGTATGGGTGTATAAGAAGTGAATGAAGTATGTCATGAAATGAATGTTTGTCACTCTATTCTCTCTATTTACCCTAACAGGGAAATGTCGTGATAATATGTTTGTACGTTTCTTAGACAAATCAGCCGACACGATAATTGAATTATTTCGGGTCGAATAAATTTGAATAATGGTTTTTTTAACTACGTTTTATGTAATCCATACAATTATATTTGTTCTTATCCTACTAAATTGATTCGATATGTATGAAAAAATAATATAGGGGAAATTCGAATACATCGATTTGATTGTCGATTTAATTAAATTTATTAAAATCAGTTGCTTTTGAACTAATTAAATAATTTCTGTCTTTTGATAATTACACTAGTAACCGAATTTTAACTTTTTGTCTGTAACAGAGACTAAATTAGCTGATTCTTATTAAATCGAACCTGCTGATTACGAAAATTGCAGGGAAAAGTTTGTAACACGTAACATTTTTGTGTAACAGAAAGGGGATTGTTTTAATAAAATAAGTACGTTTTTGCGTACTTCAAAAGTCGTAATTACGACAATGAAAATAAATAAATTCCTGAAATGCTAAATTTAGACACAGAATACAATGTTGTTACATAAAAAAATAAAAAAAGCAGAATAAAAATCATTACTATAAGAAAAATTGACCTTATATACCATTTTTTGTTAAAAAATAGCATTTTTTTATAAATTAGATCGAAATATCTTTTTTTTAGAGATTGTATATTAAATTGAATAAAAACTCAAATTAGACAATTTAGAAGTCCCTAAATTACAGTAAACAGCCATAAACAGATAACTGGAATGCAGCAAGTGTATTTTCAGTGACATTCGACATCCTAGCTTCTGGTAACTGCAAGAGATCTTGTACAAGCTGTTCGTAATTGTCAGCTTTATTATTACCTAGGAAACAACTAACAACTCTTTCAAAGGCTTTCCAAGCTTCTAGTTCTTCAACACTTAATTTTTTTTCGAATTTTTTCATCTTTCAAAAGTTTCAGTTTCAGTCAAATACTAATTTCAGGTTTTTCTCTTAAAAGGTACGTGATGGAACATTTTCAATTTCATATTCATTATCAGCACTCAAAAATTGACCTAAAATGAACGTTTTCACCCTTGTTACAAAAACCTTGTTAACTAGTGTTATTTATCGAACACTTCATTGTAAAAATCAATCTGGCGGGTTTATTGTCAGGCGGCAATCTCTTCCAACTAACCAGAAAGATGTTTTCATAGGCCTAAGTGTTAATCAAACTGGAATCCTATTTTTAAATAATTTGGGTTCCAGCGGGGATCGAACCCGCAACCTCCGGATCGGCAGACAAGTGTCTTACATTTATAGTATGTCAAAAATATATTTTCTTTTTGTGAGGTAAAATGCAATAATATTCAGTTCGACTCTGGTTAAATCCTAGTGAGAAAATGGATCGGTAGGTAATGCATTCTACAATAACACAAGACCTTATATAACTCGATTTATCTTTCCTTAAGAATTGTAAATTAATACTTGAAATATTGCCCGTTAAACCCGCTTGTCCCCGTTTAAGAAAACAATAAAATAATGCATTCAATTTGCATTTATTTAACAGTCCATTCTTTCATTGCATATTTGGAATTAACACACTCAAGCCCATTACCGATTTATTTAAGTTTTATTTATGTTTATGATAAATAAAAATATTATGGGAGTATTGTTTAAGCATTTTTTATTTAAAAGTTTATGTGAAAAGAATGAGAGGAACTGAATAAATTGTATAGAAATGGGTGCTTTTAGACGAATACATATAGTGACAATATATGATAATAAGAATGAAGTGATTTTATTTATTTATTTAACAGTTATTTATTTATTAAACACACAAACGACAACTCATTCCCACGAAATTCATGACCATACGTATGAGCATACGCTCAAATACCTCAGGAATATGAAAAATCACCCGAACATTTCCTTTCATATAAAATGAGATATCATCAATCAAAGGAAAAGGAAGGGATGGTGGAGAGGAATGAAAAACAGGAGTAAAACACGTTATATTACTGACTAGAAATTAAAAGTTTTTTCAGTCGCTTCTTAAAGTATGCCAAGGACGGAGCGAGTTTAACATTGGTTTGTAACTGGTTCCAGAGTTTCACTGCATAGTCAATATAATACGACTATTGTTTGATACTAAAATATAAGTACAATAACATAAAGTGATTATGTGATAGATGAAGTGAGGCAAGGAAAGGAGAATCGGGAATACAGTTTGAGTAGAAAAAAACATATAATGCGAGTAGAATAATATGAGCTCCTTTAACTGATATTGGAGGAAATATTTAAGGTAGACGTTCGGGAAGAATTGGTGGATAAGAAATACAAATCAGGAATGAAAGTCTAATAGCGACTTAATCAGTCGCTATTTAAAGCATGCACATGACGGAGCGAGTCTAACATTTGTTTGTAACTGGTTCCAGAGTTTCACTGCATGGACAGTAAAGTATGACGTTAGAAAAGAAGAGCGGCGAACTGGACAGAGCCAATAAACAATCTCTTGTTGTTGTTTATAGTTAAGGCATTAACGTTGTGGAGGTTTAAAGACATTGTAATTTATTTTTATCAAACATTGTTTATTCCACTTTTTTGTGACGGTATAACCCTACCGGTTTCAAGGCTTTCACCTCATCTTCAGGGGAGCGCAAACAAGTCTTGTTAGATTACAATCTCTTGTTGAGCGTAGCGCAAGTCCGTGATCGGAAAGACGCGGACAATTTTAAGGATGAATGTGAACTTAAGGCAGATATGATAAGCAAAATGAGCCCGCTGAAATGGTTTCGGCAATGGAAATAATTAGTGAAGAAAGACTTATAATATTATGGGATATAGTGCAATTGAGGGTAAGACAAGGAATAATATTTTGAAAGAAGGAAATGTCAGAGAAACCGTAGAAATTGTGTGAGAAGATTTAAAGATGTGGGACTAGATAGGTAACAGTATCTTTTAAGTTGTATCAATGCGTGACTGCGCGGTAACGCACTGGACTTTAGCGTGGAACGTCGTCAGTTCGTACTCTGCGCTTAGCTACTCCCCTCGAACGACACGGGCATTTTTCCGCTTACTATTCGGGATACCTATAACTTCGGTCATATGTATTCTTTCAAAAAGGAAAAAAAAAACATGCCGATGTCTTCCAATCGTCTCACTTCGGTGTGCCATCGGATTTAGTTGTTGGTGTACAATGGCTCATTCATTTTAAAGAAAAACGGACTTTACAAATAGCTTCGCTTTCCAACTGAATTGAAGTTGGAATGGCGAGTGGATCCTCGACTATGAAGCCCAGCAACGACAACGATACTCGTATATGCAGCAGTAGCTAGCTTCTTGTTTATTGCTTTACTGGTGTTAACCTTTCCCTTCCTGTGCTAAAAAATCAGCTCATTCCGGTGCTATGTAATCAATACACATGTAAAAATGAACGATTTTAAATCGAAAAAATATGAATATTCATTGCCAATCGCTTAAATTTGAATTCAAAAGTGAGAATAATTGAAATTTAGTTGCTGAAAACAAGAAAAAAACATCGAACGACGTTCACAAAACGGGCGAAGCGACTACCTCATACGAATGCCCGAAAGCTACTGAAGCGAGCGAACTGAGATTCTATTTCTTGCGTTCCCATATACCGAAGTAGAGTGAGAGTGAGACATGAATAACGTCGCTTCCTCACCCATAGCGGTTTTTTAGAAAGAATATACCTACGTCACATTGTATTGGTGAATGTATTCCCGATTTTCACAAAATATCTCTGATGTGGCCGATAAGTGCTAATTATTATAAATACTTTTTTTTATTCAATGCGTAAATGTATTACGGAGGAATGCCTAAAATCTGAACCCAGCATTTATTATATTTATAGAGATATTAAAGTTTTTAGAAGCAATGTGTACTAGTTACACATCACAGGGAAGGAAGGGTTAAGGTAATTAATTAAACATTGTCTTCATATACACAAAATTATTCTCAATATCGAATCTATTCACACAAATATAAAGCTGAAGGGTAAGTCTTAAACTAATCAATGTTTCTAATCAAGAAAACGAAATGTCCTTCTGTTCATAAAGTGTTAGTATCTAGATCGGCCGCGCATAAAATGCAATAAACCGTTGTGTAATACCTGTGTACTTTAGTTATTATTTAATATTAATATTATTGTTACAAATCGATTCAAGAAATGAAACAGTGCGTTGACCGTGGCAGCATACGACCATAATTCTACTGATACTTGTGTTTTATCATAATTGAAAATTTAATGCATTTATTATGCATTGATATCAAATTATAAACATGATAAAATATAATTTCTCTGTATTATACGATATGAATTGATTCTGTTTTCATTTTTGTCTGTATTTCGGTGTGCCAAACTCAAACTACTGTATCTCACTTTAAAGCATTGGTTTCCTAAGAAAGTGGTGTCGTTATATAGCGCACATAACAAAACATTGTCTATGCAAACCATATGGCGTGGTTTCCTAGAGAGCGTTGGTTGTGTCGTTATATAGCGCACGTAACAAAACATTGTCTATGCAAACCAATGGCGTTGGTTTCCTAGAGTGCGTTGGTTGTGAGTGTAATGTCAAATAGCAATGCTGCCATTTGCATGATGGCCGTGATAGCGGAGCAAACAGTCGTGGAATGATTTTTCCCATGTAACGGACACCGTTTTACAATAATAAATGAGTGCAAACATAATTTGGACCAGCGAAAATGACGAAATATTGATTGATTTTGTAAGAAATAATGAAGCTTTATATAATGTGAATAGCAAAGACTATAGAAATCCCAGTTGAAACAAAATATGAGGAATCAGATTTGGTTTCCACTGACAGTTGTCGGTTCTCATTTCTGCCATCTGGCGGCGTGCCAGGCGGATGCGACGCAAACGTAATTTAATTTGGACCAGCGAAAATGACGAAATATTAATTGATTTTGTAAGAAATAGTAAAACTTTATATAATGTGAAGAGCAAAGACTATAGAAAATCCCAGTTGAAACAAAATATGTGGAATAAAGTTTCCAACTGACAGTTGTGGGTTCTCATTTCTGCCGTCTGGCGGCGCGTCACCACCACGTCATGTAACGTGCGCTATATAAGGAACCCGCTTTCTTAGGAAACCGTAACTTAAACGACTAAATATTGTTTGAGAGCCTTAAAAACACAAACGTATTTTAATTATTTTTTAAGAACATAAAAAAACACTTTGTTCTTTATTTCGTATTCATTACTGTCCTCGTCAGGTGAAGATGAACTGAGAAAGACGGAGGTCTTTGAAACCGGTAGTTAACTCTGAACTGAGAAAGACGGAGGTCTTTGAAACCGGTAGTTAACTCAAATAAAACAATGGTGAATACAATGTAAAAAATAAGTATTTTATTTATTAAAAAATTATAAAAAAATATAAACATGGCATCAAAATGAAACAAACGTCTTTTCTAAGATTCAAGAAATATATTAAATTTTTTTATCAATATTAACAACCTCATAAGCAATTTTATAGAAAACTTACCTCTGTGGTATAGTTTGTAATACACCTGTCTTCCCGCCCGGAGATGGTGGGTTCGATTTTCGATTTTACCTTGTTTTTATGAAGGGTTCTTGTTTGATTTTCATTTCGGGCATGTTTAAACACATTTTAATAGGTTGTATTGTAAAATATTATCACATGACAACAAACTTGTCAGGTATAAATACGACTATAAACTGTATATAACAAAAATGTTGTACAATACGAACTCTGTGGCTTTGTTGGTTAGACTACTGTCTCACAGCCCTCAGATTGCGGGTTCAAATTCCGCTAGAAAACAGATTTATTTAAAAAAGATTCCAGTCTGGGTAACACTTAAGGCCTCTTTAATATATTTCTAGTTGGTTGGAAGATATTGCCATATGCCGATAATCCCGCCAGATTCTACTGTATACAACGAAAGTGTAATAGAATACGATAATATATAAATATTTATTGATTTAAAACATTAATGAAAACTCATTTGAAAGATTTATTGCTTTAAAGCAATTTATTCTAATCAAAAAACTTTTATTTCATGCTTATTATTGGTATCTATGCCCATGTCTTTTATACAGTGTACAAAAACAATATTTGAGTGATACTATCAAAGTTACATCTCAAAGAAAATATGGAATAGGATAAGATTTGCACAGGAGTTAAGGATGAGGAATATTTTAAGATAAATAATGTCAAATCAGTTTTTTCCTAAGAAGAGGATAAAGTACAATTAACTAGGAACTAAGCTATGAAGATCGTTTCGAAATTGAGCTGAGTGAAGCGCAAAAAATGATGTCTAAAATTATGTGTGATGCTTTGGTATACAAATTATGTGTGTTCTGCTGTCATCAGATAGGAAAGATGTGTTTTGAGGTAAAATGGTTTTAAATTTAATTTAATTTAAACCTTCTTGATTTTCCCTCCTTAACTCCTTGACTTCTGAATAATCTTTTTGAAATTACTGTGCTGTTAAAAAAAAAAAAAAACAAGTATGTTTCATTGCCACATAACCCTTAAAAACCCTATCAGTACCGTAATGCAACCCTTGGCTCACTTGTTTTTTAATCTACCCTAAGACCTCCGTGGCCTGGTGGTAAGACACTTGTCTGCCGATCCGGAGGTTGCGGGTTCGATCCCCGCTGGAACCCAGATTTTTTTAAATAGGATTCCAGTCTGGTTAACACTTAGGTCCTATAAAAACATCTTTCTGGTTGGTTGGAAGAGATTGCAACATGGCAATACACTCGCCAGGCTAAAAAAAGAAAATGGAAATAGAAAGAAGATACGTATTTTAAGCATCCGTCAAAAGTTTATTGACCGTCTGTAGGTATTTTCAGTACTGGATGGGAATAATCATACAGCGCGATTCTGCAAGCGTCTTGCTAGGACTTAGGATGCTAGGACTTAGGAAGGTAGGACTTTTAAGATCACTCCATCTGTAGATGCTTGTCCACATGATATGATACGCTCAATTGAGCCCAACACCAGCAGCAACTCATTTAGACTATTAGACTGCCATTTAGCAATGTGACCGAAAAAAAAACTGTTGAATGTCTATGCATCCCTCGAAGTTTGTCGAAATAAGAGTCGAGTCCTGTCAAGATGTTCAGACATGAGGTGTGGACGAAATAATTGAAAATAATTAGGTACAATGTATGTGTATTGCAAAATAACCTATAATGTTTACTTGTAAGAGAACTCTTCGTTGTTTATGTTAAGGATACATTAAAATATTGTATTACACTTTCGTTATACTACCTTAATCAAAAAGTTTTAGGACCGGCCACCGTGTGGCGCTATCAGTCACCCGATTGGAATTCTTTTTTTTTGTTAGGTTACCACATCTATCATTGACACTTTCCTCCAAATTTCAGCGTCATAGCTTGACATTTGTAAAAGTTACGCTATATTGAGTACATCTACTTTTGTGCGTGTTTTCGATTGTTCACAAGTTTGAAAATGGCATCAACTGTGCATCAACGAGTTTGCATTAAATTTTGTGTGAAAAACGGATTTAACGGTCCGCAGACCTTGGAAATGTTGGAGAAGTGTTTTTTGGTGGCACGAACGCTTTAGAAGTGGTCGTGAGTCAGTCGAGGGTGACGAACGCAGTGGCAGTCGAAAACCGATGAAAACATCGATAAAATCAAAGAAATGTTGGCCAAAAACCGCAAATCGACCATCAGAGAGCTGGCAGAGGACTTGAACATTGCTTATGGATCCGCTCAAGACATTTTGGTTAGGAATTTGGGCCTCAGACGTGTCGCTGCAAAACTGGTGCCGAAAGACCTCAATTTCATGCAAAAAAAAGGACCGCGTTGAAATCGCGACTTTTTCCTGATCAACCGACTTAAAAAACCGCTTCGCGGAACGCGTTACAGCATCCGAGAGGATGTCATGAAAAAAACAAAGACGGCTCTGATGGACATACCGAAAATTGAGTACCAGCGGTGTTTAGAGGATTGGATCAAGCGATGGAGTAAGTACGTTGCATTCGATGGGGAGTACTTTTAAGGGGACCATATCGATTTTTATGAATAAACTTGTATTTTCGATTTTATGAATAAAGTCCTAAAACTTTTTGATCAAGGTAGTATACAGCACATCCTGGGCTTACTGCCATGTTGCAATCTCATAACCAACTAGAAATACGTTAAAGAGGCCTTAAGTGAAAACCAAACTAGGTTGGAAGGCATATCTCGACCAATTAGGCCACTGAGGTCGTTAAATATTGTTGAAGTGAAAAAAATATGTAAATGTAAGTTCTCGGATGTAAAATGATGTTAGAAAATTATGTTCAGCTGTGATTATTTTTCAAATAAATAAATACAGGAAATGTGTTTTAATGATATATTAAAAATAATATAATATGGGAGATTTCTTATGATTTCGTACTCGTAATATAAATTTTATTTAATAAAATAGTTATAATTAATTTTGTCCTAAATTGAGATGATCTGGTTTGCACTTTGCTCAGCGATTTATACTAGTTCGGCACGCTTGCCTTACTTTGCTCAGCGATTTATACTAGTTCGGCACGCTTGCCTTACTTTGATCCCAGTTGAAGTTAATTTAATGTTCCATTTGTTTTCATCGTTTTTTAAACTTTTTACAAGCTTTACAATAATCGTGGATATCTTGATTTTTCAGAATATTCACAAATATTTGGTTATATAAACCAGTGCTCCGCAACCTTTTCTCACCTACGACACACCAAAATTCTTCCTAGAATTCCGCGGCACACCAAAAGCTAAATGACAAATTTTACAATAAATTTTTGTTTTTTATTTGAAAAGTATACATACATAAAACTATAACATATTTATTTTTACGCAATGAACGTGATGTACGCGTGCAAATTCAGTATAACGCATGCGCATGAGTCTTCAGCGACGCGCATAAGGGTCATTTTTCTTTGTCTATGACTAATTTGGTGCGGCCATGGTGTGTACAAAGCACACTACGCAGTTTTCAACAGTTTGCACCAGGCGCTGGGGGACCATTGAAAAATTATTTAGTTATAATAATTATTCTATACTACATTTTGAAAAACAGACAATATTATGAAAAATAATTTGTCATTGTGTATTAAATACATAATGAAAAATTGTAAAATGTCAAATACTCGTACATTGAATTTTACCGCGGCACACCTGTATCCGGCTCACGGCACACCAGTGTGCCACGGCACACCGGTTGCGGAGCACTGATATAAACCATACTGCCAATTCCTTAGCTAAGGCCTCGGCCACACAGGTAGGAGCCTCGCTTGGTGCTTAGAGCTACGCTGCAAGCTAGGCGACATATCCTAGCAAACCAACGCATCGCATACTATCGCAATTGTCACACTGCACGTTTCGCGCCACGTTACATGACGATTAGTCACCTAGTGAGTTTCCTAGCGAACAGATGTGTTGGATAATTTTACTGTTTCACCAAGTGAATTTACAAGATGGCGGAAGTTTTAATAACAGCTGTGTATAAAAGGGAGCCTTTGTGGAGCCCATCGAGCAAATTATACAAAAATGGGCCTGTAATAAAATCACTTTAGAATGAAGTTGCACAGGAAGTAAATAAAGATGGTAAGTTGTAATGAAATTGGTTAGATTTGAGAGTGGCATCGTTTGTTGACTCATCCGCTCCCAGATATCAAATGAATTTGTGCGAAGCACTTTGGTGTGGCCAAGCCTGAAGGCACCCCGTCTATTAGTCACGTAGCACCTAGCTTAGCACTAAGCGAAGCACTTTGGTGTGGCCTCGGCCTAAGAGAATACTTAGGAGTAGGCACCTTCTTCTCGAGTTTCATCTGATTTTTCTTCTGCAATATCAGTTGTAGGATTATTTATTAATTTCTTTAATTATCTTCATCAAGGGTCTAATAATACACCGTGTGTACCATAATATGACTTAAAGTTAAAATGAGACTGGAACTTTTAAAAATTAGGGTGCCATCGGTAATCGAACCTACTACTTTGGAGTTGGAGAATGAGCGTCGAACCAAATAGTTCGCGGTGGTAATACTTCATTACTTAATTTTATATTATAATTTAAATAACTAAAGTTATTTCAATTGAATCTTTTGTTCGATTCCCTATGTTTCTAAAGCTCTTTTTGTGCTGTTAGCTTAAGAATTTAAATAACCTTTTCTTGTGTGTTGTATTGTTTTATTCATATTTTGTAAAATACACTTTTGTGCGTGAATCAAACAAACAAATAAATTGTAGACATTTTTCCTTTGGGTTAATACACCATACACACTTTCAATAATAATAAAAGGACAATTTTTATTGTACCGTTTAGAGAGTAAACTCTCCTCAAAGGTGTTCTAACTCAGGATTCGAACCCACTCAAATTTTATAAGATCTCACAAAAAGGATTGTCTTAAAGTGCTTCCTGAAGATGCATTCCACTCATATCTCTGATATCGGGAGGCAGACCATTTCTCGCCACTGGGTCAAGAAGGCAAAAGCTTTATTATGATACACCACCCTATTGGATTGATTTGGACCAACCAATTTATTGAACAAAGAAGAAATCGACCTCAATGTTCTTCTTCTCTTCAAAGGAACAATCCTCAGAGACACATTTGAAAGATACAATGGATAAATACCATTAAGTGACTTGAAGACAAAGATTGAAGACAAAGTTTGAAATCAATCTGTTAGCATTACTTAAACCTGTGTAGACTTTTTAGACTAGCATACGAGTATATCAGCCTAGTAGCTGCATTGCAAACGGACTGGAGTCTAGAAGTTTGTGAATCAGGTAAATCAGAATAAATAGAGTAATAATAATTCAGGCGTGAATTCCAATGCAGCACCAATCTTGTAACAAACCGGGATCATTCTGATTGAAGAGAGCCTCGGGATAGGAGGCAGAAACACGTATAGCGGGGATAAGTGTAACTGTAAAGTAATTCATTGTTAAATATTTTAATATGGAGCTCACAAAGTTAAAACTGAAACCTTTGACAAATTTAATGAAAAGTGCTGATCAATAACCTAGTATTATTTTTAACTATTCTGGCAAGAATAAAACGTTTTAAAAGAGGAAATCAGATGAAAGATTGAAACAAAGAGTTTTGTGTCGAATGCTTCATAAATATTTATTTTCAATCATACAATGGGATCATTAATCATTAATGATCCCTTGTCTATGTTATTAATGATGATATAATCTTCATTTTGTATTATTTTGAACGCTCGTGAATAATATTTTTGTGTTTCGATTAAGGTGATAAAAAAAGAAGAAGAAAAAAGTGTATCACGATCAAGACAAGTAGTTGGGATGATTTAGATTTGGTTTGGTTGTAGCATCACTGTCGGATCTGTGGGTTCCATTTTATTGGGTCGCTGACAGGAGCAACATCAAATCCAACACTGTTGGAAAATATACGGTTTTATATTCTGAAAAATATTCATAGAAATATTGATCTGTTTAGATTGACAAGAGATATTTCTTTGTTTTGCCGACTGTATCTTAAGATTGCAGTCTCGCATACATCTTCAACATTTCAGAAAAAAGTCTTAACCACAACCTCCGTGGCTTAGTTGGCAAGACGCCTGTCTTCCGACGCGAAGGCTGCAGATTCAATTTTCGTTGGAAACCAGTTTTTTTTAAAAGATATACAGTCTGGTTTTCACTTAAGGTTTCATAAACACTTTTTTGGTTAGTTTGAGGGGATCGCCACATAACAATAATCCCACAAGGTTGTGTTGTATGCTGGTTAAATGTTTTACAGGATACGCTCGGGCGCAGCTATAGTTTCCAGGTGTGATTTGTTTAATATTAGTTAGAGTTAGATCGCATTTGAGTTTTGTTTGCACTTTATCACAAACAACGCTGTATAAAATTGTCCATTGAATTTTAAAATGTACTTCTGAGGTTTCTCAGTAATGGAATGTATTTGTTATCGAAGAACTTTTATCCCTGTAGTACTTATGTTTTTGAAAGAATAGATATGACCGAAGTTATTGGTATTCTTATATCCCTAAATACTAGACGGAAAATATGCCTGTGTCATTCGAGGGGAGTTCAGTGCGGCCATGCATCTGAGAACTGCCCAAAGGCAGACCCGGCGTCGCCACATAAGAGTGTGAAAATGGTAGCAGCGAGGTCAGATTTAAGGTCCAACATCGCGGAAGAAGGGAAATACCTCATTGCGTAATATATACTTAGCTTAACACCAGCAAGTTTTTCATAAAACGATCCTCTGATGCCAATAGATCGGCGTAGACAATGGATTCTAAGTGGAAGCGATCAAATCTTTAATATATACCACTCAATTAGTTACTCGACTTTCATCGAAGTACCAGATGTGGTATATGGGTTCATCCAAATATATTTAGTAGTCATTCATAATGCGGTTAGTGTTTTACATTTGACTTTATCTATATGTCGAAAGAAGAGTTGGTCAGGACCTATCAAACATATGTTATGTACCTGTTATTGTTATATATTATTCTGTTCAGCTTCATTATTGAAGCCTTCGATTTACAGCCCATGGAGTAGAACATATAGCCTGCAGTCTAATGCCACGCGTATTGTTAATAGAATTATATGTTGAGAAATAGAAATAACCTGATATCTCTTAATCTCTTAACCAGGTTGAAACTATTTTTTGTTGTTTTCACTAATTCTTATGGTGCACTTCAATTTACTCGCTTAATTTATGATTCTGGTATATTAAACAACGTGGCTATAAGGCTATATTGTCTTCGATCGCATAAATCGACTTTTCACTCCTTTAATTTATGTTTGTAATACTACTGTACGTGAAGAGGCAATAAAACTCATACATGTTTAGCAAACATGAGTAACTTACCAGAAAAACTCTTTTAATAGACCGGGATATTTTTTTCGGGCATCATCGGAAATTAAACCCAGATTATAGGAACGATGCTTATCATCGGGAATCGAACAAATAGGTATTTTATCGGAGGACAAGTATCTTACTGAGGATTTTGAATTCGTAGCGTAGTATGTAAGACGTCTTTCTTACTACATGGGGGTTGCAGGTTCGGTTCCCTTTGGTGCCCAGATTAAAATGGATTTCAGTCTGTTTTTCAGTAAAGACTTTTTTAAAACAATTTTGGTTGGTTGGAAAACATTGCCATGATAATAAACACTACAGTAAGAGTTATATAAAAAGGTGTATGGAAGCAAAATATGTGTGTCGATTACATTGTCGATTACACTGCCTTTTTACATTTTCTTCACCCAAAATATTATATTGTAATTTATTTTTAACAAACACTGTTTATTCCACTTTTTTGGGACGGTATAACTATAATAATAGAAGATGAGGTGAAAGCCTTGAAACCGGTAGGGTTATACCGTCACAAAAAAGTGGAATAAACAGTGTTTGTTAAAAATAAATTACAATGTCTTTAAACCTTCACAACGTTAATGCCTTAACTATAAACAACATACAAAATATTATACACTTGATCCAACCATAATTCCTTTGGTATTTCTCTACCATTCCTTCCACTCACATTTGTACTGCCTTTTTTCAATCATTCGTTCCATGTACCCAAACCATCCCTGAGTGCCCTTCCTTATTTTACTCAACACTCAAGTTATCAGTCATCTCTAATCCCTTACATATATCATCACGCAACCTCCCTCTCCGGACAAGCAGAAAGGAGGTAGCGCCAGACTTTCTTATAGCGACACACGTATTTTTCCTCTTACACATCCGAACACCTTCTCATACATCTCCTACGATTTCATGATTTTTTAATTTTCTTCATTCAAAATATTATACCCTTGATTCAACCATACTTCGTCTTACTCTACCACGCCTTCCACTCACATTTGCACTGCATAGTCAGTCTTTTTCATTCATTCGTTCCACGTGTCCAAACCACCTAGATAGCTCTTCTTCATCTTGCTCAACACATCAGCCTTCAGTATATAATCATCTCTAATCACTTCATTTCATATCCTGTCTATGAAAAGATAATATACAATACTTATAAGATAATAATGTACTTGAAATAATGCATCCCTGATTGTATTTGCAGGAGACGATTCAATCAGGGTGTCTGTCCGGGCAGCAGGGGGCCTCACGATTTTCACACAATTAAGATATCGTTCGGGCCCCCAAATAAATAAATAAATAATAAATAAAATAAATATAAAAAGATCAGACGGCGCCCTGCCGAGCAGCGCGCCGCAGGAGAAGTAATGCCGAGTGCACATTATTGTATTCTCAAACATACATGTATTTTTAAACATATGCAGAAATACAAAATTTAATGGCTGCTGCCACCACCTTCCTATCTTTTGTATTTTTTTTAATCTGTTAATCCATCCATTCGTATCTTTACTTACCTTAATTTATTTGTGATGTTATTCAATCAATATTTAGCTTTACATTATACTTTTTGTCCTAGCCCACCAGTCAATTCCTTTCCATACACTTACATTTTTAAAATTTATTTGTTTTATTTTTTCCCTCTCAATAATTCCATTCTAGTCTACTCACTAAACGATACTGTATAAATTGTTATTTTATTTTTATAATGATACATACATTGGTAATGCGGATGTTTTGAACAGCGTGGCCGGAATATAATATTGTCCTCAACCTCGTTCCCCCTACTATCATATAAACCAACTTATTGTATTATACATTCGTTGTATACAGTATAAACTAGTAAGTTGGGCGACCCCTGGGCTGGAACTGCTGGAAGACAGGCGTCTTACCAATTAGGTTATCTTGAAAGTATGTTATTAAAAAAAAATTATATTATACATCATATAAACTTGAAAACAAAATTAGTGCGAAAGATAAAGTTTTATTTAGAATTAACAAAATTATGAAGACCTCAGTGGCTCACTTGTTAAGATGCCTTTCTTCTGAACCGGGAGTCATGGGTTTGATTTTCGTTGAAACTCAGATGCTTTTAAAAAAAGATTCCAGTCTGGTCGTCACTTAAGACATTTTTAACATCTTTATTTATTATTATTATTTCACCTGGCGAGTTTATTGCCATTTGGCAATCTCTTCTAACCAACCAGAAAGATGTTTTAATGGGCCCTAAGTGAAAACCAAACTGGAATTCCATTTAAAAAATCTGGACTCCAACGGGGAGCGAACCCACAACCTCCGGATCGGTAGACATGCGTCTTACCACCAGGCCACGGAGGTCGTCTATGGTTGGTTGAAGGAGATTTCTACATCGTAATAAACCTGCCAAGTTGTTCTGTATATATTTAAATTATAAAATAATACAATAACATTATTTTCGCACTGTATTATTTAAATAATATGAACTCAGCTTTACTGTTCAGTACAGTTGAGATGGATACATAAAAAAACAAGAAACAACCGAGCAGGCGAGAAAGCATTGGTATTGTGAGAATATTATTACTTACACGCTCTTCTCGCTTCTTATCCCAACTACATTATCGAGTCACTAGGTGGCATAAGGGTGAGCCATACTGGCATGAAAAAACATTGGTAATATAATATCTAAAACCAGGCCTGGTTATGCAATTAGGAAGCATCATACTTGTACGTGCAAGCGAGAAAACGTTAGGAGTTGTTTATTTATTTCGTCAACATAAACGATGACCTCCGTGGCCAAGTTAGTAAGACGTTTGTTTCCCAACCGAGAGGTTGTGGATTCAATCTCCGTTGGGACACATATTTTTATGAAAGGAGGATTCCAGTCTGGTTCTCACTTAATGAATCTTAAACACCTTTCGGGCTGGCTGGAAGATATTGCCACATAGCAATAAGCCCGCCAGGTTACACTGTATACAAATGAAGTGTAATACAATATAAAACAATAGGTATTTATATTATTATTTAAATTACAACAGTATTAAAAAATATATTATTTGACTCATTACAAAGACAAAAATTCCTAAACTAAAGAAGAAACAATATAAAAAAATTACAATAAAGCCAAATAAATAGATAACATACATTAGTACAATAAAACGATTCGAATAACACCAGGCTGTCTTAAGACAGGCAGCCCGCACTTCACCACATGGAGCGTTACTTTTGACTTCTTCTTCTTCTTCTCAGTGTCATGTTAGGTCTCCCCAACGTTGAATATCACTTGAGAGTAGATATCTTTGTCCCCGGCAGTCCAAAAAAGATCTCCAACGCCCCTTATGCCAGTCCAATCACGTATATTGCGGAGCCAGGAGATTTGCCTCCTGCCAACACCTCTTCGGCCTTCTATTTTGCCTTGGATGATTAGGTGCAGTAATTTGTACTTTGCTCCTCTAAGTATGATACATGACCCAAGTAGGACACCTTTCGGATTTTAATATTAGTCAGCAACTCTCTATCAACTTTGGCTCTTTGAAGAACCCTTGTGTTGCTGACCATATCCGTCCAGGGTATCCGTAGCATTCTCCGGTGCATCCACATTTCGAATGCTTCCAGTCGGTTCATACTAATTACTTTGAGGGTCCATGATTCCAATCCGTGCAATAACACTGACCAAACGTAGCATTTGACTAACTGTTGTCGAAGTTTCAAGTTTAGATTATCATCGCAGAATACGCTTCTCATTTTATTATAAGTCGCACAAGACCTATCAATTCTGCACTTGACTTCGGTTTCTGGGTCGAGGTCTTCCACTAGGATACTTCCGAGGTATTTAATTTTTTTCACTCTCTCTAATATATATCAGCACCGTTCAATGTAAAACGTGCTCCTGCGTGATCCTGCCGGCCAAACACCATGAATTTAGTTTTACTCACGTTCATGTTCAGCCCCAGCCTCACACCGGCTTCATTAATTCTATCTATAAGCGTTTGAAGGTCGTCAATACTGTCTGCCAGAACAACTGTATCATCTGCGTACTTGATGTTATTGACGCATACACCATTCACTTTGACCCCCAGATTCAAGTTATATAGCGCTTCCTTGAAAACTATATCAGAGTACAGATTGAATAACATAGGTGACAAAATACAACCCTGTCGGACTCCACGTTGAATATGTATGCCTTTCGATTTGTTATTTTCCAATTTAATGACAGCTTCTTGGTTCGAGTATAGGTTTTTAATAATATTTATATCCTTATCATCTATATCCCGTTCCTGAAGCATCTTAACAAGATCTGCGTGTTTCACTCTATCGAATGCCTTCTTGTAATCGATGAAAAAGGCAAAAATATCTTTCCGTTTGTCTCGGCATTTCTGCAGTAAGGCGTTTATTGCTAATAACGCTTCTCGTGTTCCAAAGCTATTCCTGAAGCCAAATTGAGAAATATCCAGGTCACGCTCGCACTTCAGCCTTATTCTTGAATGTATAATCTTTAAGAATATTTTTGACTCATAAGGCAAATGTTATAGTTAAAATTTAATACCTTCACCTTCAGTAGCATGTCAAATAGACCCGATAGAAGACGTGTGGTTTCGTAATATTCTGAAATGTTAAAAATTAAATATCGCGCGGTTATCGAGTTTCTTTTAGAATAAGAGAAAGTTCCGAAAGAAATTAAATGGCGTTAACATCTAAACTTTTAGATGCCAACATCTATGTTTTTCTCTTCTCTTAAACGAAACTTGATAATCAATCGATATTCAATTTTTAACATTTCGAAATATAACGAAACAACACGTCTTATTTCAGCTCTAGTTGACATACGACTAAGGGTTGATGTATCAAATTCTAACTCTAACATCACCTTACCTTGCAATGGGCGTGATGGACATGGTACGCATATCTATCCATACACGTTCTATTTTTTTCAGTCCGGGTTCTTTAAGACCTTAGTGATATTTTGAGTTTAACTTCGTTGAATTCAGTTAGGAGGAAACCTCATTTAAAAATAAATGGTTAGTATATTTTTTACGCATAAGATAATTTTCTTGTGCAATTCCTTCGATAATTTTAATAAAAACCCACAAAATTATCCTTTATTGGTGGATGTTTTTGTTTTGTGAATTTTTAACTGTATTTTAGAAGGAAATGGTGATTAAAAAGAATGTTATGTTAAAGATAATATAAAGGGCCTATCGAATTGAGCGGTTTTTTTTTAATTTTTTTTATTCTTGAATAAAACACACAATTTGCTTTGATTTCAAAAAACATTTTATTGATTATTGGAGTATAATGTATGACATTTAAACACAAAAAACAATATCCGCCAAATGTTCACCTTTTTGTAACTCCACAGATGTCCACTCTTTTGTCAAAATTTTCGATGGCATTTTGGTATAATTGCGGTTCTAACTCACCAATAACGCGAATCATTTCATTTTTCAGCTCATGAATTGATTGGGGGTCATTTTTATAGACCTGGCTTTTCATGTAACCCCAGAGAAAATAGTCCAACGGTGTCAGATCCCATGATCTTGGTGGCCAATTAACATCACCGTTTCCGGAGATTACAATACATAAAATAACTCTCTATTTGAACGCGTTGTTGTATTGTACACAACTCTATTTTTACAAATGTCATACATTACATTTCTCAAATGTCACAAGACCCAGGCAAGTTCGCTACGCCATCTGTATTTTATCCAAGAATTAAAAAAAACCGCTCAATTTGAAAGACCCTTTATAACTAATTGGTAGGAAACTGTGTGGGATAGGCGTTCAAATAGTTTTTTACAGTTTCTTATTTTATATGGAGCTTTAACATATCTGATTTGGTAATTTAGAAATATTGAAGAGTGTCATCGGGAGACAATATAGTCTTAGGCCCCAGTAATCGAAACAGGTTTAGAAACGCTTGAGAAGGGATCGAACTCTTTGGAAGTCTGGGGACGACACATGAAGAGGCAATAACACTCGCAGATGTAATCTACTCGTGTTAACATAGTTATTAGAAGAACTTTTTACCAAACTTAATTTGTTTTGGGTACCATTAGGAACCGGACCCTTAACTCCCGATCGGAAGTCAAATCTTACCAACTAGAATACTGGGGTTATCGTCAAATTGATTCAAGTAATATTATTAGAGAAAATTGATCGATTTTTAAAATGTATTAGTTCAAATGCCTTTACTCCACCAGTTCACAATGAATGCACATACAAACATACCACCGTCCCACGTCTCGAGAAATTCAATGTAACATTTCCAAATTGTCCGTCAATATCATATTTATTTCCTCCGCTCCTATCCCTGCCCGTGTGTGTATCCTTCCCTCCCTATTTGGTCAGACAAATGTCTTAGAATGCCGTTTTACCCTACTTAACAATAAATCACAACCAACAGCTATGATGTGCTGATAGTACCATATTGTGTTGTCTATTTAAATTTATGTTATTTAATTTTAAATTTTATGTTGTTATTGAAAACATTCTTAATCATGTTTTATGCTATTCGCTTTTTAAAAATATTCATTGCCGGATTTTATTCCACGAATATCATCTATAGATACTATTAAAGACGTCAATACTCATACACGTATGCGGGATGATCTTGTTGAATGAATTTTCTGATTTCGATATCTTTCGTATCTCGGTTGATAAATTGAGGATTGAGTTCTGTGATAAACTTTGTAGGTATAACCGAGCAAATTCATAGAGAAGTATGAGTATCACTGATGTTGATTGTCCGGAATATCATATTGGTTGTCCGGTAAATTATATTGGTTATCCGGAATACTATACTAGTTGTCCGGAATATTATACTGGTTGTCCGGAATATTTTACTGGTTGTTCGGAATATTATATTGGTTGTTCGGAATATTATATTGGTTGTCAGGAATTTTATATTGTTTAATCGGAATGTTTTTTAGTTCCGGTCTATTGAAATACGAGCTGACAATCTTAAACAATGTTATGAGGTCAAAGACATTTCTTTTATCTGACAAGGTTGTTAGCCTCACCACTTTCAACAACTTATCATAGTACACTTCAGTTATTAGGATCTGCTGTTTCAAGTTCACAATTCATGAAAACCTCCACTACGTGTTTCAATTTTCTTTACATAAGTTGAACATGTATATCGAAGGTTTAGTGGGTATAAAATAATAAATCTTATCAACATGACATCATAGTATCAAGCTTATCTGTCAAATGTTCAAGAAAATATGACCTAAAAGTAAAACAAGACTGAACGTGAAATTGTCAGTACTACAACTCGGAGTGTCGGCCCGGCTAAGGTGAATGCTTGCCGTTAGTAAAGATATTCTTGCTCTCTCCTGCGTTATTACGAGTATTTTGGACCTCAATAAACGATGCAAAAATGCCCGCTCAAGTTGAACTTAAATGTTAAGTTTTTATCGCTTTAAACTTGTTTACTTTAATGTAACAACAGATCTTGAAGTGGAACTTTAGTTGAAAAAAAAGAAAGGCTGAGAGGAAGATGAAGTTAACAAGTGTAAGGTCGTGTGACATCAAAACCTTTACATGGATTTTAGGGTGTGGTTTCAAACAGCAAATACATATGTTCAACCAAAGACAATGCGGTAATCATAAAAATTATAATAAAATTACAATTTTTATACCACGCTATGAAAACAAACTCTCCTCAAGGGTGCTCTAAGTCTGAATTATAACCCTACTTCTTTTTCCATTTATTCGTTATACGTGCTCAAACCATATCAGATGGCTCTTCTTCATTTTACTTAACACATAATCATTGAGTTCACATTAAAAAAAAACATATAAAACTAAAGTTGGTATCCTTATACCCCCGAATGCCTGTGTCATTCGAGGGGAGTAGCACAGCGCGGGGTTCAAATCAGCGATCTTCCGCATGGAAGTCACCGCGTATCACCGCATGTTACCGCGTGGTCATCACCTCATTCATACATTTATCCCTAATAGCCCCATTCCTTATTCTGTCATACTCGTACATTACACCTTCATTTTTTCTTTTAAGTGCATGCATTTTTACATAATTTATTTGGCTCCATTATTTTCTGTGTTCATGTTGCACATCCATACGTTATAGTAAATTTTGATAGTCCGGTTCGAGTATATACTCATATATTGACTTTGTTTCCTATCCTATACGTCTTAATTCTTCCATCATCTGAGAATATACGAGTACTAACCCAATAACGGAATTCCTCAACTTGCTCTAATCTTTCATTGTTCACATACATATCGCATTTAATTTTCCTTTCACAGTTTCCCATCACCATTACATTTTACAAAAACCATTATCTATATCTTTCTTTTATTTAAATTGCAACATTCTATATAGTACTCGTACATTGTACAAAATAAATAAACAAATATAAAGGCTGGCGTGGGCCAGTGCCCTAACAATGTTTCAACCCCTACCCGAAAGTTGAAAAGGCCAAGAGAAGTATATATAAATACCATATACGAGTAGAAAGAATGGTATATACTCGTACTTATTCCAGATTATAATCAATAGCGCCTACCTCTTAAAAGTTCGATTTTTACATTACTAGTTGAAAAACCCATCCAATGATGTGCGAAAACAATTGCTAAATACTGTTACACCTACTTACATTCTATCCCATCACGCCCCATTCCGGCAGTACCATGTCTGCTTGGCCGTTGTTGTATATTACCAATTATCATATTATTTGCCTTACCCTGCCGGCGCCTTTCAATTATCATATTATTTGCCTTACCCTGCCGGCGCCTTTCAATTATCATATTATTTGCCTTACCCTGCCGGCGCCTTTCAATTATCATATTATTTGCCTTACCCTGCCAGCGCCTTTCAATTATCATATTATTTGCCTTACCCTGCCGGCGCCTTTCAATTATCATATTATTTGCCTTACCCTGCCGGCGCCTTTCAATTATCATATTATTTGCCTTACCCTGCCGGCGCCTTTCAATTATCATATTATTTGCCTTACCCTGCCGGCGCCTTTCAATTTGGTTTTATAAATCTTTGTTGAAATTCGTGATCTTCGATACTTATTAAGAGATTGTCTTTGTTCTGCGTTCAGAGTTTGTCACTGTGGCCGTTGTTGTTCTATTTTTCTTCGCTTTACACCAGCAACACGTTCTTCTTCTGTCAATCCGGGTCATCCATTATCAAACGGTTTTTTATGCATGATGTTTAAAATCGAATAACAGTCGATGGCTTTTCATTTGTTTTGTAAAAAAGCACAAAACAAATGTTTGGTTTAGTAAATAACCTTCCGAGTGCTGACTCGTTTTATTATGACGAATAAAAAATGAATAATAAATGTTCAATTTGTTTTATTAATAAATTATAAACGTGACAACACAAAGGGAAACAAACGTCTTTTTTAAGATTCTAGAAATAGTTAAGATATAATTGTATCTATTTATTGTATATATAAATTAGATACAACAAATATATACAATCATAATGCATACAATATTATATGCAAATATTAAGATACCATGTTGTTTATAGTTAAGGCATTAACGTTGTAGAGGTTTAAAGACATTGTAATTTATTTTTATCCAACACTGTTTATTCCACTTTTTTGTAACGGTATAACCCTACCGGTTTCAAGGCTTTCATCTCATCTTCAGGGGAGCACAAACAAGTCTTGTTTGTGCTCCCCTGAAGATGAGGTGAAAGCCTTGAAACCGGTAGGGTTATACCGTTACAAAAAAGTGGAATAAAAAGTGTTTGATAAAAATAAATTACAAAATATTAAGATATCTTTATACTTATTGTCTGCCTTAGAACAGATATTAATTCCTAGTAAAGTGGACATCTTAATAAAATCCAATCCGATAATTTTATTTCTAAAATCTAATTATATATTACAATACAATTAATGTTTAAATATTTCGGATTACATTATAGTCACCCTTAATACCTTTTCAAAATCTGTAGATGGAGTAAATAAAGAAAAAAAATCCCTCAATTTACGAATGCCAGCCCTGTGAACTAATACGAAGGAGAAAAAACCGTTTGAAAGGGTTTTGAATGGAAGGTATAAAACCCGCAAAATTTGGCTGGAATGAGAAAAGGTGCAAAAATTAGGATCAGGGATGGATTCGGATGGAACCGTTTATTAATTGATTAATTTATTTATGAAAATGTTTAGCAGATATTTTTAACAATTACAATAATAAGAAATATATTAGCACATACATTGATTATTTGTGATAGATTAATACATAAACATACTGGTTTAACATTAATTTCATAAAATAGAACTATCTAATAAAGAGAACGATATATTAGGAACTATCAAACCACTTTTCATAAGTACAATATCTTTCAAAATATCCAAACAGTTGATTTGGACAAATTGAAGAATGTGTCCGTGAAGCAATATTGTTTTCAGCCCTATTAATCAAGCCTTTAAGTTTAGAAATGCTGGGGTAGACTTGGAAATAGCAGTTCACTGTCGCACATGTCAATAATACACCGAACGTAAGTATTGTCTCGCCCTTTTAATGGTGGGAGTATGTCTCAGATGAGATAATGTTATGAGATGAGCCCAGATCTTTTGATAGCTTCTTTCTTAAATATATTTTTTCTTGGCATTAAAATATGTATTCAATTTTTAGATATATTGGGTGTTAATATATGTTGAGTCACCTCTTGCTTACATATTTAATATTGTCTTCCGAGTCCATACTTTTCCAAGTGAATGGAAAAAGACTCGAGTTATTCCAATATTTAAAAATGGTTCTAAGGACGATGTAACCAACTACAGCCCATACTTTTTTCAATAGCTAAGCTCCTAGAAATGTTTATGGATCGCACACTAAGGTCGTTAGTGGACCCATATATAATTGATGAGCAGCATGGCTTCAGAAGAGGTAGATCTACTGAATCTAATCTGATGGTCTTCACTGACTATGTTTCAAGGGCTGTAGATAGTGGCAATCAGATTGATTGCGCCAATCACAAAAAAATATTAGAAAAAATGAGTGAACTTGGGATCCCAGGTAACTTACTAAGGCTGCTGTCAGATTATCTTACATATAGAAAACAATTTGTTTCACATGGAATCTATAACTCCGATTACTTTACTGCCTACTCAGGTGTTCCGCAGGGGTCTAATCTTGGACCTACCTTATTTCTTATTTTTGTTAATGATATAGGTAGAGTTCTAAAAAATCCACGTTTCTTCTATTTGCTGATGACCTCAAAATCTTAAAAAAAATCTTTCTTATACCGACTGCTTAGACCTACAGTCGGATCTCAACAACGTTTGTGAGTGGAGCCACAATAATAAATTATATTTCAATGCATCAAAGTGCAAAATTATGTCGTATCATCGCTCACACGTCTTGAAATTCCATAGATATACGAGTACACTAGAATCTATACCTATACCCCGCACAGATAATTTTAAAGATCTGGTGTCTTATTCCACAGCAATCTCGCGTTTGGTCCTCTTAGCTTATAAAACTCTAGGATTTGTAATGAGAATCTCTAAGTCGTTTGAAAACCAATTGGTGCTCAAAACGTTGTTTAATTCATTGATCCGTAGCAAACTAGAAAGCAATGCTTGCATTTGGAGCCCGGTGGGGGCGCCGAACTCACTCATGGTGGAGAAAGTACAAAAAAAATATCTACGATATCTCTATATGAGAGAGTTCGGTGTCTATCCATGGCTTTATCCTACTCAGTTTCTGCTGAGCATGCTCGGGTAAAACTCCTTGAGCGTAAGAAGAGATCTGCGTCTCCTGGTATACGTTGTCAAACTCGTTCGAGGAGTTGTGAGCTGTCCAGCATTACTACAAAGATTAGCGTTAAATGTTCCTAACAATTACACTAGACTGCGCCGGCAAGAACTGTTCTTAATAACATACGCAAGAACGGGTCTTCCAGCCGCTATGCCTGTTGGAAGGGCCTTAACTCTTCTGAATGGGACTGCTTCGGATATTGACATATTTCATATCACATTACCAAAAGCAAAAGTAAATTTTCTTCTTAGATTGAACGTGTTAGAAGGCACTCATCAACGTACTTAAGTGACTGTGAATATATGTGTATCATATGTTTGTGTGTATATACTCGTATGTATGCATATACATTATTTATTATTTTATATATTTTTTTATTTTCTTCTATGTAATTTTTCTTTTTTTTTTAATATGTCTTGTATTTCTCAAAGTACGAGTAATTGGACTAAGCCTGTTTTGAAAAAATAAATAAATATAAACGGCACTCGATAAATTGTCCTCTTACTGGCACAAACTATGTTGCAATCAATAAACCTATATTTATTCAATTAATGTGTAAAATAAAATATTTTTTTAAATTCCATTTAATGCGGCTCTGATACAGGGCCAAACAAATGGAGAAGTTCATGCTGAAATTCCAAAGTAAATGGGCCCAGTTTATTTAGTTTCACAAAACACCTGTAGAATGCGAAAATCAGAGAGGAATCCCTAACTGGGATGAAATCATCAATCACGAGACATCTGTGCTAGTGTTGGGGTACGCAGAGAGGATCAGATGCCAACGATCCCAATAATTGATGACGTATCAAAGACAATGCGATATATAGTTGTAGGGGTATGAAAAAAACTTGACTTGGGCAAAGAATTCACATAAAAGTTGAGGTGTTACATAAAGAGGTGTACTAAAATCAATATGCACATGAACTTTTGGAAATTTAATATTGGTAAACTCTTGTGAATCTATATAAATATCTCCTTCACACATGAATCTAAAAAATATACCCTTCATACATTAATCTATATGAATATATCCTTCATATATATATCTAAAAAAATATATCCTTGACACAAGAATTTATATAAATATATCCTTAGCATATGGATGTATAAAAATATACCCTTCACACATGAATGCCTACTTCAAACATGAATCTATGTAAATATATCCTTCATATATGAATCTACATAAAAACATCTTTCACACATGAATCTATGTAAATATATCCTTCATATATGAATCTACATAAATACATCTTTCACATATGAATCTAAAAAAATATATCCTTCACACATGAATATACATAAATACATCTTTCACACATGAATCTAAAAAAATATATTCATCCCACATGAATCTACATAAATACATCCTTCACAAATGTATCTATATGAACATATCCTTCACACATGAATCTATATAAATACATTTTTAGCTCATAGATGTATATAAATATATCCTTCACACATGAATGTACATAAATGTATACTTCACTCATGAATTTATATAAATATATCATTCACCCATGTGTATAGTGTCATCATCGTTTTATTAAATGTAATAATTGAATCTATATAGTGTAATCATTGTTTCTATTATTTTTAGTGGGTATTAATTAATATTATGCATTTTGTTTGATTATCTGTATAAGTGTGAAAAGAAATTTTACGCGATATTTTAGTATATCAATACAAGTGTCTGATTGTAAATATTTTTTATCAAATCATTTAATTAATATCAGGACAGACATAATCGCCCATCTAAGTAATAATTAATACTTTTATCAGTGGTGTTAAAACTGAATAATCTCCTCTTTTAAATATCATCCTTTTCAAAGTCAAACAAGGACTTCTTGAATGGGCGCCCGGGGCAAGGAGCGATCATCGGGAAACGAGAGATGCTGTTGTTAATGCAAAGAATGATGTCCTTAGGTCAACGATTTTCAAACTTTATTGAATTTATGACACAAAGAGCATTAAATTAACATATACCGTCAGTTTTTCGGGAATGACTCGTGTAAATAAAAAAGTATAAGATTGTAATAGTTTTGTTCTTTTTCTGTAGTATGGTGGTAAAGCTTAATGATGAACCGCGAGATCCGTGCATATATAAATGGATATAAACCCAAATGCTCGATAACTAGAGCCGAAGACAATGTTGTATCCCGACCACGCTCTTCAATATATTAGAATCACCAATTCACAAGTGCTAAAGCGTAGTACGCGTAAATAAAAATATATATACATGGGTCGATCAATAAGTCCCGGGGCTAACCAACAAACGGCGCCTCTAATAACAAATCCATACCATTCTCAATAAGTACCAACCTTTAGAAGTTACGTGTCAAACTTTCACGACATTCCGACATTGTGTCATTGAGTTACAGTGGTTTTAGTGACGCTACTTTTGCTATTTTCAAAACAATGGAAAAAACGAATTTCGTGTGTTGATAAAACATTGCTTTTTAAAGGGAAAAAATACCGTTCAAACTCAGCGATGGCTTGAAAAGTGTTATCCGGGCTCTGCTCCGTCGAAAACAACCATTTGTCGGTGGTATGCTGATTTCAAACGCGGTCGTACAGACACAAATGATGCTGAACGCTCTGGTCGTCCAAATGAGGCTGTTACACCAGAAAACATTAAAAAAATCTCAAAATCGTGATGGAAAATCGCAAAGTTTAGTTGCGTGAGATAGCTGACATCCTGAAGATATCATTTGGTACTGTTTACACTATTTTGCATGAAAATTTATTTGGTCATAAAAAAGTTTTTTTCGAAATGGGTGCCGCGTTTGCTCACTGTGGAACAGAAACAACAACGTATCGATGATTAAGAGCGCTGTCTGGCACTGTTTACGCGAAATAAACAGGAGTTTTTGCGTCCACCACTATACTCCGGAAACTTGGATCCACCACTATACTCCGGAATCAAATCGGCAGTCAGCTGAGTGGAGAGCAGGCACGGAACTTTCAGTTCGTTATCTTACGTGTTGGCAATACTATCCTGTACGTGAACTGGCAACAGCACTGAAACACGTTTAGTGTATGTGACTATTATTACCAGACGATTTCTTTGACCTGCCTGGTACTCCTTTATTTTTTTAGGTACCATCAGGAATCGAACCTAGAACCCGCGGGTAACGGGGACTAAAGTGGCACAGATAGACTCCTCAGTTAAGTCAGTATATTTGGAATAACTTGATATACTCCCAAAATGCTCCCTTGTAAGGCGTAAATAGGTCATGATATCAAGATTGCCATGATGGTAAGAACCCCCGATGAAAGCAACTTGATAAGAAGAAGAGAAAATAAATGGCTAATTGGTATGACTTTGGGACATACTATATATTCAATTTAAATATATGAAGATTAATAAACTCCGAACATCCGAACTGTTATAAAACTCTTATGTAATAAAACAATATTTAAAGACAAACAGAAGAAAAATGTTAGTATACACATGTTTTCTCAAAAATAAAAGACAATCTCAAAAATCTTTGGCATCGTAAAAAACCACACCCGTTTTAAACACAACAATACCGCCCTGACACATCAACTGACAGCTAAATGACAAAAACTATAAAAATTCACTATTGACAGTTCATTGGTCATCGCGACTTTGATAAAAATAAGTTATTTGAATTTTATAATTGAATTGTAACGGCGGGTCCATTATTTTATTTACAACAGAGAAAAGAAACCCACATGTACATACCATACACGTATGTCATTACCTATATAAATCATTATTGATAATCATATGCTGCTTTTAGATTTTCGAGATTTTTTCAACTCGGACTAACTTCAGAACGTTCCGGGTAGACCCGGGTAATTGTTATCAACTTCTTACAAATTAACGAAACACTTAAGAAATGTACTATGTAATCTATAAATATCACTTTATAAAAAAAATATCCCATCAAAAATGGCTTCTTTGAAACACAACAAGCAAATACTTTTCAAATTAATTTGAATAATATTTGGACTCCCGCAGCACACTCGTGGGTCCTCACCACCATGTATCGCGAGCCTTACTTTGAGAAAAATTGCTCCAAGTTATCTCGCAGCCATGCATCTTGCACTGCAAGCTGTTATTAAGGTGCCAATGCAACGAGATATATGGAAATGGCAGTAAATGAGGGGGAATGAAAGAATAGAACGCCCATTTTGTTTGCATTAAGTGTATTACTACACCGCAGATCGTAATTTTAACGGGACGGTATTAAAATTAAAGACTATGTTTTAAACACGCTGTCGACAACTCAGGGTTCTTGCACAATATTTGCAGTTTTTATGACCACATATTTTATGAAGAATCAATCTTAAAAATAACTTTTTCTTGCTCGATTCTTCACGACTGAGGGTCACGACATCTATCCGGTTCATCTATACAACTCTGACCATATCGATTCTTCACTTCTCCCTACTTAGGCCCTCTCGGAGGGCTGCAATCACAGAGGACCCTGTTATGTCCCTGAATTGGTCAGTCCATCGGGCTGCTGGTCATCATCTACTTCGTTGTTCCTCTATAATACTTTCTTTAATAATTTATGTCTAGAAGGCATTTTTAGTGTTTTTGAAAAATGTTCTGGTCCGTGATCCAATAACGCATAGAAGAGTGGACAGGTTGATATAGTGAAGACAAACACTTTATTTTGATATACCATATGATGTATAAACACCAAGAATCCTGTATTGAAACGTAACCACCCATAGGAAACAAGATCCCCAGCACTATTTCCCAATATGAAATTATACTATTTCAGATTCAGCAATGCTCTAAGAAATGAGCCATTGATTCGGTATGTATTTGAGTACCTAATATAGTACATACTACATACCGAATATATTCATTGTATGATAGTTAATCATCCCTTGGTAAAGTTTCAGTGCGTTTTGTCAAATATTTTATGTTTTTCTGAATAGTTGCAAATGCGGGGAAGAATTAGGTACCTAATCTAATGGTTATATTCGCCACCTTCCTATTGATCCATTTATCTTTTTTTTAATATGATTATTATTTTTTAATATTTTCAATCTTTCATTTATAGTGGGCTTCTTTTGATTCAAATCACTTTCTTATAGCTATTTCTGATTCAAATCACTTCCTTATAGAATAACCTGCTTCCTAAACGGCGCTATACATTTTATCCCTTGTTATTAATATTATTGGTCTTGACGGTTTTCTCATTGTCAGAATAGACAGAGAATCGATTTATTTTCTAAGTAACCGAGAATACTTAATCTTGATTTTATTGAAATTGTATTCATGGACAAATTGTTCTATACCCCCATTTAACATGAAGCTAATGGTCTGATTCGCATGTGGTTAATTTTTATTACACGTTCTTACTTTCGCTTAGGTTAATATTCCGCATCAGTGTTTGTCAACATGTTTAAAATATTAAAAACCTGTTGGAGTAAATAACATTTCAATAACAACAAAAAAAGATTAAAACACTATCTGATCTTTACCATTTGATTGTATAGTCACTGAAAGCAAAACTGATAAAATATATTTGTTTGCAATACTACTGCGAGGAAACAGGCAACAACAATCACACATGTTAAGTTCGTGAGAGTGTTGCTATCAGACGAACTCTTAAATTAGACAGATTTTTTTTATTTTGTTTGTTACCATCGGGAGTTAAAACCGAACCTCTCGGGTGAAAGAAAAGTGTCTAACCAACTATGTTAGGTTATTGAAATCGTCCCTTTAAGGGGTTTAAATCAATGAGGTCGAAAATTTTACATATAAACAAACTTTACAAAAAATACCCTCTGTAAATATGGTTCATGCCTTAAAAAGGGGGAAAAACATATAAATGCTTTTTATAACAGTGATTTAATTTTACACAAAATCTAAAAGCGCTCATCTGTCAATTTGCCGGAACCGATTTGAATCGTTTGGGGTATGCAGGACGACATGAGCTGAATATTTATTAATAATACATTTCTAGTATAATGTTATTCGTAATGTTTTAGCGCGTAGTTTGGCTTATGATGTTGACGTTTCGAAAACGTTGCAGTTTTCATCTTCAGGGTTTGTTGCAACGTTTTCGAAATGTCGGTATTATAAGCCAAACCACGTAGTAAAACACTCCAAAAAACATTATAGAACTGATGTGAAGAACCTCGAAAACCTAAAAAAAAAAAAATATTTTAATAAAAGAAACAAAAATTAACATTTTTTCTGCTGATGATTTTTTGAAGTGTACATAAAATATTATTTACTATTAAGTTAAGTATAAATACAACATTACGAGTTTAAAACAATAAAATTAAGTATTAGACACATTTAATGAAAACATCATTATAAAATAGTCATCGCATTAGCCTCTTAATTAATATATTAAACATAAATTTATATAGCGCCGTTTAGATAGTGGAATTTCTTCGAGGCCATTCTTATTCAGGACTCTAAATACTATTATTAACAGATACAAATATTTCAAAATATACGAGTATATAGGAAAAAAACACCTAGTCCAAAAAACACCTTGGTTTTCATACTGCCATCATTATCAATCCCTACATACTATCAGTTTAATTCCTTCTAACCTCTCCTAATCATTTCTTGACCCTGGCAACGAACTTTTCATTCGACTGCACCATCGTTCTCAATCTATCAATAAATAACTTTCCTTTGAATTCTTATATCTTGACTTATTTTATTGAATTTGTTTATTATTAATTTTTTTATGGCTGGAGCTTTCATAAACAATCAAATTTTAATTACAACATTTTTTAAATTGTATTAAAAACAGCAATCAAACAAAGCTCAAAACACATCTAATAAAAAAATTGAAAAACATTTAAACTAGAACACAAACATAAAATCGGGAAAAACATTAATGTACATTCAAATAAAATAAAAATGCAAAAATACATCAAATATAAATATAACAATTGCGTTTTTAAATTCCCAACTGATTTGAATTAATCTATCATAAATTGTAGACATATTTCGTTCTTATGGTACCCTTTAATATATCCGAAGTTTTGACGAGCATATTTCGAAGAGCATGACCGGGAAACAATATTGTCGTCGGCCCCAATCAGTAGGCACATAACTCACGGTTCGTCTTTGCATACGTTGGCAACATTACCGCAAGAAAAGAGGTGGCAACACGAGGACAAATACTCGGCGCGTTTGTGTATTTTTACCAGAACTCTTTTTATCAGACAGATATACCTATTGGGAATCGAATCAAAAACTGCCGGGTAGAATTCTAGGTTTTAGCTGCTAGGCCGCGGAGGTCGTTATGATTTTAAACATATTTTCAACATTATTTTAACTCCGTGCCTCGTCCGAAATTTTACAAAAAAACTCTGCATTATCTATAATTTTACAAAGAGTTATCAAACGAAATTACAAAAAACTCTGCATTATCTATAATTTTACGAAGAGTTATCAAACAAAATTACAAAAAAACTCTGCATAATCTATAATTTTACGAAGAGTTATCAAACAAAATTACAAAAAACTCTGCATTATCTATAATTTTACGAAGAGTTATCAAACAAAATAATCGTGATCAAATACGAGTATAAATAAATAATGGTACCCAGTTAGGTTCGGGGATCTAGGAGAGGGGCAGAAGAGGGACTGGGGAGGGTAACGGCAGGTAATGGTACAGTAAATCGAGTTTAACTGGATGCTGTTGAAATGAAAAATGATCCAGCACTATTAACTGCTTATTAAAAGGTTTGACTATATCTGGGCTATATATTAATATGAGAGGTGCGTTATATAAGTATTGAGAATATTTAGAATAATAAGATTGACTCTCTCTCTCGAATCTCTGCTATGTACGAAAATAATCTTATAATCTTTAGACGCAGCGCTACAGCCTTGAGTAATTGATTTTGACAGGAAGTGTGAATGACAAAAGGAGCAGATATACGCATTCATCAGATGGAGTGATCAGGTAGAAAAAGAAGCAGGTTGTTCATTTCAAGAAGCGTTACATAGGGTAAGAGATTGCTTGTAGCGAAGAAGAATGGTTGATGACTAGGGCCATCAATTGAGGGATGGATCAAGAAGAAGTGTAAATAAGTTCTTGAAGAGGCTTGAGAGCAATGTGTAGGGATTTGAGAACAGGACCATCCTAATACATTTAAGTGCCTTCAGTAGCCCTTTTCCATAATAAAAAAAAACCTTTTTATTTTTACATTAGAATACTTATACAATTTTATTTATAATATTTTGTTTTATAATATCATTTATTAAATTGTATTACTTTAGGAGTATTAATCAAGCAGACTTATTTAAAAAAATATGAGATAAATCCATGGTTAAAACTCATACTGTCGAAAATAAAGGTTTATATGTTTGATCTGCCAATAAAATGAGGTAACAGTAGATTCCTGAGTTAGAGCGCCCTAGAGGGGAGTTTGCTCTATAAACGGTGCTTTATAAGCTGTCTTTTTATTGTAATAATCATTACTTTATTTTAAACAAAATTTCGTACTTGACATATGTATCATATACAATGTAATGTTAAATATTAGGTCCTTAAATATGAAATTGGCGTTTTGTTTGGGAGGAACATAAAGTTGATTTTTTTTTAGTATAATATATTTATTTAATCAAAGTATGTACCATTGCTATCTATGCACTTTTGCCATCTCATAGGTAGTTCATCGATCCCTTTACTAAAAAAACCATTCGGACGGGAATCAATAAAATCTTTGAAGTCGGTTTGGACTGCCCCATCGGAGTTGAATTTTTTCCCTTGCAAGAAGTTATCCAAATTTCGAAAAAAATAGTAATCTGTTGGGGCAAGGTCCGGAGAGTACGGTGGATGTCTTAGACATTCCAATTGAAGCTCTTCTAATTTGGTAGCCGTCTGTTGTGCAGTGTGTGGTCTAGCGTTATCATGAAGCAGCAGTGGCCTAGAGCGATTAACCAGCCTCGGTTGTTTAGCAGCTAGCTTTTCCATCATGGTTTGCAGTTGCTGACAATAGACATCTGCCGTAATCGTCTGGCCAGATTTAAGAAAGCTGTAGTGAACGACACCAGCACTAGTCCACCAAACGCTCACAAGTAACTTTTTTGGAGTCAATTTTCGCTTGGGGCATGGTTTGGCTGGTTCGGCAGGGTTCAGCCATTGCGATGAGCGCTTCCGATTATCATACAGGATCCACTTTTCATCACAGGTAATGATTCGATTCAAAATCCCTTCATTATTGTGCCGGTTGAGTAATGCAACGCAGCAGTCAACGCGCGTTTGTTGATTTGCTTCACTCAATTCGTGAGGTACCCACTTTTCAAGCTTTTTCACCTTCCCAATTTGCTTCAAGTGGATTAAAACAGTTTTATCACTAACACCGCAGCCTGCAGCTAACTCGGACGTGGTTTGCGATGGATCCGCTTCCACAATAGCCTTCAATTCTTCATTATCAACTTTGGTCTCCGGCCGTCCACGGGGCTTTTTCTGCAGGTCGAAATTTCCAGAACGAAAACGTTGGAACCAAAAACGCACTGTGTTTTCTTTTGCGGCACCGTCGCCATACGCATCATTAATCCTTCGAGCCGTTTCTGCAGCACTGGTGCCACGGTGGAACTCGTACTCGTAAATAACGCGATATTTCAAGTTTTCCATTTTGTAAACTGAGTGACGCAAAGAAAAAAAAACAATTGAGGAAAAAACAAATGAATTATAATTTTCGAAACACAAATACTTGAGTAAATAGCTGTATAAATTTTAATTTGGAATTCCTAACCAAAGAGAAGATATTTGAGATCAAAGTTGCCAGTACGGCAAAACGCCAATTTCATATGTAAGGACCTAATATAATCTTAATTAAATATTTTTTTTTACATTTCTTTTCTGCTATTTCTTAATAGCGTTTGGATCCATAAATTTCAATATATTATATATTGCTAAAATTCTTAAATGATTCAGTTTGCACTGCTCCAATGAAGAACGAAGATAAATTTGTATTTTCTTCAAAACACATAAATACCTTTCTCCTGACAAATTAACACTTTTATTTTTGACAGTAATTTATTCCTACAGTTTGAACTATTTCTGTTGACTGTCCTACACGTTTACCTATTTTTATTTGACATTGTAATTTTGTGTATAATTTTTTTGACCTGAATGTTGTTATATTTTGTGAATTAATTTTATATTGAAATTTTTAGAGAGCGATTTGTTCTTTTGGCTGTATTAAACGCATAATTTTGTTTATACTTTGTTCGCATATTCAGTTAACACGTTAATAAAATAATCATGATGTAAGTTAAAATAAAATGGAAAAATCGATTAATTTACAATGCAATAAACGTGTAAAATACAATTTCATCAATAAAAAAGGAATTAATAAATAAAAAAACAAAAGACCCTTGTGAGGTTGCGACGGTCGGTGCCCTAGGGCTGCAGCCCCATTAGTTAAATGGTTAGGATTACTCTATCTGAGAGATACCATATAGTGAGAGATATGTATGTCCCAATATTCGTTCTCTCTCCTCTTTTTCGAAGTAAAATTAAATAAAAAGTGATCTCCTTGGGATAACACTGTTGTTTTGAGAAATTTTCTTCACTAAGAGAAATCATGAATCATTTTACCAGCATCCTCAATGGCCTAGATTGTTACTTCTGATGGGCGCTTGTCCATGCGATCTTGTATTGCCAATAACCAGCAGTTTCTCAAGACTCCCCGTGTCTTATGCATCCCATTAATGAAGAGGTCTCTCGTAAATATATGAATCTGTCAGGGTGGAATCATTAGTACGAATGACCGTCCATAGAATACGTAGCAACGCAGAAAACCTTATATTTCAATGCCATCAATCCTTTGTTTCTTTCAATCCCTGACTGTCCATTTTTCGAAGACGCAGCAAACGCAGAAAGCCCTGCATGTCAATGCCATCAATCTTTTGTTTATTTTATTCCCTCAATATCCATTTTTGGAATACGTAGATAGAATACGCTGTACACGCAAAAATCCCCATATTTCAATGCCATAAATATTTTGTTTATTTCATTCCCTCAATGTCCATTTTTCGAATACGTAGATAGAATACGCTGTAAACGCAAAAAGCTCAAATTTCAATGCCATCAATATTTTGTTTCTTTTGTTCCCTCAATGTCTATTTTTCGACATCGTACAATAAACATAGAGTAATAAAGCTCGTCCTAGTAGTATATTCGATATCGCAATTTTTCCATATTCTCCAAAAACTCATAGCACTTTTTACAATATCAACTTTTTTTTAATCAAACTGCTGGTTGACGTACATAAACGTGTTATTTTTAAGTGTTATATTATATCACGATTTCCAATACGGACGTTATCATTACCGTGTACCTTTTCAAAGTTATTTTAAGCTAAGCGGATATGATTTGATAAGCTGTTTTTGATGTCTGCTTTTTGGTTATTTGGGTATTCCTGAAGTGATAGCGACATTTCGACAAGTCTTGTGAGCGATTGTTACCAGACTAACTATTGTCACTAGATGGATATTTTTTAGAGTATCGTCGGTAATTAATTTCAAAATGCTTGAACGGAAGTCAAACGTTATACCAATCAATCCATGGAAGTCGCCAAAAACTTGATGTATAATTATTGATTTATGACGACCTCCGTGGTAATTGGTAAGATATCTGACGTGAAAACCAAACAGATACTATACGAGTACATTTAAAAAATGGTATCAACGGAAATTGAATCCACAACAGGTGACAGGTGTCTTACCAAATATGCTAAGGAGGTTCATCTACATTTTTTTATAGAATACACTTGTTTTGGTTAACTGGAAGGATTTTTGTAGTTTTTCTATATTATATTTATTTATAACGATATGAAGAAAATTGGTTTGGAGAATACATTACATGAACAATTAGAAGCTCAAATGAATGGAAACTCGATTATCACTAATTTGTTTCAAAGTTCAAGAATAATTAATTGGTATTTAGATTAGACAAGTATTTTTTGTCGATACAAATTTAATGCTTTAACCGTAAGGTACTTGTAAAATTTAAATCATAACACGTCCTCTTATCAGGTATCGGCCAATCGACTCTTATGGGCACGTTTAATAACCTTAATTATTTCACCAATAGGTTATTTAATTCGATCCAATTCCTGATTTTATCGGTAGACCCTCTTCATGCTGGTGTGGGGTGACCAAAATGTAACGCATAAAAAATGAACATATTAGAAGACTTGAACCTAAAAACTCTTATAGGCAGGCTTTCAAATAAACTTTTGTTGTGTGTTCAAAACACTCATCGATTTCCAATCATGATTTTTTGGATAGATTTAAAAAAAATGAGCCCAGAGTGTTCTAACTGTAGGGATAGTGTTTTTAGTTCAATCTCACCATCGCTCACGCTGTTATGGGAGACAAAATAAGTCCAAATCTAGCGCAATTTATGCGAGGATATCGAAATGATCTTTATGTTTAATGAGCGCTACTTCGCGCAGGGAAGAAATCACTGTGTAAAAGAACTCGTTCTTTGACAGCGACACACCTAAGTGTGAAAATTATAGTATCGATAACGGGCTTAAGGTCCGACATTACGGGTGAAGGCAAATTACTCGCAGTGTAGTAAATATACTTATAAAGTGGCTTAAAGCTTAAGGCCTGAAGTTCAAATAGCTCAGCAAGTACCTTTACAGAAAACTTCAAATGCAGCAAAACTATCCTTTGACTCCTTAACTATCCTTTGACTCAATAAGTATCCTTTGACTCCTTAACTATCCTTTGACGCCTTAACTATCCTTTGACGTAACTTACCGTAAAAAATAAAATAAAATAAGTTACATAGTCGCTAAAAATGTTAATTCATTATTTGTTAATATAAAATTCATGAATATTACACACAATAAAAATAAAAATACAGATATAATTTGTTTTAGAGGGTTTATCATCAATAAGAAAGGGAAGGGACGGCGAAGAGAAAAATCGGGAACGTATTATTATAATATTGAAAACCCATTTAATGGTAATCGTATGGTCGCCCTATTAACGATGTCGTAAGGAGTAATCATGTTTGAGAATCCATCCATTTATTAGTGAGTGTTAATCAAGCGCTGGAATGGATGGCAGCGCCGCGATACCAGAATATGTACGAGTATACCTTGTGCTGTGTTTTTTACAATAATAACGTGACTAATCGCGTACAAAAACAATTATTTGGTCAACTTTTTATATTCGGGGAATTACGGGCCGAATGCCATCGTAATTGCCCTGGAGATCTCGGCTACAGGCTGATCAGAAACTATACGTTATAGAAATAGGGCAATTGTCAAAACGTATTTATTCTATTATATTTTATATTCTTCTTCCTGGCACTGTCCCAACTCATTGCCTAGGTAGGCTGTTGGGGTCGGCTCTTCTCGTTCTCAGGCTGTATATTCTTAGGTTCTGGGTGTCGATTTCATCTAGGCCGTTTCTCTGCAGGATTTTGGAGCATTGAGTCATCCAGGGGTTCTTTGGTCTTCCTCTGGACGGCTGTCGAGGAGGTCGATTCTATTATGTTTTATCATATTTATAATTAAGGTTTTAACACTGTGGAGGTTTAAATACATTGTAATTTGTTTAGTAAAACACTGTTTATTTCCCTTTATATAACGGTATAGCCCTACCGGTTTCAAGGTTTTCACCTCATCATCAGGGGAGCACAACCTTGAAACTGCTAGTGCTATACCATTATATAAAGTGGAATAAATAGCGCCCGACTGAACAAATTACAACGTATTTATTCATTTATATATTAAGTGAGATGTCAGAGGTCGTGGTCTAAAGCTACGATTCTTAACCAGGGGGTCGCGAAAGGTTTTTGCGGGGAACCTCATGCCGTCCGGGGTAACCACCCCGTTCGCCTTACCCTCACGTCGGCCCTGTTGACAGGCACACGCATTCACCGACACGTCAGTTCACGCTAACCTTTCTTGTAAGATTGTTGCACATGCGCTATTATTTTTGCAATTGGATTATTTTTTGTGTTTACTTTTTTATTAATTTTTTTTATGATTTCTTAATAATTTAACCCTTCAAAAAATTATCAAATAAGCAACATTCTTTAATTTTCAAATGCATTTATATCATACAGTCGTAAATGTATATTTTTTTGGTGTTATAATAAAACTACTGTTTTAAAATTAATCTTAATTATTATTATGTTAGTAAAAACTAGGGGCCCGCAAAAATATTTTCAAATATTTAGGAGACCGCGAGTATTAAAATGTTAAAAACCACTGGTCTAAAAGTTATCACTGACAATAAACAATTAGTGGGCTCAGGTTCGATTTCTGATTAACTAACTTCCAGACTGGTGTTACTTTTACTGTTTTACATATTTTTTTATACGTTTCCGTTTGCTTAAATGCTGCTTTCCATTTTTTATGGCATTATCAGGCAACGCGAAGAAAGCGTTATGTAACAAAATCTGCTTAATCCCAGCAGATTAAACTTGCCGATCGTCTTTGATATGCAATGGAAGCTTATCTTATTTTTCCTACATAAAGGGAATTCTAGAGTCAACTCTTTTATTAATAGGATCAGAAATGTAAATTGGCGAAAATTAAATATTTCTTCGTTGTTAAAATTTTTCTTGGGTACGCTCCTAGCCCCTGCAGATAAGTGGAGCGCGGAGTTTTTTTATCTGTAATATGTGTAGTCACCACAAAGAGATAATGTTTATGAAATCGAAAGTGAAAGTCAAACTAAAAACATTTAAAAAAAAAACTGGGTTCCAGCGGTAATAAAACCCGCAATATTCTGATCAAAAGATAGGCATCTTACCGACTGACCACGGAGGTCTTCAAATATAATGCATAGCTCACCATTCACTCTATTGTCTGCTGCTACTCTTTCAATGTCGCATTACGCGCGACCATTCGATGTAAGCATGATTCCAAGATACACAATTTCTACAACGTCACGAAAAAATCCATATTCTCAGAGCTCACAGAGTTATCAGATGTAGACCATCTTCAATCATGTTCAAGGGAGAATTACTTTTTCATCCTTATTTTCCTTTTTTCATTATCCTGGAACAATTTTATTTTCTTTTGTCCTACCATTATTATTCAGATATTACTTGAATTTGAAAAAAAAATATTTGTAAAATTTAGCATGAATGAAAATAACCAACACATTCAAGTTAAGCTGGTTAGTTGCAAGTTATTGCTGTGTAACATCGAACCCGCCAGATTTGCCATATTATATAAACATGTATACAGAATAGTAACTAAAATAATATATTTTCTACCAAAATTACGTAAATATTGTTTGTGTTTGCATGGGAGTATACGAGTATGTTCATATTTTATTAAGAAATATAAAAATGTTACTTAAAAATGAAGTTACATTGCAATCACCGTGTGTTTTAAACAATTTTATTTTCACACATGTCCAGGTATTCGTGCTCACACATACATTCACACATGCTAACTAGACACATAGATGTATGTGTGTAGAATACACACAAGATCATTAATTAAATACAATAAATTACTTTTATTCGGGTTTACACCTTTAAGCAAGCATTTATTAGTAACAAGGTGTGCTGGGAATCGAGAAGGAAATATAGTTCGTGTTTGTCTCGTTTTTTATAATGAGAAATTTTAAATGAAAGAAAGAGATGAATCGATTATATAGGTAAATTAATAACGAGGGTTTATTGGGGTTATATGAAACATAATTTTAAGTTGATCAAAAAATATTTGTTTTCGAAAATTGCAAACTAAAGTAGTTGATTGGGTTTTGATTTTCAATTAGTTGTTTATGTTTGTTTATTTATTTATTTTACACTTCATTGTAATACAATCTGACGGGCTTACTGCCAGTTGGTAATATCTTTCGACTACTCAGTTTATATTTGGAAATGGGAAAAACAGTTTTATTAAAAACTATAATAGATATGGTCCCGGTACACACGAAAAAAAGTATGAACATTTACCTAACACTTCAACTAAAAATGAAAGAGTGATAGTTTGTTTGTAATAATAATAATAATAAAAGGACAATTTATACAGCGCCGTACAGAGACAGCTCTCACCAACAGCGCTCTAGCTCGGGATTCGAACCCACTATTATTGACAAATTCAAATATTACAAAAGAAATATACACAAGTTGAGTGTAAATATAGCTGCAGCTATTATGTTAGGTACTTTCCCGCATTTATATATGTTAAGAAAAATATATTAGGTAAGAAAACCGCAGAAACCTTAGAAAGGGAAGATGGATTACAAATAATCGTTTATAGACCTTTCGATGTGTGATTGTAACACATTGGGATTTTAGTGTATTTTATTTACTTATTAATTAGCACTTCATTGCGAAAACAATCTGGCAAACGAAAGAAAATAAAGCAAGTAACATGATCGCAAAAATATTCCAATACTTATTCATCTATATAAAATTGTGAACATATACATATATGTATATAATAAAAATAAAAGTAAGATACCAATAAAAGGAAAAGGAAGGGACGGTGGTGATGAAAGAAAAACCAGGAATGAAACACGTTATACCCGTATTACTGATTAGAAATAAAGAGTTTTGCAGTCGCTACTTAACGCATGCCAAAGACCGAGCGAGTCAGATAGTGGGTTGTATCTGGTTCCAGATTCTTACTGCATGAGCAGTAAGGATGACGCAAAAAAAAGAGCGGGGAACTGAGAAGGCCAATAAACAATTTCTGTTCGTGCTCAGCATAATTCATGACGTCAAAGACGCTGATAATTTTCTGCGAGATAAGAGGAGGCGGCGGGACTGTTAAGGATATTATACAATAAATATATTTATACGTGTGTAGTGTTCATATAAAATTGTTAATTTTTACCTCCCAAAACAAGTTAAATTCGTGCTTCATAAAACTGCACACGCCATCCATTTCTCTAATACGAGTACTTAAATTTACACTCAACTGGTTTATTTTCTACCGTTATTAATTTTTATATTGTACAATAATATTTAATCTGTTGTCAGAAATGAGTTTGACTTTCGAGTTGAAGGCCTTCGAGGAAAGTTTACTTTCTAAACAGCGTTTATTACTATTATTTAAAAAAAAAGGATCTTCATTAATCTTAAAAAATATTTATATTTACTTTGAGTATATTTCCCCCTGTATCCCCTCTGTGGAAGGCGATGAGTGTATGTTTAAGGAGTGACCAGATGAGAGAGTTTATTATTTAATTATTTACAATCCGGGCCCGGACCTGGCAACATACACTCCGGTGCTTGGGTCTCGTTAAAACGTTATTGCGGGATCGCCCTGGGCATTCGCACTATAATAGGGTCGGCATCCGATATTATATTATGAATTTAAATATATTTAAATCTTAGAAAATTATATTCTAATTTTGTGACATCGAAGGTCAGTTTTATTGCATTTGAAATTTTCTGCTTAAGTATTGGCCAATTTGCTGAACTGTTTGTACTCCAGGTCTTATATTATAATAATAACAATAATTAAAAAAATGCATGGGACATTTAGAGAGCAGTCTCTCTTCAAGGATACTCTAACTAAGGAATCAAATCCAATGTTCTTTAAATATAAAAAATATTATAAAAAATATTAATTCTAAGGGTCGGAAGATGTTACATGTGACTATTAGATTGGGTAATTCCCCGCATCTATGATACAAACGGGTCATTCATTCTACGTGAAATAATCAAAATTTAACTATCTTACCCCTTGATAAGTCAACTTCAAGTCGCTTCGTTAATACTTCTTTAACCTTCAAATTCAATCAAACATAACTTGAGAGTAAATAAATTTTATTGATATTGTAATTTATTTTTATCAAACACTGTTTATTCCACTTTTTTGTGACGGTATAACCCTACCGGTTTCAAGGCTTTCACATCATGTTCAGGGGAGCGCAAACAAGACTAAATGCTTTTCGAACTGGTACCGATATACACACTTCAACGGTTGGGGGCTGAGGGATGAGGGAGGCATGGGACAATTTCGGCCAAGAGCGGAGAGATTTTTGGGAAATAACTGTTCAACAGATGTTCTTAAGACTTTATTGACTTAAGTAAAGACCATTTAATTTTAGGCATTTTTAGCAACAAATTACAAACTGATTGATGCCTGTATAATAAAACTCAGGTGGATTAGAATCTAAAAAATCTTTTACGGAATTTCTGCTGCTTCTCTAGTATTGAATTTTTCGTGGCATAAATACTTATCGAGTTGCTTGAAAATGTGAAGATAGGGTGAGTAAAGGGGATGAGGTAATGTTTTGTAGCCCATCTCAAAATTAACACGTTTGAGAAATTGATTATTACGGCTACGCAACACACTTCGAAGTGACTTTTTTTATTATCATTCAGTTTATTTAGAACCCACTTTTACAACTTTTCACCTTCCCAATTTACTTTAAATGCACATAAATTGTAGTAGCACCGACACCCATTTCTAATACCATTTTTCGTACCATTTGCTGCGTGTTTTTTTTAATAAAGCTTTCAATTTGTCATTTTCAACTGAAGCAGGACGTCTTCAATCCTCTTTATCTCTAAAGATGGACGTAGGACGCAGGACGTCTTCAATCCTCTTTATCTCAAGTCCTAAGACTTGCATCTCCGTCCCTATTTCTTTTAATAACGCCGCACTGTTTGTTCAGAAGTGGTACCTTCATCCCATATTTGCTTAACGTTGGGTGCTTGCTATTTAAGATGAATAATGCTAAAAAAAATATAGGTAATTCTTTTCTTTTCAATTGCTTTTCTAAAGAATTCAAGTATTACAAATTAAATGCCTTATTAATTAAATCAATATATCAGATCTCTAACTGTCAAACAAATTAACAAATATTTCCGAGAAAAGAACATTCGAAATATTACGAGTACAATATGAATAACGGCCATTGTTTTCTAAACAATCAAATACATCACTACTTATTTCGTTTATCGTAATTTATTATGGATTATTATTTTTATGAATAAAATAAGATATTTTATTTCAGTTTTCTCTTTTCACTGGAATAATAATTAAAAATATATTTGTTGCACAAAAAAATTGTATGGAAAAAAATATAATTCTTAGGTACTTCACAATTTCTCAAACTTATTTTTGTGTACCCTTCTTAAATCCTATTAGATATTTAATCAACCAAATATAAACATATTAACCATACAAGAGTTAAAACCAGTTAAAATTCTAAACAAATTTCCCATTGTTGCTCGCCACATAATGCGACTTCTACGGAATCCCATCAACTCTGCATAGTCCTCCATCGACTTACTATATATTGCTTGAAGTGCAGCAAGCACCACACTCAGGCTAACTATTCAAATACTTTTATCCTTAGCTTTGGACGGGTGAAAAGATTTCCGCTCTGTCGCTTGCTTTGATATCAAGAATCCTGCGAATATTTGACATTTTTTATTATTTATTTTGAGGTATGCTTCAAAAGTTTTTCTTTTGGTTGAGATAAAGAATTATTATAAATTTTTGATGATATATTCATTGTAAACGTTACACTTTTAAAAATTCTCAAATAAGAATTTTTTTTGGTAGTTGAAATTAGTTGGCATATTTCAACAAAAAGATTGCCATAACTCTACCAAGCTGTACTTGACAAAATAAAAGTGTGATACATTACAATCCAAAGAACAATTTTATATAGCGTCATTTAGAGAGCAAACTTTCATCAAGAACGTTCTAACTCGGGACTCTAACCTACTATTATTAAACAAATCATGTCTGCCAGCTATAGCAGCGCCCAAACGAATACTGTAAAATACTTTACTTGTACACACCACAACTCTGAGGGATAACAGCCGCCATGTGGTGACTTTTCCAATCAACCAGAAATATGTTGACGAGCCTTAAGTGACACTCAGACTGAAAATATTTTTTTAAATATGGGTTCCAGCGAGAATCAAACTCGCAACCTCCATGTCAGAAGATAGACATTTTACTAAATAGGCCACGGTGTTTGTCGCGTTACAACATATTATACAAAAGATCTATTAAACTTTTTCCATAGGACATTTTTTGTTTATTTTTAATTATGGCAACTGTGAAAGCTTTTTGTTTATGTTATGTTATCTCACTAGTTCAATAGGTCCCCTTTTCTCGCACCTAGTTTTCTACAAATTGAGAGTCACGTATCTAAATTTGTGGTCCAAGACTCCTTAAATGTTTAGTGTTTCTCTTAAAAAAAGTTGTCAAGAAAAATAAACAGAGGCGAGCGGCAGCAAGATGGAGTTATCAGTTGAAGGAATTGACTAGGAGAAGCCTACCTATACACTGCCATGCAACCTGCGAGTGATTGAGAAAAGGGGATGTGTAATATCGAAACCTTTATCACCATCCTTAGTAATGAGGAACGATGGAGATGACGATTAATAAAAAAAATATTTGAATCTAAATAGCGTTAGATAGTAACTCTATACGTTCTTATAATCAATTTATGTAGACAGTAGAGAACTTAAAAAGTAAGTGCATGCATATATACCATCATGTCTTTTCCTTGCCGGGGAAGGCAAAGTTGAGAGACGTGTCTTTTCAGACTTCACAAAGAACGCACGACTTTCGTCTCATCGCCTCTTCTACATTAATACATCTTTATATACATTTTATGAATTCTCTGCCTTTTTAAAATTCCTTCTTTTCAAACATTATTCACTTGATCTAATCACACGTTCCTTGATCTTCCTCTACCACGCCTTTCCCTCACATTTTTACTGTATATAAATGTATATGTTTTGTTAGTCTTTGTTCATTCATTCTTTCTGCATGCCCAAACCTTTTCAGCGTGCCCATCTTCATCTTACATAATACAATAACCATAAGATCACATTTATTTTTAATCGTTCCATTCCGTATCAAATTATACATCATCACTCGACGTATTTTTCTCAGTACATGCATTTCCACAGCATGTATTGGTATTTTTTTAGTATTTTCCATGTTCACATTTCACTCCTACTTCAAAGTAAGTACTAAAATACTGATGTAGACTATCATTTTAGCTTATTTTGATTCTTTCTGGTTCGAGTATGCATATTTTAGTGTTCCATTAACTTTATTTCTTATCGTTAGTAACGAACGATTCGTTACACCCCCTTCAATATCTCTTGTAACTTTTTGATCATCAGTGAAAACACCACCTATGTATATAGCAGAATTCCTTTCCTAGCTCTAATCGTTCGTTGCTCACCTATACATCACATTTAAATAGTTAGTATTGTTATTCAAAATATATTAAACATACTTAGTTTTAAAGAATAATTATGCACTTTTCTTCTGTGGTTAACGGGTGGGACTATACAAAATGGTATATTTTTGTACAATCCTTATATGTTCACCAGCTAAAATGTATATTCGTTATCTTAAACTTTTAGAATGATCCTCATCCCCAATTGTTAATAAGTGGTTATTGTTAAATGCTGAGTGGCACTTTGCTAAAAGAATTAGCCTTTCCTGAGTTACCTTTTCTAAGTCGGCATTGCCCACAAAGCGGTGTATCCACGGTTAGCCTGAATTTAATTTGCCAACACAACAGGCGTGATGCGATGTGGGTGACACTCCAGGTGGCATACTTATATTTATTTTATTAACTTTTTTCTTGAGAATGTGAGTTTTTGAAAAAGTAGCTCTAAACTTTAGAGTCGTCTCAAAAAAGTATCGCACCCACGAATACATCATTAGCATATTTCCAATTGTAGTTATGCAACTAACCATTATCACAACTCATCACAAGTATAGTTGCACAAATGAGAAAACTAATATGGACATTTTATAGATCCTTTTTGAATTCCACCTAAATTCATTAAAATCAGCTTTAATGAATATTTTACTTGACTTTAATTTCCGCACAAATGTTTTGTTGTGATTTGTTGGATCGTTTTTTTTTTATTATTGTTGTCTTAATACAGCATTTTGAGATATATATATTGTTGTGTATTGTATGTCTTCCGTGGCCTAGTTTATATCATAAGGTACCAACCAGGTGGTTATGAATTCGATTCCCGTTGAAACCCAGACTTTTTTAAAAGGTTTCCAGTTTGATTTCCCTTAAGGCTTGTTTAACACCTTTTTGGTTGGTCGGAAGAGATTGTCAGATATCAATATATTTGTCAGAGTTTACATTTAGTTGGGCATTTTAATATTGCTAGAATACTAAGTTCATCACACACTTTAAACAATATCCAGTTAAATAACATGTCGTGAAATTTTAGTCGATTAGCTCAAGTTGATTTATGTATACCTAGAAATGCATGAGCTGAAAATATCTGGCGTTCTCGCGACCGAGCTCATCCTCCGTTGTCATAAATCAATAAATTTGTCAGAGTTTACTGTATACAACGGAAGTGTAGTAATGCAATATTATTATTATATTTGATTATATTACACTAAGTGAAATAAGTCGTGTACACTGTAAAGGGCCTTTCCAAGTGAGCGTTTTTTTTATTCTTAGATAAAACACAGATGGCGTCGCGAACTTGCCTGGGTTTTGTGACATTTGAGAAGTGTAATGTATGACGTTTATAAAAATTGAGTCGTATACAATACAACAACGCGTTCAAATTGTTGAATTATTTTATGTATTGTAATCTCCGGAAACGGTGATCTTAATTGGCCACCGAGATCATATGATCTGACACCGTTGGACTATTTTCTCTGAGATTACGTGAAAAACCAGGTCTATAAGAATGACCCCCAATCAATTTCTGAGCTGATGGACGAAATTATTTACGTTATTGGTGAGTTAGAACCGCAATTATGCCAAAATGTCATCGATTTTTTTTACAAAAGAGTGGACATCTGTGGAGCTGCAAGATGTAGACATTTGGCGGATATTGTTTTTTGTGTTTAAATTTCATACAATTATACTTTAATCACTAATAAAAAGTTTTTTGAAATCAAAGCTAATTGTGTGTTTTATTCAAGAATTAAAAAACCCGCTCAATTTGAAAGACCCTTTATTACCAGCAAGATGACCAACCATTTACCATAGCAATAACGTCAAAATATCTGAGGTCATTAATAGATAGCGAGGGTGGGAATAAACATGATGTGAACAGTAGGATAAAATAAGCGAGACATTAAAATGTTCATTAAACTGAAAGGAAAAACATATAAAAACGTTATAAGACCTGTACTCTTGTAAGGAGTAATGAATATGTGAGAGGTACATTGCAAGTTATTTTGATTTCGCTGAAATTCAGGAGGTTGAGCTTCGGTGGTAGGGATATGTTTAAAGGAAATCAGTTGAATATATGAGAATCCAGACACTGGAATCGAAAGTCTCTGGAAATAGAGGAAGAGGTCATCCAAAAGAGCAATGTAAGGATAAATTCAACAAATATAGGAGCGATCTGAACCTGACTCCGAAGATGATCTTGGATAGAGCACGATGGAAAAAGGCGACTTGTGACGCAGATCCCAAATAAATGCACTGACGATCCCAATGGTGATTGCTTGCATCTATACTTAGATGTTTAACTGAGTTTCATTTTATGAATATATCTGCAGACCAAATGTTGAACACCTTTGACTGAAGGTTTTAACTGAATGTGGTAAGCGTGAAATTAGACTGTTGATTTCGTAGAATGCGGATTTTTTCTGGATTAGTATTAAATGTGTAAACACACTTTTGAAAATAGTTCATGTGTGGAAAAAAATATTTATTTAAATTTATTGTAGATCGAATTGATAGTGTGGCAGGTTAAAGGATTTTTGGTTGGTTTGAGTCTTTTTGAATAAAATTTGAATGAAAGCTTACTTCGAAATTTTGAGGACAATATTGAATCTTTTTGAAGCAGCAGTGTTTTTATTGTCGATTGAAAAGGCTTATTTCAAGCTACCAATCTTCAAAAGAAAGATTTCGTCATCGGTTTCAAACTCGATTTCAGTAATAATTTTGGGGAATTAAATTTTTTTTTTAAATAATTCGCAAAAATTGACTACCTTTCTGGGCTTGTTGGTAAGATGCTCTACAGTCAGAGGCTTCAAGTACGAGTCCTGATTTTACTCGAAAAAAAGAAAGAAAATGGTTCAAGTTTTGCAAAAATTCATCTGGTTCAGGGTAATGTTGTCAACGTGTGTGATGAGGAACAAAACTTGAAGGCTTGATTGTTGGAGATATTTAAAATATTAGAATCATCAATTCTGATATATTGATGGGTTTTCATACGAATGAATGATAAAAAGTTAGTAATTATATTGAAAAACTGCCATATTTCTAATTATTTATTATTATATTTTAGAACACTTTCGTTGTATTCAGTGTAACCTGGCAGTGTCTTACACTTAATTAGAGACGCGTTAAATAAGTCTTAAGTGAAGTACAGACTGAAAATCTTTATTAAAAAATCTTGTAATTTATTTTTATCAAACACTGTTTATTCCACTTTTTTACACTAAAAAGCTGGCTTTATGTGACTTGGAATATTTTTACACTAATTTTAATCTCCGGAAACTCTTATTTAATGGGAAAGGCAAAAATGGAATACTTAGCAACAGTGGTGTGTATAAACTTTTATGTGCTGACTGTGATAATTTCTATACAGGAAAGACAGGAAGATCTTTTGAAAAGAGATTTCGTGAACACGAATCCGCCTTAACAAATCCTCTAATTTATTCTGAAATGGCTAATCATTGTCACCGTGAGAATAATACTTTTTCTATCGATGATGCCAAATTCTTACATATCAGTGGTAACGGAAATAAATTGGACAGATTAGAGGCCCTAGAAATTTCTAAGTCAGTACACCGATCGGAACATCTGTTGAACAGTTATTTCCCAAAAATCTCTCCGCTCTTGGCTGAAATTGTCCCGTGCCTCCCTCACCCCCCAGCTTCCAACCGTTGAAGCGTGTATATCGGTACCAGTTCGAACAACATTTAGTCTTCTTTGCGCTCCCCTGAAGATGAGGTGAAAGCCTTGAAACCGGTAGGATTATACCGTCACAAAAAAGGGGAATAAACAGTGTTTGATAAAAATAAATTACGATGTCCTTAAACCTCCACAACGTTAATGCCTTAACTATAATATTAAAAAATCTGGATTCCAATGAGAATTGAACTCACTACCCCTACTGCCTTAGAAGACATGCATCATATCAACTAGGCCACGTAGTTCGATGACTCTTTAATATGTCTACATCGCGAAATCGTTTATATTGAGGGAAACCATACGGATGAATGGACTCACAAGAAGTGGAGATTGTCATGGAAAATGTAATATCCTAATGATAATAACTGTGAGTCATTATTATGTTTGTGGATAAAACATTTTCGTTATTGTATGACATATTATGATTAGCGGTAGGTACCATTTATTCCTTATGATTATGACATATTATGATTAGCGGTAGGTACCATTTATTCCTTATGATTATGACATATTATGATTAGCGGTAGGTACCATTTATTCCTTATGATTATGACATATTATGATTAGCGGTAGATACCATTTATTCCTTATGATTATGACATATTATGATTAGCGGTAGGTACCATTTATTCCTTAAGCACATTTAAAAGTATTCTTAAGGAATAAATGGTACTCTTTCCACTTACCAGAAATATTTAAAAAATACCTTAAGTAAAAACTAGACTGGAACTCTTTTAAAAAAATCGAGTATCAGTAGGAATTGAGCCCGCAACCCCCTTATTTGAAGATAGGCATCTTACCAACTAAGCCACTGAGGTTATCTATCACAATACAAAAATGTATATTTTGATACTAAAATCAACCAAAAACTGAATTGTTTGTATGATATTTTTTCACTTTAAGTTTCATTCATGTCTAGCTAAAAAATAAGTATAATACATTTTGAAATTTTATTTTATCTTTCCCAGTTTTATATTCAAGGCGCGATCTGTACAATCAATTACATAAACCTTTTATAAATCGAGTTTTTACAGAAAAAAAACTCGTATAACATCACACATAAAACTCGGATTTCACATCCATAATACTGGACATAGGATCGAATTACTCGTTTAGAAAAATCAATAAAACACGTTCAAGATATATTTCAAAAGTCATAGGAAAATAAAGAAACTAACTCATAAAATATATTTTTTAAAGATTATTTGACATATAGAATGAAAATGCTTCATTCGTATAATAAATGTTCATATATCCAAACGAAAAAAGTGGTTTATTAGTAAATAAGCGGTTTATAAATAAAAAAAGTGGTTTATGGCTAAAAAAGTGAAATTATTATTATTAAAATGAGTGTGATTATGGATTATTAATGTATGAAATAAGGTGGAATGAAGACATCAGAAACGAATGAATGGGAAAAATGGATGTTTTAAGTAAGAGTTAGTAAGAAACATTATAATAGTTTGGACATATGTAGAGAATGGCTGAATGATTAAGCGAATATACTAGTCAGAAATGCAAGGTGTGCATGGGAGAGTGGTCCGAGGAATATGTGGGTGGATTAAGTGGGTCATATTTCGAAAAAATATAATGTGAGAATTATGAATAATATAAGATTGTGCGTGACAAAATGTGAGGACCTGGAGGAGGGGAAAGTTGTGTATTTGGGTAGAAAAGTATGAAGATCTGATTCTTTATAAACCCCGCAAGGGACACGGCGTATTGAAATGTATGTATGTTAAATTTAGTCAAAAAAACTCCAATAAAAATCTCTTAATATTCTATTTCCTTAAATGGCTAGTGCACCTAAATAGGAAGCCACTTCAAAGATAGCAGCTTTATGAGGTCCTTGAGATCTATGTTTGCAGTATATGTGGAAAGATATGCGGATCTAGGATTTGACTTCAGTCAGAGATGTGTCGGAGTTATTGCGACATTCCATCGTAGAGGAGGCCATAATACCCTTTGGTAATGAATACCCTTTGGTGTAGTTGGTAAGGCGAGTGACATTCATTTGGGGATTCCGGTTCGATTCCCGATTGTACTCGAAAAAAATATAAAGGAAAATATATTAAGTTCGGTATAAGAGCTCATTAGGAAACAATACTAGCACTGTAGTATTTACATCATGTGCAATGACGAACCGCTAGTTCCATCCGTAAATCAATTGCTCGAAATCCGAAAGTTCAATTAATAGGGCCTAAGATAATATTTTCTTTCAGCCACGTGTTTTTTATATGTCCGAATCGCCATTCAGATATGTTGAAGGATATTTTATTGTTTTCTAATATGATATATTGGTTTATTGCCATGTGAAAATCATTTTCAACGAATCAGAAATATGTAAAAGGGTCCTTAAGTGAATACTATACAGGAACTCTCTTAAGAAAAATGGGTTCCAACTAGAATCGAACCCGCAAATCTCGGATAGGAAGACTAGATAAGAATTTAAAAAAAAAACCTTTGATATTAAAAAAATAGGAAGCCGACAAGTCAACGCCAGTGTTCTAAAGATTTGTATGATAATTGCAAATTTTGGTATTTAGAATTTAATTCCTAACGAGTTATTGATTGATTTTTTTCAGGTTCTTTTTGACTCGATTTTTTTGCTATCATAGTGATAAGCACCTGCCTAACATAAACTCTATTTCAATAACTTTTCCTTCGTTGGCAGTGCTATGGCCTTTTGCAACGAAAACACTTTTAGAATTTCAACTGTGTAATTTTATTTGTATATTCGTTGAATTACATTAAAGTTTAATATTAACAGTATTATAGAAGTAACAATAACGATGATGTTAACATCGTAGTGGCTTTAAGAATAATGATTACTGCCTCTGATATGACGTCCTATTTAAAGGAAAGATAACCATATGCACAACCCTTAGATAGATTAAGAAGGAATTTGTCGGATATGTTATCGTTGCCCTTAAGGTCAAATCGATATCAGGCGATTTATCTGGAATGTATCGTTCGCTGCGTACTTCCATTTAGTGATATGAAATCTTTATTGAATTTGGATAGTAAGCAGCTTGTGATAATTCAGATAGATGATAAATTTAAACATAATACATTGAGTTAAGTTTGACATACACGTGATAACACTAATATTTATTGGCTGTAGATAACATAGTACTGATATGGTTAACATTGATAAGCTTAACATTGGTTTGCATCATTACTTATAATATTTATTGGATGTGGACAAGAGTATATGATAAGATAACATTGGTAGGGATACATTACAGCAACACTTTCACCAGTAACTAAATGCAAGAGCTCTTTAAAAATATCTTAAATTTTTCTAAACCAGCATTATTGAATTCAATATACCACACACACTTTCGATTTGGCATGACACCAGTCTAACTTAATCATTGCTCTCGTTACAAACTGAAGAGCCTTGGAATAGGAGGTAGAAACACATGTAGCGGGGATAAATGTCATTAGTAAAATAACAAAGTAATTTATTGTTAAATGTTATATTTTGTTTGATACATAAAAAACCATTGCCGAAAAACTGTTAGGCTGTTTGGTGTATTATTTATTCTACAACTTATAATAAACCATTTATTTATTTATTTTTTCAAAACAGGCTTAGCCCAATTACTTTGAAAAATACAAGATATTAAAAAAGAAGAAAAATTACATAGAAATTTTTTTAGAATAATAAATTATATTATAAAAAAAAAAAATGCATATGCATACAAACGAGTATATACACACAAACATATGATACACATATATTCAGTCACTTAAGTATGTTGATGAGTGCTTTCTAACGCGCTCAATCTAAGAAGAAAATTTACTTTTGCTTTTGGTAATGTGATATGAAATATGTCAATATCCGAAACAGTCCCGTTCAGAAGAGTTAAGGCCCTTCCAACAGGCATAGCGGCTGGAAGACCCGTACTTGCGTATGTTATTGAGAACAGTTCTTGCCGGCGCAGTCTAGTGTAATTGTTAGGAACATTTAACGCTAATCTTTGTAGTAATGCTGGACAGCTCACAACTCCTCGAACGAGTTTGACAACGTATACCAGGAGACGTAGATTTCTTCTTACGCTCAAGGAGTTATACCCGAGCATGCCCAGCAGGAACTGAGTAGGATAAAGCCATGGATATACACCAAACTCTCTCATATAGAGATATCGTAGATATTTTTTTTGTACTTTCTCCACCATGAGCGAGTTCTGCGCCCCCACCGGGGTCAAAATGCAAGCATTGCTTTCTAGTTTGCTACGGATCAATGAATTAAACAATTTAATTTCTTTACTTGTTCAAGCTTCTTTACTTTAATTAATACGACAGAATTTTTTCTCAGTTAGTGAAAATAGTTCCTTAAAAGTGAAGATATATGTTAAAGAATATATTTGTTGTTCGTTTTGATTGCATGTAGGTTGGATCCTTTATGCAAGAACTTATATTGCATTCCAACGTAGGCATAAAATGCGTGCCTACGACAAATGGTTTCATTTTAAAATGCTATAAAATTGTATATAAAGAAACGAAAAACATAAAAAGATAACATAAAAATACTCATATTTCGCTGTTATGTTCACATCCCATTCAAATTTATAATAAATTGTATAAATGATTGCCCATATAAAAAAAGGCTACATCTTAATCAAGGCTCGACTCGTTTTCCATATTAATTTTAGAATGAGTTAATTTACATTTTAACGCTGTTTGTTATATGGTTATAATAACTATTAAAATAACAAACATGTTAATCTACTCGTAGTATCTGTTGTAACTTTGGTCCAGTGGTTAGACGCTTAATTAAGATGTATTTGAACTTGGTTTAACATAAGTAGAAACGTGTTTAAGTATAAATATGTATGAAACAAGTGTTGTTCTGTTAAGCGATGCTTGATTGAACTGAACTGGAAATAGGTCAGTGAAGTTTCTGCTTCGAATCATATTTTATAGTTTACTTTTTGAAGAGTTGTAGCATTTTTGCGAATGTTTTTCGGAACTATTTTGGTAATGATGCAATAGATATTTATGAAATAAAATAATTTTCAGTAATCAAATGTACAATTTTTTTAATATTTAAAGGAAGATTTTTTTGTCGTGTTTTTTTTAACATTTCATTAAATTATTTACATTTGCGCTGGATACTCGAGTTGGTTCTATTTTCAGGTATTTTAGCAGCATAATGTTTTACTGAAGTTTAATAGCTGCCTTGCCTAATTTAATTAAGCATATTTATTATTTATTGCATAGACTATTTTACATTTGTTTGCCGTAAGTGCACATGGCGGGTTTATTGCCAATTGACAATTTAGTCCTACCTATCATTAAATTGTTAAATGAATGTTTTGAAATTTATATGTTAACTATTTATTTACATATTTCTATTGCATTATATTTATTAGATTTTAGCTGTAAACAGTTCAAACGACACATGACCGACAAGTGAATATTAGACAGGAACACTTTTAAACAATCTGAGTACCAACAGGAGTTGAACCTGCAACACCCGATTTGAAAGACAGGCGTCTTATGCACTTGACTACGTAGGTCGTCATTATTGATTTGAGAAAAAAAAAAAACCAAAATAGGAAAAACAAATAAGTTTAAAAAATGAAATTTAACAAAGACATAAATGGCATGGATACGGAAAGGGCGAATGGATAAATGATAATAAAAACTAGGTAAGCCACGTTTCTTCTCTGAAAAGATACGGAAGTTCTTCGATCTTCGAGCATTTTAATGTTGCTAAAATACTAAGCTCGTCAGACACTTTAAACAATATTCATTTAAATAACATTTCATTGTGAAATTTTAGTCAATTAGCTCAAGTTGATTAATGTATACAAGTGCATGAGCTGAAAAACATCTGACGTTCTCGCGGCCGAGCTCACCCTCTATTGGTGGCAATGTATCTCGATTGAGATGATGCTATGAGATGAGCCCAAATGTTTTGATAGCCCCTCTCTTAAATGTAAGTTTATTTTCCATGACCTTAAATATCTGTGCAATTTCAGGATATATAGTATAGTATATATCCTCAAATATCCAAGCACACAACTTTCGCCTTCTCCGTATTCATATATCTCATCATGGAAATTCTTATATTATTCATACTTCTAACTTTATCGTCTTTCAAAATCTGTTCAATTTGGTCTAGTCACGATTTGCTCGGTCTATGTGTCTTTCAAAATCTGTTCCATTTCGTCTAACCACGATTTGCTCGGTCTATGTGTCTTTCACGCACTTTTTAAACTTCTGACTTGTGTAGTCATTCTTTCATCTTTTACTCTCTCCATATGTCAATGAATGGTGTAAGATTAGAAATAAGTTGGATATGTGTCGAAAGCGCCGTCTTAATGCACTTTTCTTCATCTAACTTAAAACATATATTTTATCCTTGAATTAATTTCTGATGTCTTTGTTTCACCTTCTTTCAAACATTGACACTCCACAAAAGTTCAATCATCTCCACAACATTAATTTTAATATTATCATATATACTCTGAGTTTATATTATTTTCTTATAATTTATATTTTTGTTCAAGAATTAATTAATACATAATGTATACACATTTAAAGTAAAATATTCGTTGTTTAATTTTAAGCTTGCTTCGATTAATTGGGGCAGCCGCTTAATTGGGCCAAATGTCCTGGTCCCGGTGTATCTCAATTAAAAGAAATCAACTGCACATTTGAATGACTTTGTTATTACTCTTTTTAGTATTACTACTGCTTTTGGTATCTACATGTAAGTTTAAGATAAATTTGTGTATTTTTTTCAATAATTTTAAGTACCTGTATAATTTATCATATGTGCATTAGTATATAAAAGATACTGTTGTGTTGTAAATAAAATAAATACTATAATTCTTTGAATAAATGTATATTTATTTATTTTTGAGATTTGTTGGTGTGAGTGAATGAATAACTTCAATTCTCACCGGCACCTCCCCTCGTAGGTAATTCCAAATAAAGTTTTCTCCTTATTAGAATAAAACAGTAAGTGGGAGCGTGCTAGTTCCCTCTCGGGGATTGCTAGTGCACGCCCAGTCTTTTTTAATGCAATACCGGGTGGCTAGAAACACTAAGGACCTGTTTTAATCGGGAAATGTCGCATTTTTAACAAAGAACAAATACAATGAAAAGTTAATGCAGTGAAATCAGCATTCAATATCTCATACGTCAGGGATAGCCCACAGATCGATTGTTAAGCAATTTTTGATCGATCGCAGTCGTCTAATTATTAATATGGCGTGCGATGTTACCAAATCCCATTACGCGCATGCTCTACTTGTCAACGCAATCAATTAGTTATCCTTTTTTAATATGTAAATATGCTCACGAATGTGTTTAGGGATTTCGTGGGGATGGATAGTCATTTGAATGGTTTATGCTACCACGTAACTTGTTTCATTTATTTTTGTCTGGTTGGTTGGAAGAGATTGCTGCCTGGCAGTAAGCCAGGTTGTATTTGCAATAAAAGTGTTAAATAAAAATAAATAAATAAATATGTCTACTCCAAATAAATATATGCATGCTATTCAACATGTATGTATATTTTCTTTTCCTTTATGTTTTTTAGTGAAGTTAATTCCGCTCAAACTTATTAAAAAACTTAAAGTTATTAGTTATCCATTATTAAAATGTATGTTATGTATCAATGTGTTGAATCTCGCGAATTCGATAGGTAGATTGCAATATTCTTTTTGCGCAAATTGTCGAACACGACAACAAACGTGTTGACTACCCCTGCTATATGCAAAGTGTTTTTGATAAGTGTATGAAAAACATTGTGAGACGGGTTATTAATTTCTGCGAAATGATGAAGTACAGTAAGGGTTGAGTCACGTGGTACATATTTATAATTAGGCCTCACGACTTATCAGGAAGTTTAGATTTATAACAGCGGTATTCAGAAATTGATTAACAATCGGTAAAAGTATCTACATATTATTCATGTTTATATGTCCTCAGTAAGATATAGGCAAATGCCTAGTTCACCGTTCAAAAGCCATCCTTTGACGCCTACCTACTCCTCATCCTTTATTAGTCCCTTTTCCCCTCTCCCGTACCTATTACAATTAGAGAAAATATATTTAAGACATAATTGAGTTCAACGAGGGCGACGATGTTCTTCAAAACCGGTTGTCAACTCAAATAAAACAGTTATGTATACAAACTAAAAAAAGGAAATAAGTGTTATATTTATTGTATTGTATTAAAAAAAATATAAGATAATTTTTCTTTAACGATAATTTTAATTCAATGTTGAGATACAAGATGGTCAAATAATATAAGTGAGATATAATCAATCAAAGGGAAAATGAAGGGACTTTGGATAGGAAAGGAAAAAACGGGAAAGAAAGAAATTACAATGTTGACTTGAAATTAAGAGTTTTCTCAATCGCTTTTAAAAACATCTTAATGATGGAGCCAATCTACGAGTAACTTTAATTGGTAACTGGACACAAAACTATTTTAACACTGAACAATTACAATAGTAACATATTAAATAAAGAGAGGGTTATATAATATATTCGTAAAACAATCCAATTTATTATCTTTTCTTCATCTTATTTTTAATATTAACAGTAATTTCAATGCATTCATTAATTTCTTCTTTTTTCACACATTTTCATGTTATTTTAAGAATGAATGAATTAATTTTAAGAATTAATGAAGATATATTCAAATTTGAAAAGTTTTTTTTTCTACCATCCATTTCAGTACAATAGTGCAGTTTGACATTTTTGTGAGGTCCATGATAATGTCAAAAATAATTATTGAATTTTCAACTCAAGCCGATTGCGTCATCTTAAGCCAGCGACCAATTTAAAATGTATTTATAATCATTAATTTTACACATGAAACTGCTATTTTTTTTTAAACTTTATATCGCTTTCAACGTTGATTTATATAATCGATAATTGGACGCAACATTTTGTATTGGAAGAGATTTATTGATTTAAATTTATGTAATAAAAAATCTGCGACGTAAATATTTTATATTTGCACGAGCTTCGTGCTGTTATTTGTTTATTGTTTGCTATTATTTTAATATAAGACATTTGTATAATAACATACAGTTATTAAAAAATATATTCTATTCCTAATTTAAAATGGTGTGTTTTGAGGTTTGGTATATCCAACGTATTTAGCAAAAAAAAAATATTTATATATATTGCTATTTAGTAACCCCTAATGTCCTTAGAGTGCTTTAAGAATTTATGTAAACCAGTTATTAACGAAAAAAGGCTTCGAAGTAAAAATAACTAGTTGGTAAACTTCGATGTAAAAATAACTTTACACTTATAGATCGATAGTTAAATATTTGAAGCTTAATGAGTTGTAATTTTAAATTACGAGTAGGTATGTAGAACTGTCATTTTTTAAAATCGTTTTATTATATTGCCTATGCAGCATTTTTACAACCAAACCATCTTTAGGTGGGTTTATTATTCTAAATCCTTGACAAATTTTATTATTGGACGTAGTGTAACTGTTAGCATTACACTACGTCCAATAATAAAATTTGTCAAGGAGTTAAGCAAGCGGGCGCACCAGGTTCGATTCCTTGTGTATTCACTTCCGGATTGGTTTTACTCTTAGACCATTTTACCTGTGCATTTATATTATTCTACAACTTTTATGCTAGATCACTAGTTAAACTATTAAAACTATAGTAATAGTGGGATTTAATTTGAGTTATAAAAGATAAAAAAAATCCAATAAAAATTTGTACGAGGTATTCGACTTGGTCCATTTAAACACGCGTTTGTGAAATAACTAGTTATTTATTTACATCTAGATCAATGTTAATTTACTATTGGGTCCAGCGCTAGTTATCAATTTCTTTATTTAACATTTTAATTTAGTTTATTTAACGATTTCACATCTGCCGGATTTATTTCCCTAAAGCAATTTCTCCCAATCAATCAGCTTTTGATTCATAATTATTATTGGTATACATAACTGTTTCTTAAACGTAGTGTATGAAAACCATGTTGAAGAAACACGAACAAAATTGTCAATAATATAATATAAATCTCAAAGAAAATAGGAATTAAGATGGGAATCGTTTGAGAGTTAAGGAAGAGGAATAATTAGAGATAAATACTTTGTATTTTGGTTAGTAAAACATTGTTTATTCCACTAAATATAACATGACTCCTTGTTTGTGCTCCCCTGATGATAAGTTAACGTCTTAACCATAAATAATATAAATAATGGTTCTTCAGTTTATTCTTAAATATCGTTAAGGATATAACATATCTAATTGGGTCAGGAAGATCGTTCTAAAGTCGAACCGAGTGAACCTGAAAATACAATAAATAGACGGATTCTGCTGTCACTATATCGAAGGGACAGTCCATGCTCAGAAAAGAAACTTAATTTTTATATACTGATATGTGGAAAAAAACCACTCGGCGAATATTGTTGTTATAGTTCGAAAATTCTAGGATGAGTCCTGTGACAGCTCAGAAATTTGCCCCAATACAACCTTATGTAATGTATTTACCTGAATAACTTGCTATTTATTAGAATTGAGGCTTATATTAAAGTTGATAAATTAATTAAAATTACTGAACATCGTTACAAGGTTGTATTGGACCAAATTTGTGAGCTGTCACAGGACTCATCCTAGAATTTCCGAACTATAGTAGGAGATTTCGATAACCGAATTAAGTCAAGTATTTTTTAATAAGTCATAAAAATAATCTTTATTACCAATACTCCATTGTCTTATTGGGTCAGCCACAGGGAACAATTATATTTGCCCTTTATATATTTATCGATGTCATTATTTTCAAATGGCTTATCATACGTGATCTAATACTTTTAAGACTTAATTCGTATCCAGTTAGTTGATTTTGATATAAAAATATGTAGTGCAGTGGAAGTATTAAAATACAATTTATTTTATTTTAAACAAATATTTTTTATTCACTATTCATATTTTGTGGATGAGCTAAGTACAAAAGTGGTATAAGCGAATATGTTAAAAAATTATTTGTTTTTTATATTTTATCATTTCTTCTTTTTTCTAGTAATATTTCACAATGTGATATTGGTTTTTTGAGTCCTCTCTCTCTCTCCAGGGCTGTCTGTTGTGGATCCCAAGATCCTATCTATCTTCTCCTTGGACGACCTGTTCGCCTTTTATAATCAACCTTCAACACAAGCCACAATAACATATTTTTCAGTACTTCTAGCGATATGCCCATACCCCCACAATTTCGTTTTCCTAAGTTTGTAATTTAAATGAGTCGCTTTGAGATTGCCTCTAACATATAATTCGCCTCGTATTTTGTCTCCCAGTGACAGCCACCACGAACTTCTCCATCCTCATCTCTGCTGTATGCATTTTCCGCTCCTTAGATTTATGCAACATACAGTATCATCTGACGTAACTTCTTCATTTTCTTTTAAGTTTAGGGTTTTTAGTCACACCTGGTTGTCGTACTAACTATATTATTTTTCCATTTTCTTAAAAAAGTCATAAATATCTAACTAATCAGTAAAACAATGTTATAATCTGAGAGAATAGAACATCGCAAATTTCGAACCGGCGACCTTCAATATGAAAGCCATACACCACAAATCATTTAAAACTTTACTACTCTAGAGTAAAATTGCTATATTTGAAAAATACATTGCTTAACATTTATTTGTAGATTTTTTTTCAGTTTTATTGTGACTTGATTTATTGAATTACTGACTATAACTGTATTGATCATGGCTGAACGTTGTAGTTCCTTGATAATCTGATACTAAAATAAGGATTCGTCTTCACTATTCCCGGTCTTGAGCCACGTATTCAAAAAGGAAACAGTTATTACTTTGAATTAGTTTATTCACCTAGCCGAAGACCGCCATAATGCTCATAGCTCCTCAACATTTCCAGCCACTATCAACTTCTCCAGATAGTCCTCATATCTTCTAGTGACATTCCTAAAGTATGACAGTATTCTTTTCCTCCAAATAATTCCATACCATACCATATCAAAGACCTATCACTAATCAATAAATATAATAAAAGACAACAAGTAGAAAATAAAATAAACCAAGTTCAAAAAATACCATATAAAAGACCTAGCACTAATCAACAAATAAAATATAAGAAAACGAGTAGAATAGAAAATACGAGTAGAATGAAGCAACTTAAAAAAATACCATATCAAAAACATACCACTAATCAAGAAATAAAAAATTGAATAAGGCAGTTGAACAAAGCTCCTTACAGAGAAAAAAATTCAATAACAGAATGTAGTTTAGTCCACTCTTCCTCGGAACACGCTATATTATAATAATAATTCAGAATGGTATATTTAACGTATTTATTTTGATTTGTTACCAACAACGCTGATAGCTTGAAAAAAATGAGAAATTTAATTCGTTTCGATGTTGTGTGTGTTTTAGTAAAAGAAATAAATTAATTCACGATTAGGCGTTGTTGAAAATAAAAACTATAAAAAATATCTGACAAAACACGCTTTGTCTCGTTTTATTTTCACGGTGTCGTAAGGGATATCTATAATTTTGTAGAACGGACGTAGTGACACGAAAGTCTATTAATTATGCATGAAAAGGGTGTAAACTAGTTGTGTTATAGTTATAGACAGGATTTAGATATTTTTAAAAAGGCTGGTCGGAATAAATTGAAGAATAAAACAAAATTGTTAGGGAGATTAAGAAAAGGGACACAATTATAAAAATATCTAATCTAATGTATATTATAAGGAAATTGTACTAAAATTTAGTTACACATTTCTTCAGAGAGGAGTAGAAGTTTGATATTGTATTGTATTACACTTTCGTTGTATGTAGTACAACCTGGCGGACTTAGTGTCCAACCAGAAAGATATTAGATACCTTAAATGAAATCCAGACAGGAATCCTTTTTAAAAAAAAATCACGGTTTCAGCGGGAGTTTAGCCCGCGATCTCCAGATTGGAGACAGGTGTTTTATCAACTAGACTCCGGAGATCGTCAGGGAGATCGGTTATGTCTATATCGAATAAATGGATTCTTCCGAATCGATTCAACAGAGCAATTGTAATTTATTTTTATCAAACACTGTTTATTCCACTTTTTTGTAACAGCATAACCCTACCGGTTTCAAGGCTTTCACCTCATCTTCAGGGGAGCACAAACAAGAGTCTTGTTTGTGCTCCCCTGAAGATGAGGCGAAAGCCTTGAAACCGGTAGGGTTATAACGTTACAAAAAAGTGGAATAAACAGTGTTTGATAAAAATAAATTACAATGTCTTTGAACCTCCACAACGTTTGGTTAGCAGCAAAGCCCTGCATCTCCTCCTCCAGTCCGCTCGGTCTTCGACAATCCTCTTGAGCTCTGTATAGGAGTTGCGGTCTATATCGTGGCATGTTTGCTCCACATACTCTAGGCGAGGATGCCCTCTGCCTCATCCCTCAATTATTCCCTCCAGCATATATTTCGATCAACACTCAATCAAAATATACTATTTCCTTCCACTATTTAAACTTCATTTTTCCCTTATTTATTCGATTCGGTAATGCTGCCTTTGATATTTAGATTATTACTACGTTATAATGTCAAAGTTTATTCAATAAAGCTGGTTAATGAAAAACACAACACAATTTTTGAAGTCACTGTTCACTTTTACCCATATTAAAAGTATTCCCTCAGTTAAAAAAAAAACTATTCCCTTCCTCTCTTTCAAGTCCATTTTTCACTTATTTATTCAGATCGGTAATTCTGCCTTTGATATTTGAGTAGATAGTTAGATTATTACCATGTTATAATGACTTAGTATAGTATATTCAATAAAGCTTGTTAAGGAAAACCTCAACACAATTTTTGAAGTCACTCTTTACTTTTACCCATATCTTACCCTCAGTTAAAAAAAACTATTCTCTTCCTCTCTTTCAAGTCCATTTTTCACTTATCTATTCGAATTGGTAATGCTGCCTTTGATATATGAGAAGATATCTAAATTGATATATGAGAAGATATCCAATAAAGCTGGTTAAGGAAAACCACAAGACAATTTTTGAAGTCACTGATAGCCGCTGTTTGCTTTTACTCATATCTTACCCTCAGTTAAATAAAACTATTTCCTTCCTCCCTTTCAAGTCCGTTTTTCACTTATCTATTCGGTAGCTCTGCCTTTAATATTTGAGTACATAGCTAGATTATAACCACGTTATAATGCCATCATAATGAATCAATTGAAGTGGGTTAAGAAAAACCACAAGATAATTTTTGAAGTCACTGGTAGCCGCCGTTTACTTTAAAATTCCCTTAAATTCGTGATTTTCAGCTACATGTCCTGAAAACTAATTAATATTTATTTATGTACGTGTTATTTCCCGTGAGTATTTTATTTTCATTTTTGGTAGTAAGAAAAAAATCGTAATTAGTGGATCAAAATGCTAAGCAAACATTTTAATGATTTTTAAACGTTGAAAAATTGAATCGTCCATCAAGCACAAACAATATGCTAATGCTGTCAACATGGAACGCGTTACTCGTGTTCGGAAAATTTAAATTATTACACTTTTGACGGGTACATTTGGGCGGTTTATAAATATTTCGGAGAAACAGGGGTTAACTACGGACGACTTATATCTGATAAAAGAGGAAAGGCTAAAACAATCATAGCATCGAAAAAGTAAGTACCATCTATCATCCATAGTTGTCTTCAGCCCCATTTATTGAACCATCATGAATCGGGTTCACAATGCTAGGACAACACCTACCACATTTGTCTAACACTTGCGAGAATTGTAAACAGACTAACTTTTTAGCCAGACTGGGAATCGACATTTTTGGGTCTCACTGGGAATCGAACCCTAAACCCTGAGATGAAATTAAACATCCTACCAACTAAGCCATCGTAGTCATCATATATTTTATTTTTTTATTTGATACTTTATGTGGAAATCTCTCTCAACCAAGCAGACAAAAATAAATAAGGGAATTGAAATGGATGCAAAAATAATTCAAATTATTATTAATTTGTACAAAAGTCTTGAACCACATAAACTACAACAATACAAGTGAGATATCATTAACGGAACAGCGTTTTTTTTCAATCACACAACTTCGAATCCTTGGCTATTTCTGCCATAAATGGAAAGATACAAAGAAGAGACTGGTGATCTATAAGAAAAAAATAAGTGTTCCAACCTCGAGGTAGATCACTAACGCGATGGACAGATCTGGTAAAGAATGCAACAACTGCTCACTTCTAGGGTGTAGTATATATCCTACTAACATTGAGCAATGGAAGGGTGTCATTCTTTTGTCGATATTCCAAATTGTCAGCAACCATGATCTCTGCTCTTGAGATATCCTACATTGTCAGCGACCATGAGTGTTCAGCAACCATGACCTCTGCTCTTGCGATATTCTACATTATCAGCGACCATGAGTGTTCAGCAACCATGACCTCTGCTCCTGCGATATTCCGTTTTGTTAGCGACCATGAGTGACCAGCAACGATGAACTCTTCTGCAATATTCTAGATTGCCAGTGACCATAAGTGAACCGCAACCATGACTTCTGCTCCTGCGATATTCCACATCGTCAGCGACCATTGACAGTAAAGGATGACATGAAAAATGAAAAACAGTGAACTGGAAAAGTTAATAGGCAATCTCTAGTATTTAGCCCAGATAGAGACTATCTTCCGAAACAACCTTCGAATTTTTGAAATCGTGTAAAGAATAGAAAAACGAGTAAAACTAGCTTCAAATCTATGAAACTGGGAGACAGTGTAATCGAAGATCCCCAAAAGATTGAATAAAGCTTTGCACAATATTTTCAGTTTACCTAGATTCGATGGCTAAATATGACCTAAAAAAAATAATAAACAGTTCATCAGACAGCAGAAGCATATCGCTCCATTTTATTTCCAAGGAAAAATAGTTGAAAAATATAAACTCCTTACAAACCGACAGCAACCGAACTTCTTCTTCCTTTCAGTGTCATGTCAGGTTCCCCCAACGTTGAATATCACTTGAGAGTAGATATCTTTGTCCCCGGCAGCCCGAAAAAGATCTCCAACGCCCCTTATGCCAATTCAATCACGTATATAGCGAAGCCAGGAGATTTGCCTCCTGCCAATATCTCTTCGGCCTTCTATTTTGCCTTGGATGATCAGGTGCAGTAATTTGTACTTTGGTCCTCTAAGTACATGACCAAAGTACGACACCTTTCGGACTAGACAGGTTATTAACCGACATTTTCAAAGTCTGTGCGAAATACGTGTATGATCCTTGAGCATAAACACCAATACATTTCCCGTCAGTTGGAAGACAACTAGGGTCTGTCCTATCTTCCAATCGGGAGACCCGTCAGACTTTCACAGTTACAGACCTTTTGCTGTTCTCTCCGTGCTTTAAATTTTTTTCGAAACTCTTTCGAAACCATGCAACCAATTGAGCCACCTAGTATCATCAAGGCTTATGGAAACCAGCATGGTTTTTTGCCAAAAAAAAAATTGCCGATCGACTGTTACTAATCTTTCTTTCACGGCAGCTTGCTTCAAATTTAGACGAGCTTTTCCAAACGGACGTAGTATATACAAACTTCCAGAAAGCTTTTGATAAAGTTGATCAATATACGAGTATATTGCTCCAGAGATGGATAATCTTGGCTCGATTGGATTATTTGCATTATACTTAAAAGAAAGATCTCATGAGTAATAGTTCGGAACAAGTCTTCTGTGGAATTCATCGCAAGATCTGGTGTACCACAAAGATCTAATTCAGGTCCCTTGCTATTCCTCATATTAATAGACAACTTACTAAATTCCACAAGTAACTCGACATGTTTATTGTTCACTGACGATTTGAAAATTTTCAAAAATATTAATTCACTTCACAACTGTGCACAGTTACAACAGGACCTAGACTCTCTAGTATCCTGGACAGAGCAAAATCATCTCCTGTTCAATATAAATAAACGTATCTGTGTATTCCATAGCCGATCATTTTCACCAACCCAATCAGTGTACTATACAGGAAGTAGCATTATACTGAGTTTCTGAATTTAAAGATTTGGGCGTAACCTTTGATGGATTCACATTTTTATATGACCCAGGCTAGATTTTGCAACATTCATTTTCAGATCTTTCTCTGTATACGTATATAATATATCAATACTTGTCATAATTAAAAAATATGCTAAAAACAAACATAATCAGCCTGATACATGTCTTACAACATAGAACATACAACCTCCGTTGCCTAGTTGATAAAACGCCTATCTTATAACTCAAATTAGTTAACTATGTCTCGCGTTTGAAATCGGACAGAAACAGATAACAGTACCGATATCCTTCGAAACTTATATCTAATAAGAACAAAATTAGAATATGTATCTGTAGTTTGGAATATGCATTAGAATATGCATCTTCAAATATAAGAATAATATAGAACAAATACAAAAGAAATCCTCAGATATCTATGGTACAGAACAAAAGGCGATTGTCCAAAAGATGCTCACCATGTCGAACTTCTCACGGTGTTTAACTATGCCTCGAAACAAGAAAGCAAAAATCCATTGCGATATTCCAACTAAATGTTTTTCAAGGTTGCTTTAACTGTCCCGCGATACTAGAAGTACTAAGTTTATGCCCCTAATGAATATAATCGTATAAGGAATCACCCTATGTTCTATATATCAACTTATAAAAGGAATATCATGGCTAAACACTCAGTCACGCGTGGTATAGAGATATTGAACTAACTGAATGACACTGTTGATAAACTCTCGACACCGTCTAGCAGTATGAGAATAATCCTGGCTCGTATTCTTCGTTACGAATAAGCTAACTATAAGCATACTCTCTTTGCGTAACAGAAGAAATCCGTGCAAAGTGGATAAAAAAATCTCCGTTTGAGCGGACCGTGAGTTCGTGATCGGATCGGCGTTGAAGATATTTAGTGTCTTTCCGATGATAGATTTGCTCTATGTTAAAAAAAAAAATTTATTGGTTTTCACAGTTCACCGTTATTATTTTTTACGTCATCTTTTATTTTCCATAACAATTAATGTTAATAAACTCGTTCCGTTATTGACATGTTTTAAAAAGCGACAGTAATATAACGTGTTTATTTCCTGATTTTTCTTTCCTCTCAACCATCCCTTCCTTTTCTTATAATTGATGATATATCACTTTCATTTTTACTAAGTATAGTACATTCTTTATGAGTTTAGTACAGGTAAATAATTATTTTAATATTTTTTTGTGATGTAACATTCGTTATCCACTTTTGTCTGGTCAGTTGGAAGACATTGTTACCTGGGAATAAAAAGTGAAAAAAAAATTTTTTTTTTCGAGAAATGAGGGGGTGGCATTAGTTAGTAACTGGTTCCAGATACTTTTACTGTATTCACCCACATTGAGAACAGGTATAGTAGAATAAAGAACAAGAAAATCTAGTTAATAGCCACATAATAAATCAGATTATTTCCTATCTCTCAAGACATATGATCGTGATAACGATGATTCACGCAACAAACCTGGCACATAATTTGGATGTTTTTTCTTCCTGTCCGTGGGAATTAATTTAGCGAATATTTTAAATACCACGACAGCTTATCCCAACACCCAGAGCCGGTTTTGTCCATAGTGCTGCAATGGGCGAGTGCCAATAATATGCCTACTTGTAAAACTTGTTTAATTCATTAATTTATTTGAAATTTTATTGCAGTGTTCAATATGATGGATTTATTGCTAAGTGGCAATCGCTTCCAAATAAAGACACACTAATTTTACTAACTTTGAAGTTAAAGTGCTTGCTTTATATTTATTTATTTAACACTTTATTGTAAAAACAATCTGGCGGGCGTATTGCCAAGTGACAATTCCTTCCAACTAAATAGACAAAGTAAATAAAGGAATTTACATGGTCGTAAAAAATATTCAAACGATTTTTCACCTTTGCAAAATTTATTGACGATATATATAGTAAAAGTGAGATATCATCGATCAAAAGAAAAGGAAAGGATGGTGGAGAGAAACGAAAAATCAGAAATGAAACACGTTTTATTACTGACTAGAAATTAAAAGTTTTTTTTAGTCCATTTTTTAAGTATGCCCACAATGGAGCGAATCTTACATTAGTTTGTAACTGGTTCCAGAGTATCACTGCATGGACAGTAAAGGACGACGTAAAAAAAGAAAAGTGGTGAAGTGAGAAGACCAAGAAAAAATCTGTGTTTGAGCGTAACGTAATTCCATAATTTTTTACTCAGGAGTAAAATCCTGCAGCAAAAAGGCGCGCGACTAAAAACAAATATGTTACAAAGGTTTCAAGGTTATCGATTACCATGAGAAGGAGAATTTGTCGAATTTATTCACTGTTTGCCCCTTAATATTGTTTATCTTTTATTAATCAATAATCCAAAAGTTTTAACCTCTTTTTTTTTAATATATTTCCGATAACGACAATAATGTCTTAATTCAACGAAACAATAAAATCTTGTATTTAAAAAAATGATCAAACAATGGACACAAAGCACTTTCATCAGGTTAAATTGCCTGAACCAAAAATATGGTAACGAGATTGGAAAATAGGAATAAAAACCTTTGTCACTGAAGGAGGTTTAACGTTTTTTTATCAGCTTTTTGAAGCATGTCAACGATTATTTGAGTCTTATAGTAATTAGAAGCTGGTTCCAGAATCGAAGATTATGAATAGCAAAAAAACGAAGAGCGGTGAATTGGAAAAGGCAAAATGCAATCTCAGCTGCAATTAAACATTTTCGACGAGATATGAAGAGGTAGTAGGACAGTTATATAGAAGTGACAATACACATACATGAGCATTTGAACAGTTTCTCACGTTCGTTTTATTATCCAAACTGTATAAAATTAATTCTATTTGTCAATTTTTACAAAGTTTCTCTATCATCCTGGATTGCCGAAAGACTTTCAACAGCACGTAGAAAAAGAGTTGCTAGAAAAATATTATAAAAGTTTATAGAAGCTGGTGATCACGGACACAATGGACGGAAGTTGAGTAATATAAGGGTTTCTATGAGATGAACTGATGAAATAAAGGAGTTAACAGGATCCTTTTTAAGCTATACATAGCCCAGAACCGAGAGGGACGTAGACAGGTGGTGCGCCGAATTCGAGACAGCAAAGGACCACAATGCTCTGCATTAAGTACACGATGAGAAAGAAGTCAGTTTTAATTTGATTATTCTATAGTTGCATTGAAATCGTTAAATTTTTCATTTCTTTTATCGTTTTCTACACTTATTTTGCGTTGTCACCTCGACGTGACCCATACTGGGACTGCTGTATGTCATGCATACTCTTCTCCAGTTCTCCCGGCGTTTTAATGCCCACAGAGCCATGGCAGACGCTGATCTTCACCTGGTCGCTGCAGTGTATAGTTGTTTTTGCACGAAATGAGAACGAATGAATGTCCACTACCTGCGACGAGAATAATAGAAAGCCCAAACAAAGTGAAGAGATCAGACTGAAACATGCCGGTGTGCTTCGATCGTCTGACTTCGGTGTATTATCGAATCCAGAAGAGCGGTATGAGCAACAACTGGAAGAGATTGCCACCTGGCAATAAACCCACCAGACTGTTTTTACAATGACCTTTTGATAGTTCCTCTCTTAAACGTATTTTCTTTTCCATTATCTTGAAATATATATGCAATTTTAGGATATATGTATACATGTATGTACATACTACCTTGATCAAAAAGTTTTAGGACCGGTCACCGTGTGGCGCTGTCAGTCACCCGATTGGAATTCTTTTTTTTGTTAGGTTACCACATCTATCATTGACACTTCCCTTTAAATTTCAGCGTCATAGCTTGACATTTGTAAAAGTTACGCTGTACTGAGTACATCTACCTTTGGGCGTGTTTTCGATTTTTTACAAGTTTGAAAATGGCATCAACGAGTTTGCATTAAATTTTGTGTGAAAAACGGATTTAACGGTCCGCAGACCATGGAAATGTTGGAGAAGTGTTTTTCGGTGGCACGAACGCTTCAGAAGTAGTCGTGAGTCGGTCGAGAATTACGAATGCAGTGCCAGTCGAAAACCGATGAAAACATCGATAAAATCAAAGAAATGTTGGCCGAAAACCGCAAATTGACCATTAGAGAGCTGGCAGAGAACTTGAACATCGCTTATGAATCCGCTCAAGACATTTTGGTTAGTGATTTGGGCCTCAGACGTGTCGCTGCAAAACTGGTGCCGAAACACCTCAATTTCATCCAAAAAAAGGACCGCGTTGAAATCGTGAAATATATGATTTCCAAGAGTTTTTGACTAAAAACAACACGAATACTCTCCAGCAGCCTTCGAATTCACCTGATCTGGCTCCCTGTGACTTTTTCCTGTTCAACCGACTTAAAAAACCACTTTGCGGAACGTGTTACAGCACTTGAGAGGATGTCATGAAAACATCGAAGACGGCTCTGATGGATGTACCGAAAATTGAGTACCAGCGGTGTTTCGAGGATAGGATCAAGCGCTGGCGTAAGTGCGTTGCAGTCGATGGGGAGTACTTTGAAGGGGACCATACCGATTTTGATGAATAAACTTGTATTTTCGATTTTATGAATAAAGTCCTAAAACTTTTTGATCAAGGTAGTATGTACGAATACTATGTTGCTATCAATGAACCTATATTTATTAAAATATCTTTTTTCTTTTATTGAAGAGGCCCAAGGATGTTGAAGTCGCTCCTGATGAGTTCAAGATAATTAAAGCGATGTTTCGAATCCATCACCTTGTCCAAGCCAGTGGATGTTTGACCACGGATTATGTACCGAGATCACTGGCCCAGAAGCTGCAAACTGTCATCAAAGTGACGGGACGATGACACGACGAAAATTTTAAAAGTTTGATCCAATTTTCAACTTTACTTCTTTTGCGATGAGAGGTACTTGAGAGATATTTTTTGGCAAGAATATATTGAAATTTTGTTGATAGACTTTATTATTGTTTCTCAATATTTTTAATCTTGCCCCTTCATACCTAAATACATATTACCACACCGTTTCCGTTGTATAGTAGGCAGAGAAAACATATCTCTAAACTTATCTATCAAAGCACACAACTTTCGCTTTCTGTACATTCATACATCTCGTCATGCACAAGATGTAATCATTCATACTTTTCACGATACCTTCTTTCAAAATGTGGTCCATTTGACCCAAACACATTTTATTTCGTTCTACTCCGTTGTCCCATGTGTAGAGTTATGAGGATTTTTAATGAGTTTATGAGCTCATAGAAATAAGTGAATTTTCGTTGCAGATATTATCAGTCTTTATACTTTATATTATATCATAATCCCGTGATAAACTAGATTTTCGCTGTGTCCCGGTCCCGTGTTTTCACGTAATCGATAACTTTTGCTAAAAATGACATATTTCTGGCATCTAGCAAATATTTTAGTAAACAATTCAACCTTTAAACGATATCTCCTTATTTATACGTTATTATGGAAAATACCTTATACAATGAAATATCCATAGATTCTGACATCGCGTCATCAATATATTGTGAAGTGTCAGATCTTGAAAAATTTGACATATAAATCTGCACACCAACTACAGTCTCCGGGTCCAGATAGGGTAAAAAATTAGCACTATCCTCCAATCAGGATGTCAAAAAGCATGTTTAAACATGTGTTGATTGACATGTATTCCGACAAATTACAAAAAAGAAAAATTCTGCAGAATTTGAAATATGTGGACTAAGCTTAAGAAAATAAGGGAGACCTGGTACATGTATAAAAAGTATGATTAAGATATATGTAGCTCTCCACAAAGGAGAATGTTGGCAGAATGTTATAATACTACACACATTTATTAAAGTATTTCTAACAAATACACAATATTATTACAATATACTTAATCTTTATTTAGATATAACCATTTTAGTAAACCCTTCACAAAAAATAGATTTCTTCAAAAACAAGCCGGGCACTGGGAAACGTTGTCATAATTTTGACCGGGTCTTAATATACAGGGGCTACATCTGCAATTATATTTCTTAGGTCAAATTTTTTTAAATAAACAGAAGAAAAATTATCATACCGATTTTTTTAACGGAGAGTTGAATGCAGGCTCGCAAACCATGTGTAATCAATGAATGTTGAGATTTTATCTTTGGGTCCAATCTTGGAGATCTTGTTAGCATGTGAGATAAATGACAACAGGCCAGGGCTGCGTCCAGCGGTCCGGAATATGGGATCAGCCGGTGGGCGAAAAGTTTCTCAGAATTGCAATATTCTCAGGAATTTGGCACTGACAGATTTGGATATATTATAAGATTTTAAAATACCAATGCTTTTTTATCGTAAAAATAAACTGTTAATTTGAAATATATACTCATTAGCAGCAATATGTGTGAACTTCAGAGGACGATGGAGAATAAATGAGATTTTTTTATTTATTTATTCCCTTGTATACATGGTTGGTTGTATAAGGTACTTATTGCTAAACGGCAATGTCTTATAAGTGACCAACTCATTTAGGATACATTAAGTTGTTTTAATCCATGACATATTTTACAGAAAAAAAAAATGTTCATTTTGATTCAACAAAAAATAATTAACTGACCCCTAAATAATAATGGTAAACTAGAGAATGTAATTCGTTTAAGGACAATGAATGGAAACAAATTAAAATTAGGATGCATGGATAATCTGAGTACAGTAATATTTTCTGAATTCTCTCTTGAGCGTAGATAAGGATGATTTCACGAGCGTAGATAAGAATGATTTCACGAGCGTAGATAAGGATGATTTCACGAGCGTAGATAAGGATGATTTCACGAGCGTAGATAAGGATGATTTCATGAGCGTAGATAAGGATGATTTCACGAGCGTAGATAAGGATGATTTCATAAGCGTAGATAAGGATGATTTCACGAGCGTTGATAAGGATGATTTCATGAGCGTAGATAAGGATGATTTCATACATTTCTAAAGACTCTTGGAAGTTCGTTTTACAGTCGCGTCGAGTGAACTGCAAATGAAGATGTGTTATATATTATTTATAGTTAAGGAGTTAATACGAGTCCTGTGGAGGTTTAAAGACACAGTATTTTTTTTAATAAAACCCTGTTTTTTTTCAATTAACATAATGGTATTCCCCTGATGATGAGGTAAAACCCTTTAAACCAGTTGGATTATACCGTTATGTTAAGTGAAAAACACAGAGTTTTACTAAACAAGTTACAATGAAGACGTGTTAAATGAGGTTTGATGTGTTGATGTGTAAAAAATATCTGATTGTTTGATTCGAGAGATCGTCCATATTTTAAAAGAAAGTGGAACTATTCGCGAAGATATGAAAGAGAATTAGAATTATTTAGCGCTCAAAATAATGTTTATATACAATTATTGTTTTTTTATGATTTTGTCTGTTTAAGAGCATTGTTTCATTGTTAAATATCCTACAACTTTTATCCAGTGATATAACAAAAAATAGCCTATTCAACTCTTTCTGTTCGCAGAAGGTAGAATGCATAGTTTCATGGCCTTGATGAGGCATCGAACGGCGATAATAAGAAAGAGGATAACATGTTCACAAATTCTTCTCAGTGTACGCATCTCTACAGCATTAATATTACTACTATAATTCATAAAAAGTTAAATAAAAATAAGATATTTTATTCGTAAAAATTATCAGAACTGTTCAAATGCACCTCGCTGTCTTGTTAGAGTGAAGATTCCTTATGTTTCGAGTGGAAGTGCAAATTTGCTTAACAATTCTTCAATGCAGGCTCGCTATTGAGAGGGTCATGAATATAGTTTAACGATGACGTTTTACGATGCGTCCGAGGATAAATAATGCACACCTAACATAACAATAGTATTCAACTAAAGTGTTGAGTTACTTTATTTAAAGGGTTGCATCAATGATTTATAGAAATTAATCAAAATAAAAAAGAAAGTGTATGAATTCTTTCGTATGACTCATTTCGTACTTTGTACCTTAGTCATTTTCTAAAGCACACACCATCACGCCAATTCCTTAACGAGATAAGCAGAGGACAGAGCACCAGACTTTCTTATCCTGACAAAAATATTTCACCTCTTCTGCATCCATACACCTCATTCAGCTCCTACGATTTCTAACACTTTTTATATTCCTTCTTTCATAATGTCTTTGATTTTATCCAAGCATGCTTTTCTTGACCTTTCTCATACGCCCATGTTTTTCACTCCCATTTACACACCTGTATAGTATAGTATTAAAATATCTCATCTATACGTTGTATTATAGTAAAAATATCGTATGTACACGTTGTATTATAGCAAAAATTCGAATAAACAAAGAAATAAGATGCAGAAATGTTTAATAGTGGTTTTAAAGAACCAAATAGCACTTTATTAACGTACTTCTGATTTTTAAGATATATTTTATTGCATTTTCACAGCAAAATGATTGTTTTCGCGCCATAATAAAATATTTGTAAATCGTATTAAAAACATAATCGACAATTGAAATATTGAATTATTAAACTCCTTTACTTCTTCCAATAATGAAATACAATACGGTCGTTAACACTTAAATAAAATGGAAATAAAATAATATGCTTTGTTATTATATAAATAAATTATTTTTTTTAAATCATTTGGTACATAATCAATTTGAAGTGGTTAAGTCAACTTGTAGGGTTTTAGGATATTTAATATTAATTTAATATACGAAACAACAATGTTTTTTATATACAAATGTACACTTCCTATTTTTTTAAAAGAATAAATATGAATAAGTCAAAGGTATCCTTATACCCCCGAATATTAAGCGGAAAAAATGCCTGTGCCATTCGAGGGACGTAGCTCGGCGCGGGATTCAAACTGACGACCTTCCGCATTGAAGTCCATTGCGTTACCGTGCGACCATGCACCTCATGTAAATACAAGTACTTAAAATTACTGACAAAATTTAAAATTTAATCTTAAACAACCATGTAGATTAAAAAAACAGTAGTATTATTAACAAAGTAAGAACAAAGCCATTGTTTAAAATTATTTAATATTAATATGAATATTTAAATTCATTATATGTATGTATATCACAAAATATTAACTATACAATATTTCACAATAGATGAAAGGACGTGGTAGAAGAAAACCGGAATTGGATTGAGTGAATTAAATTTTGATAAAGGGAAATGTAAAAAGTCAGAGTAATCGTAGGAGTTGTATGAATATACAATAGATGGGGGGCGAAGGATGTGTGTCGAGATAAAAAGTGCTGGCAATCTGTCCTCTCTGCCTATCCCGACAGGGATATGGTGTGTTGGCATCATGTAATATTTAATCATAAATTACTTTGTTATTCCCCTCCATGATTGATAGTAGAAACACGGGGATTTTTGTGTGTTGTTTATGGATTTTTTTAGGAATGATGTAGATTATGCAGTAATGAACTAGACTTCTGGGTCGCCGGTTCGAACCCCGCGTTGTGCTACTCCCCTAAAAAGATACTGGCATTTTTTCCGCCTAATATTCGGGGCTATAATGATGTTTATGATTTCGATCATATCTAACCTTGAAAAAAAGAAGAAAAAAAATATGCCAGTGTGCATATGTCTCACTTCGGTGTGCCATCGGATCCAGTACAGTGGTGTGACCGATAAGGTTATTGGTGTGCAACTGCTTAGTCACTTAATGAAAAAAGAGACAAGAAACAAAACTCGACTGCACAGTGTTTACTTTACAACCGAATTGACGTCGAATGTGAGACGAGGGGATACTCAACTACGAGGTCCAGTAACGATGACTTTGTCTCCTCCACATCCATACATCTTCTCATACACATTCATCTGTTTCTCTCTCTCCTTACCTTTCACTCTTTTAAAATTTCATTCACTTGGCCTAACCATACTTTAATTGGTCGTCAACTTACACGACAGACACTTATCCTAGTATTAGAAATTAGTTTAGCCACACACTTAAAGAGGAGAAAAAAATAAAACTATGGTATACCTCACAGCTTCGCTTTCCAATTGACGTTGGCATAGTGAGAGGATCCTTGACTACGAGTTCCAGCAACGACGTCAATTTATGGATTGGAGTAAAAATGTCTACTATTTAGACACTTTTACTCTTTGCATAATAGTTCTCAAAACTAGGTTTGATGAATTCGATGATTAATTTCAGGTAATTCTGACACTACTGTGCAGCACGCGACACACTAAAATAATTAATTTATATTTAAAAAAATGTGTAAAATGTTTGTATGTATAATGCTCGAGGATAAGTAAGTTAGTAACACAAAGGCTGGTAAGGTTATCGAAGGGTTGATTACATTTAAGTGTGGCATTGGAGCGCATCACGCTGTATCTCTGATATGTGATTTATTAAATAATTAATGGGTATGGTTTACCCACAGATTAACAAGATGCTGCACTGACGTACATATACAATTTAAGGTAAGTTTCTTTTTAAAATTAAATGCAAAATATAACACTTAGTATGTCATCAGGGATAATATAAAATTTATAAAATACACGTCATATTTGATACTCATTTGTAGTTAGGAAATATCATATTAGCGCATTTTTGCATTGTTTGGTCCGTACATAATTTTTTTATTTTCAATATTTTTTATAGTTAATGTATTACAATTATAGAGGTTTAAAGACATTGTATTTTGTTTATTCAAACACTGTTTATTTCACTTTATATTATATAACGGTATAGCCTTACCGGCTTTAAGATTTTCACCTCATCATTACGGGAGCACAAACAATACTTTTGTTTAGTTTAATACATGTTTAGTGTCCAATCGTTTGGTAAAAACATATTAAACAAATATTACATACGTACATACATACCATTTCTCAATAGGGATATGAAGAGAGGACATAGCGCCATAATTATCTGGCTCAACACTCATCATTAGCTTCATCACATTCATACACCTTCTGGTACAAATTCGACCATATCTCTGACTTTCTACTTTCCTTCTTTCATAATTTCATACATTTTACCCAACCATACTTTCCTTGATCTTCCTCTTGTACGCCTTCCACTAACATCTGCACTGTATATCTGTTTTGCTAGTCTTTCTTTATTCATTCGTTCTACATGAACCTACAATTTATTTATTTTTTCAAAACAGGCTTAGCCCAATTACTTTGAAAATACAAAACATCAAAAGAGAAGAAAAATTACAAAGAGGAAAAAAAAAAGTTTAAAAATTATATAAAATAAAAAATAATGCATATGCATACAAACGAGTATATACACGCAAACATATTACACACATATATTCACAGTCATTTAGGTATGTTGATGAGTGCCTTCTGACGCGCTCAATCTAAGAAGAAAATTTACTTTTGCTTTTGGTAATGTGATATGAAATATGTCAATATCCGAAGCAGTCCCGTTCAGAAGAGTTAAGGCCCTTCCAACAGGCATAGCGGCTGGAAGACCCGTTCTTGCGTATGTTATTGAGAACAGTTCTTGCCGGCGCAGTCTAGTGTAATTGTTAGGAACATTTAACGCTAATCTTTGTAGTAATGCTGGACAGCTCACAACTCCCCGAACGAGTTTGACAACGTATACCAGGAGACGCACATCTCTTCTTACGCTCAAGGAGTTATACCCGAGCATGCCCAGCAGGAACTGAGTAGGATAAAGCCATGGATAGACACCGAACTCTCTCATATAGAGATATCGTAGATATTTTTTTTGTACTTTCTCCACCATGAGCGAGTTCTGCGCCCCCACTGGGCTCCAAATGCAAGCATTGCTTTCTAGTTTACTACGGATCAATGAATTAAACAACGTTTTGAGCACCAATTGGTTTTCAAACGACTTAGAGATCTCAACGTACTCTCAACGTACTCTCATTCATTTTACTTAACACGTCAACCTTAAGTTCATATTCATCCCTTATCATTTTATTCCGTATTCTGTCATACATTGTCACTCCATGTACCATTTTCAATGCATCTCTCAGTCTTAAATATTGCTATTCAATATTTAGTTTTTATTTGCGACTGTCCACAATACATAATTTAAAATAAACATAATTTTGATAAAACGGCGAACCACATATCACAAGAGCATTAACAATGTTAAAACCCGTTAATTTAATAGATTTACAGAACAGTTTCAATAGGCATGCCCTGTGACGAATTGATCTCATTCTTTTATCACAAACTTCGTATATTTAAAAAGAATAATTAATATAATTATTCTCACTAATTTTGTTTGCAAACTGCGTACGATAATGAAATATTTTTAACTTATATGTATTACAATAAGTTGGTGTCTATTGTAGTGGAAGGAAAGCAGGCGTCGAAGTGTCTAACGGTAGACTCGATATTCCGTGTAACTATTTCTTATCAACCGTAAGAAATTGCTTAATTATGTTGCTGCATCAATTGGACACAATTTCGAACGAATATTATGCATAAATAAATATAAAAAAGTGAGACAGATGTGATTTACTAAATGCCATATCTTTGCCGCGTCCAATAAATGTTGTGTTTCTTTTTTCTTCGAGGGACTTTTCCATTAATAGATCGATTGTTAAATTTTTCAGTTGAAACTTTGAATTATCTAGAATTGTAATTTAAAAAAATTGGTTTTATTATATCGACATATAATTTCATAATGTCTTTAGTTTGGTGGTACAAATCTTCCGAATTTCGGAGGATTGCCTATTTAAAAGAAAAAAATGTATAGATAAGTAAACATAAGTGTATCTTGATAAAAAGGATGAAGATACATCTTTTTTCTGGGTGATAATATTTTATCAGTATTTTCGTAAAAATGAGTAATAATAATAAAAATAAAAGACAATTTATATAGCGTCGTTTAGAGAGCAAACACTTCTCAAGGGCGCTCTAAATACTAAAATATTCAGCTGAAACATTCGTACTTTGCATTCACATCTTTATACGTACTATGATATTAAGCTATCCATACATACAATTTTAATCCTACACAAAATATTCATCTGAAACATTCGTACTTTGCATTCACATCTTTATACGTACTATGATCTTAAGCTATACATACATACAATTACAATCCTACACAAAAGAATATCGGTTTTCTGTTCATTTTGACATTAACAATTTTTACATTTTATTTTGTATTAGGTAATATTAAAAATTAAAAAAATATGCATCGTCGATTAGAGCTGGCTTTCCTCAAGGGCGATCTAACTCGGAAATCAAACCGACTCTTATAAAAAGGTTAAAAATATTACAAAAAAATTAAATAACTAGAGTGTAAAAGTAGGATCGTGGCTGTTGATGTTGGAGTAACTGCCTAAATGGTAATTCAAATAAGAATACAAAGTCAATTCTTATAAATTTAGAAACCACTTATAATAAGGTTAAATATATTGCAAAAAAGTTAAAGAAGTTGAGTGTAAAACAAGGATGGGGGCTGTTGAAGTTGGAGTAATTGCCTGAATGGTAATTCAAAATATAATACAAAGTCAATTCTTATAATTTTAGAAACCGCTTATAAAAAGGTTAAAAATATTACAAAAAAATTAAATGAGTTGAGTGTAAAACAAAGATGGTGGCTTTAGAAGTTGGAGTAATTGCCCGAATTGTAATTCAAATAAGAATACAAAGTCAATTCTTATAAATTTATAAACCGCTTATAAAAAAGGTTAAAAATATTACAAAAAAATTAAATTAGTTGAGTGTAGACGATCGTGGCTGTTGACGTTGGAGTAATTGCCTGAATGGTAATTCAAATAAGAATACAAAGTTAATTATCATAATTTCAACAAACAAGTAGTTATATGCAACCGCTTGTAGTTGGCTGCTTCGTCCCATCCCACTGCACTGGGATGACGCGTTTGGATAAACTGTTTGTGTTTCTATACATTCCGTTTGTATCGAACAACAATGCAACGCCTCCTCTTTCTCTCGCAGACGAACCTCCTTAAAAAAAAAAAACAATACCAACATGTTGATGCACAGTGGGCAAACTATATCATCCCAGTTTTGAGGAAAAATGTTATTTTTTTTTTTTTAATATTTGATAATTTGATTACATGCCAGGCTTCTTAACGATATATTATAATAAAACTTAGTGATAAAAATAAAGTAAAAGAGCGTAGAAAGTATTTTCTTTAACATATATGATATATACAAGTTGAATCCTTATATAACGAAATTCAAAAGACCATTAAACAAATTCGTTTTATTAAATATGGGCGAAAAATTGTATTGTACGAGTATTAAATTTTCGTTACGTACAGTACAACGACGAGCTGTCTCTTCCAACCAACCAGATACTCGTAGATGTTAAAGAAGCCTTAAGTGAAAACCGGACTGTAATTCTTTTTAAAAAAATCTGGGTTCCAGTGGGATTTGAGCCCGCAACCTCCGGGCTGAGAGACAAGTGTTTTACCAACTAAGACACGGAGGTCATCTAAAAAAATAATTTTCATAAAAACTTTCGTTTCTGAATAAAAAGTTATACAAACACACTTAATTTATTTTATTTAAAGCATGATTTTCGTGAACTTTTCTTCGCAGCATTCGTAACTGCATTTTCGATACTACATAATTGTGACATCAGTACTGAAGAGTAAAAATACTAGAAACATGTTCAATCAATTCATAACTTGTGAAAGCGAAACTTTTAGATCTGGTGGCATAATCTTAATTTCATTATAATCTTCTTCTCTTCCAAAGTGTTGACTGCATTCAACGTTCTCGTAGACTGCAAATCAAAAATGTTCTTTGATCAGCTCAATCGTAATCAAATTATATTACCTTCATCAGCTTCCACCGCCCCCTTATTTTTATTCAACGCCCCCTAATTGCACCCGAGGCCACTATAACCCCTGTATTGTTACAGCGCCCCCATGGGGCAGTATCAGCCACTTTGGGAAGTTCTGATTGACATAAAAAATATCGAAAGCAGGTCGCACATACATACCACCCACCACATATACCATACAAACTTAAGACAGGTCAAGACTCAGGTAATCAAAGATTCGAACATACAAAATGGAAGAAAAAATAATTTAAGAAAATACACACATAACATCATACCATGTCGCTTGTGGGATAAGCTAAGATAACAAACTCGTATCTCCAAACTTTTCTATCCATGCACACAACTTTTGCATCCTCACCATGCATAATCTTATATTATTCATTCTTCTCCCTTAAACTTCGTTCAAAATGTGGTCCATTTGGTCCAGCCACGATTTGATCGGTCTATCTCTTACACACACCTTATGTTACATTTCTGACTTATATATTCACTTAATCATTCTTACACCATTCATCTTCTTCATGTAGATATATTGAATGGTGTAAGATTAGAAATAAGTTGGACATTTATTTAAACCGTCTTAAAGATTCTTTTTTCATCTTACTGAAGACACAAATTTTATCCGTGCATTCATTTCTTCATTCTGTCTTCTTTCAAACATTGATACTTCACAAATTTCCCTTAGTGCACGCATCTCCATAATATTAATCTTTCTCTTGTCTATCTTTTGCCTAGTTCAAATTTCGACAATTTTTTTACAAATACCCAGTATATAGTAGTATATGTTACTATTTTGTACTAAAGTACAAATTTTGCTTGCGAATGAACGTTATCAACTAAAAAATTCTCACTTACTGGCAAAACCCAAATTGCAGTGATTTATGAAAAAGATAAAAAAAAACGATACTATATAAACACACTTAAGGAAAAAAGATCATTAATAAAAAAATGAATGTCTTAACAATAAATAATATATTTATTTAAAAAAAAACATTTTTCATGAGGTTAGATTTACCATAAATTCACAGAATATCTTATCAAAGCTTTTTTTGAGGTTAGATTTACCATAAATTCACTGAATATCTTATCAAAACTCTTGTAAACTCCCTAAAACTGAGATGATATATTTTACTTCTTACTCAACGTATAAACTATGTAATTGAGAAGTGTTTTTTAGTCTACATGTGTTTATTTTTTGAAGACTGTTAAATTTTAACATTTATTCTTATGATCTTCATATTTTTATATCTGCATTGACGTGCGGATATGTCGAAATACGTTATCTGTAGACATTTTAATTTTATACCTTTTACAAACAACGCCTTTCGATTTAGAGCCTGTCGAATAACCTAGTTAGTAAGACGCCTAACCTAGTTGGTAATTCGTGGTTTAATTGGAAAGACGCCTGACTTGTAGCCCGGAAGTTACGTGTTCGAATTCCGTTGAAACCAAGATTTTTCTTTAAAAGGATCTTGTATGAATTTCACTTATGTTAAGGCATGTTAAACATCTTTATTTATTTAACATTTTTATTGCAATACAATCTGGCGGGCTTGTTGCCAGGCGGCAATCTCTTCCAGCCAACCAGACAAAAGTAAATGAAGCAAGTTACATGGTCGCATAAATCATTCAAATGACTATCCATTCCTACGAAATCCATAAACACATACGTGAGCACATGCCCACGAGCTCCACAAAGACGGACAATCACTCGAACATTATTTTTCATATAAAGTGAGATATCATCAATCAAAAGGAAATGAAGGGATGGTGGAGAGGAAAGGAAAAGAAAAAAAATCAGGAATGAAATACGTTATTTTACTGACTAGAAATTAAGAGTTTTTTCAGTCGCTTCTTAAAGCATGCCAAGGACGGAGCGAGTCGTATATTGGTTTGTAACTGATTCCAGAGTCTCACTGCATGGACAGTAAAGGACGACGTAAAGAAAGAGGAGCGGTGAACTGGAAAGGCCAATAAACAATCCCTGTTTGAGCGTAGCGCTAATCCATGATTGGAAAGATGCTGAAAATTTTCGGCGAGATAAGAGGGTGCGGCGGGACAGATAAGGTTTTTAACAGTTTTATGTAATGGTATTATAGAGCCATCAAGTAATATTGGAGGAAGTAAGTCAGTGTTGAATTTACAGAGAAGCTGAGGGCTGCCAATGAGGAGCGCTTGAGACTTATTTAGATTTATGAGTAAGCTATGCTCCCCATTCCACTCAGAGATCGATTGAAGGTCCGCATTTAGATCGTTCAAAGCCGCGTGAAAGAAATTTGGATCAAAATGAATATATATCTGCAGGTCATCCGCATACAGAGGATAAGAACATTTAAGGGACGATGATATTGACGAAGGAGTGGAGAGAGAATTCCCCCTTGGGGGACGCCTGCAGAGAGATCAGTCCATTCAGATATACGCTCTTGGTATTTACAGGATTGTTGTCTTCCCTTTAAATAGCTCGAAAACCAGACTATGACCGATTCAGAGAATCGTAATGAACGCATTCGAGCCATAAGCAGATCAAAGTCTACAGTATTGAATGCATTGGTTCTCTTTCTGGGTGGTTGGAAGATATTGCCACATATCAATAATTCCACCAGGTTATACTGTGTACAACAAAAGTGTTATATAATACAATAATCTTAATCTTTACGTCCTCCTGTTAAAATGTAAGAAATCGTCGACATATGCGTGTTTTGTCGCTATAAACTGTTTCTCTACCCCTACAACGGGGAAAATGTTCAGAAACGATGCCATCATGAACTTAACATATGCTACGTTCAAGCACAGGTTGCCTCTTGGCATTTTCAGTCTATCGTTCTTATTTATTTACATCGTATTTTATAGTCCATCTCGTTAAACTCATCTTATAAAACTAACAACTAACTGCTGTAAGAGTTGCACCCTCATTGACTTGCTTCAAAAGAGACTTAAAAATAATTGTATTTTTCTTCAGCGACACATCACGTCTTTCTTAATTCCTCTTTCTATTTTTTCCTACTATTCCCCTCTCCAAGTCGTTATTGATATTAAAAAAAAATATTTCTTTATTCTTCTTTGCTTATAATTTTCGTCCTAACTTTTTGTAATATTTATAATATTTTCAAGTTCGATTTTTAATTGTTTCACATTGGAAATCGAACTCGTAACTCCTGGTTAGATGACAGCTGTCCTACTTATAGTACTATGGATTGATAGTCGTTTATTTATATGAAACATTTTAAGAGTCTTATAGATGTATGATAGGTTATGCTATCGCACATGGAAAGCACATGATCCACGTGTCTGTGACGTCTGCGAAGAGTGCATGTATTGAGCGGTTCCCTCACAAAATATTACCTGATTGACATAAAAGAACAACTCGAGATTGAAGTTAGAATAGTCAGAGGATCTTCAATGCCCAGTAACGATGACGACGACATCTGTCAATGTGCTTTGCTTAATTCTACTTCTGGGTGGTTGATGGTTCTACTGATGCCTAGTTCTACTTCTGGATCTTCTCAGCAACATCTACGATTTTGGTCTCCTGCATTTCCATTATTTAGTCTTCCAGCCCCATAATAAGATATTCAGCATTCTTCCCTCCATTTCCTTCTATATGACCCTAAGATAATGTATTATTTGTGTTGTAAATATCGCTGTTTCAAGCTAATATGTCAATACAGAACACTTGAATCGAATCTCTGATATTTCGAAGACTACAATAAAGGACAGCTTATCGAACGCAGGCTTGATAACGTCTTCTTTCAATTTCTATATCTTTGTTTCCTTCTCAAGTATTATAGTATATTCAAAATATACGTAGGACTGAATTTTATTGGTCTTGATCAATCAATCAAGAAAATCTTTAAATATTGAATCTGATTTTATTTTTTAGATAATTCGGTATAGTGCTACTTCCAAAAGATCACCTCAAGTGCACTTTTTATCCAGTTCAACTGATTAATTTACAGACGATGCAAAGAGGACAAGTGACTTTTTAAGTACATCAATATCTTTGACAACTTAGAGATTTGCTTCAAGGAGAATGGAATACTGTTACATAAAAAAGATCCCGCTACTTGAAATGAATGGTTGAATTAAAATAAGCACTAAGTACAAAAAAAATAAAAATAAACTAAGTATGCAATTTCGTTCTATATGTCATATATATAATAATAAAACGGCATACTTAGTTTTTTTTTTGGTACTTAGTGCCTATTTTAATTCAACCATTCAAATGTTTTGTCGAAATATTTGGGTTTGCCAAATCTACTGGGAATCTGACCAGTCAAAATATTCGGATATCTCCTCCAGTCTAAAATAATCCTTGACATATCGATCTACTCGTAATTATAAGGTTTTCCCCTACCTTAACATATACCTGAGTAAACCTAGGCTTGACAACTAGTTATTCATTTAAATATCTGGAAAATTATTCTAAAAATTAATAACATTTGAGAAAAGGCGTACATTTAAAAAAGAACTTCAAACAAAGTGTGAACAACCCCATTTAACTCCATGTTTCTGGACATAATTCACAAAATGGTCCGAGCTATAAAGTAAGGATTGATCAGGGATCGAAAGAAGAGAGCAAAGCAAATATTGCAGAGGGAATTATGCAAATGGTGCGCAAGACTTACCATGCTGCTTTATTGCTTGCTGCCCTGCAGCACTGGTGGGCGGGGTTGTGACGAATCGAGTGAAAATCTCAAGAGATCAGTTTGAGACGAAAATTGACCAGAATTAAAAGTGTATTATTTCATTCATGAACTAAAAAAATCTTATGTTACGACATCACATCGAATAATCTTTATAATATATGAGATTCAATAAAAGAAAACTGGCTGCTTATAACGGAATCTTGGGCCCAATATTATGTAATGCAACTGAAACAAAGGTGTGGTAAAACAGTGATTCAAGTGAGATAAATGCATTAAAAATGGGAGCGTTCGTAGCAATGTATTACTGAATAAAGAATGAGGATATTAGGATTTAATGCGGATTCAAAGAAGATGCTGTGTTTAACATAATATGAAGAAAAGAACACTGTGTTGGTTCGGCCACTTAAAAATAATGAGGGAAAGATTTACAAAAGTTATAGATTTACAATAAAAATAGTAGCATATAATGTACAATACGTTTGTAAAGATCTAGAAAAATGTAGTAAAACTGAATTAGTTAAATGTAGTAAAACTAGACACATCTTTTGCGTCTTCACGTCGTAGGTAAGAAAGCTGCAGGTACGCCAGAACCGAAAACCATGTCAAAAGAATATATTTAAAAACGCTTCTGATTATCTACGTTTCCCCATTAAGCTTGGTGTCTATAAAGATTAAATGCGCGCTTCTAAGCTACGTGAAGGCACAAAACTCTCCTACAACCTACACTGTGACCATCGCTGTCGTGTGCAGAGAGAGTATGCTACATCTCTAGGAAGATTGGAGGAGATTTAGCAGGTTACCACCCTTGAGGAATCATATATAAGAAATATGAACATCAGAAAGAAGATAGATTTTGCGAAGGGTTAAAAAGAGTAATGAAGTGATAAGTGATGAGTGTAACTAACAAAACGAATATAATGTGCAAAAAATAGTAGAAGGTGAGGTAGAGAAAGGCTAAAGAAAGTGTGGTTGGGTCAAATTAACGATATTTTGAAAGAAGAAAATGTCAAAGCTAGAGAAATGTTGGAGGGTGTAATAGAGTGTATGAATGGGGAAGAGACGAAATAAACGTGTTACGATAGGAAAGTCTAGCATTCTCTCCTCTTTGTCTACCCTGACAGCGAAACAGCGTGATGCTGTGTATGTATGTACTATCTCTAAAAAAGCAAATACTATAAGTTATCAGATGCCACTGTAATTCTTGCAGACGATGATGACATTCTGGAAAAGTTTTATACTAAGGCAGAGAGTAATATATACCCACACTGTATAAAATTGTGTGGACACAAAATTTGAAATATTGAACAGATTCAAGATATATGTAATATGTACTCGAGGAAAAAATTCACAAAAAAATTAAATTATTATATTATGTATTTAGTAAGTAATCGGATATATTAAATATGATTTTGCAATTCAACGAAAAGTTAGTCCCTCATAGTGCGTTAGTATGCTCTGATATATATAATTGTTTTCACCTCAAAATTGGCCAGTTATATTTTATTGCACTGTTGATAATGGTACCCCGAGTATCGGTCCGATTTAAGGACACCTTACTCCTTCATCGGATAATTAAAGCGCACGAGGGTTATTTGTAGGATATTTCATCGAAACTTCACAGAACTTTGCCCTGTTCTGAACATCTTTAGAACACTTTGCAAAGTAAATTAAGACAAATAAAAAGTGTAGATTTTGGAACAAGATAGGAAAATCCGACAATAAATACTCGATTAGAAGGAATCTGTTTAGGATACCTCTGAAGGTGAATGTTGAGACTCGAAACTAACTGAGTGTCAGATAAATTACATGGGAGAATAAAAAACAATGTTTTCAAATTTAAAAAGATAATTTCAATTCTGTTAAAACTGATACATTAGAAAAGTTTATTTCGTATTAGGTTCGGTAAAGCCTTCAATTTTCAGTTTGATTCTATACGAATGCGAAATTCAGTGTATCGAACAAAACGTTAAGAATGTGTTCGAGGAAAGCGTTTATCGTCCATCGACGATATAATATAATCCTGATAAGTATCGGCCGGCCGATAAACACGTCAGGCGACCGCAGTTCCCTCAATAAATATGCCCGCGGACTATCACCGCTGGCTGTCCGCGCTGATTGAAGTGTAATAAATTAATTTGTAATTATTATCCGACCTCACCATCTTATTACGTTGGCCTTTTATTCCTCCTTGCTTTGTATACGAGTACAGGCCACCATAATGGATAATATAAAATCAATAATATCGGTTTCACGAAGATTGGATCGATATTTGTTAGTCACAAAGTGTTACAGATATGGGTAAACGTTTGCAGCTTTAGGAAGCACTTATTGAATATATCCCTTTTTGAGATTTTATGATTATACATGAACACTACATTCTACCTAAAGCCGAATGTGTTACGAGTACTAACATATGTGTATATCGGAGGAACTACAAAGGATTTTCTGTAGTTCGTCCTCCCTTGGTAAGTTGGCGAATGCGTGGAAGTATCTAATCTAATGGCCGAAACCGTCACCTCTCTTTAGTTACAGTCAACTTGTTATTTCAATAATATTTATAATATGTTAAAAATGTGGGTTTGAATCCTGAGTTATAGCGCCCTTGAGGAGAGTCTGCTCTCTATTCGGTGCTATATAAACAGTACTTTTATTGTTATGTGTGTATAGATTAACCAGTCTATACTTTAGTTAAATCTCTAGGATTCTCCATATCACTGTATGGAGAGAAACCACTGACTATCGGAAGAAGAAAACATATCATGGATACCAGCGAGATTTGGGGCTGGAGGTGGATTATCTGTATCCCAAGGACAGCAAAGTGCACAAAAGCCTATACCATCCAAGAATTACAGATTACTGTAGTAAACCTTTCGACAACATGCATGAAAATAATTCTCCCATACTTTGGGAATATTGCCAGAAAGAATAATTAAAATCTAAAACAGCTGGTGATAACGGGGACAGTTGAGGGAAAACGAGCATATAAAAGTTATCCTATGAGATAGACGGACCAAATAAACGAGTGACTGGATCTCCTATTCTATTCTATCGAATTCAGGTGATATACTATTTAGGGTATATAGCGATATCAAATTTTAGCTGCAACATCGCCTGACCTTGGGATATACGTGGTATCTGTCTAACTTTTTCAAGGGAAACTGTTGGTCTATAGTCTATGATATCGCTGTAAGATATCGCAGGGAAACTGTAGGTATATAGTCTATGATATAGTATCTATGATATCGCTGTTTGAAAAGTAATATATCGAAATTGATGCGGTGCATGGATGAACGGCCACCGATTTGAACACTAGAGATAACATAAAAAACCCACATCTGTCTTCTTTTTTTTAAATATAACTTGATAAATATTGCATTTTTTAGTGCGTAGACATTTTTTGGTACTTCCCGTATAATACTCGAAATGAGCTCTTTTGGTGTAAGAAGACGGAATAAAGATAGTAGAAATGATACATGGATAAAATGGATGAAAGGATATAACGATAAGATGTAGAAAGGATGGTAAATAAAGACGTGTGGTCAAAATGAATGACGAAAATCTATTCTAATCTGATTTTATGGACAAATATCCAGTTAAACTTCATTTCAATCGTTTAGAAGTCTCAAAAGTGTATATAATATTACATACATATTTCTTTGACAAGGCTAGACTTTTATATTAGCTGTGTTTGTGACATTCATGAAGTAAGGTTATAAAATGTATAATTCAGGTCACGTCAGAAATGTCAGGTTTACCTATATAACATAATAGTTTTGCCAGAAGCAAAAAAGACTGATAGAAACATTGACACTTACAGAGAGAAATGTTTACTGCGTAGGTCAAAATTATTGCAAAGGCTTCCGACTGGGTTTTGCCAATGGACACATACAATGATCATTATCATCATTACGTTGTCCCTTTGGGGTAAACAGACAGAATATATATTCACTTCATTATATCCTGACGCGCATCTTTCACATTTGCCACGTTTATATATACTCTTCGTTATGCGAACGCTGATTTTAAAAGCTCTTCCATTTTTCAGAAATGTGTTAATTTAATCGTTTTTCTAGACATTCCAAAACTTCTCTTATCTTCTTTTCTACTTTCGTAGATTATTTAAATAAATATTTCGTCATTCATTCGTTCTACGTGGTTGAACCATTTAAATTATCCTTTATGTATAGCACAGTATCTTCTAGCGGTACAACTGATAGTATTGTAGATGAATTCCTTATCCTGTCATACAGTGTTTCTTCACAAATTCTACGCAACGCTCTCATTTCCAAAGCATTTATTTTACTGTAATAACTTTTTTGCCATATTCAGGTGAAAAGGGACCGCGATTACAAAGCGTTGGGAACCACTAGGTAGATTTTTTTTATCCCATCCCCAGACTACTTGATTCCAAAGTAATTCATTAAACCGATTGTAAACTATTCAAGAAACCTATACTAAATCGAAAATACTGCATTGAAGAGAGATTGCAGAATAGGCAACACCTGATTTCGAGATCCGTTGTATTGATCCGTTGTATTGAAGGACCAAAAAAAATTCTTAGTAATTATCAAACCAATGTAGATTGGTACTCTTCAATATGCCCCAATTGGTGTTACAAACATATTGAAGAGTGTGGCTGGGATACAATATCATATACAATGACGAAGTACTTCAACCCCAGGAACCACTAGAGTTGACATGTATTTCAAGGTTTGTTATTGCACGTATTGTTGACACATTGTTAATACTAACACAAGTGAAGAGGCAACAACACTCGCACACGTACTCGGCGCGTATGAGTATTGTTTTTTTTTTAATATTTTTTTGTCGGGTTCCATCGGGAATCGAACCCGAAACTCTTGGGTCAAGCATCTTACCAACTAGACCACGGAGGTCGCAGTGCAAATATTGTTTCATACTTCTCAACATTAATTATTCCACGTGGGCGTCCAACCAGTGTTGCTATAATAAGATAATAAATATAATTCTTCTCACCACTTGTACTTCTAATGCTGGCAATCTTTCTCGCAGTCCTTCTTTGGACTTTACGATCCCATAAATACGTTGCAGGAATGAGAGAGGATTGTTTGGTTTCAGGCGTTTTGTGTATGGTGTTGGAGAAACGATTATTTGTAAATTAATGAGTAACTTTGCGTCGTGCACGCATAAAAATGCGAAGTGTTTCAGTGAAATGTATCGATAGTATTAATAATAATAATAAAATGACATCTTATATAGCGCCATCAAGAGAGCAGACTCTCCTCAAGGGCGCTCTAGCTCGGGATTGTAAACCATTATTATTGACAGATTAAAAATATTACAAAATAAATATATTTATGTAAGGATAAGAAGGTGGTGGCTGTGACAATTATACTCAGTTTTCCCCCGTATTTGCATACGTTAAGAAAAACGTATTTTGGTAAAAAAAAAACTGCAGAAAACTTACCAAGAAAAGGCGAACTAAAAAGAAACCTTTGTAGATGTTCCGATATATGATAGTAACTCATTCGTTTTTAGGTGTAGTGTAGTGAATGTGTGTAGAGTTCATACAAAATCATACATTTTGATAAGACTTCTTAAAAAAGGCTGTCTTCAAAGTAAAATAATATTGGTTTCTTAGACAGATTAGAAATATTTTATTGCCAACTTCATTCCACACGTACCTTATATAGATTACTGTGAAAGGTTATACTATAGTTAAGCGCATTATTCTGCCATTGTTTAGACAATTTATTTGTGCAATTTTTTGGCGTCATTTTGAAGATGAAACAAAATTAGATTTTTTCAGTGCTTAACGCTTTTTGTATAATATTAACGCAAAAGAAAAAAATATGACACAAAATAATAGCAAATATGTCTAAAGTACAGGAAGACAGGCGTCCTACCACATTGGCCATGTAGGTCGTCATATATTTGTTCTAATAAATACTTTAACATACATACTCTGCATTAACATCCTTACACACAATTAAATGACAATCTATTATATACACAATCTCTACAGCATCCTAAGTCTAATAACTCTTCATCACACAATTCACATTCGCATTATTCATTCACTCACATTTGAAAAGGAATAAAATAATTACATTTACTAGCTGTAAGATGTACAAATATTCGCTCCACTTTGAATTAATCAATCTATAAAACTCTCCGTTTACATAATAGAATTTATGCAGGGGCGGGCTGACAATTTAAATGAGCCCCATTTTAGCATAAAAAAGCAAATGTTTAATAACTTTTTACAGTTATATGATAACATACCTTTAGCGCTAAAATCTTTGTTAAATCGTTTTTACTAATATTGTTTAAGATGCCTTTTTCACAAAACATCACATGAACGATACCAGATAGGATTGAATTCTATTAATTTTTTAATACGACAATTATTTGGAAAGAGTAGAGACAAAATAATGCATTGTAGACATATAATGAATTTTATGTCGCTGTTTAAAATAAGCGATTAAGGGTGTGTGTCTTATTGTGCTTTAACTCGTCTTATATTTCAAGAAATTTATGTTGTTTCATAATTTAAAAAATCATAGTAGCATTTATTCGGATGGTATCTAATTGAATTTATCATAATTTATAATTCGGTAATATTTAAGATCATGACTGGGAATTATATTGTTATTGGCCCCAGTAATAAAGCCTTCGGGTTTAGAGCCATTCAAGTAGGCACAGAACTCGCGGTTCGTCTTTGTGCCTGTTAGAAAAATACTCCCGGGTGCGTGCGATTATTATTATCAGACTTACTCTTTTGCCAGTCCGTTTTATATTTTTGTTTTGAGTACCATCGAGAATCGAACCCCCGAGTGGAAGTCAAGCGTCTTACCAACTAGGCTACGGAGGAATTCAAGTAAGAGTATTTAATTGAGTTAAGGAATTTTGTAATTGGTTCAAGATACATTTTAACTTGGTTATATTGCCGACCTCCTCGCCATTCCAACGTCAATAGAGCTGGAAAGTGAAACTGTCTTATGGAGTTCTTATTTCTTTCATCTTCTTTGAGTGACTAACCAGCAAACTCACCAGCTACATCGCTGTACTAGATCTGATGACACAGAGAAGGTAGAAAATTGGAGCACATCGGATTTTTTTTATAGAATACTATAGATATGACCAAAATCATGGATACTTTTTCACCCTCGAATACTAGGTGGAAAAATGCTTGTGTTATTTGACGGGAGTATCACAGCTTAGGGTTCAAACCGTAAACCTTCCGCACGGAAGTCCAGCGCTTAACCGCGCGGACACGCAACTCGAAATACCGCGTGCCCATACACCATTTGGTAATATACCTCTCAGCATACCTGTGTTGATGACAGGGTTAACGATATTTATATGCTATTAAAACATACTTATATACCAATTAATGTTATTCAAACTTTTGCAGATCATAAAAGCAACATGCCGTGCAGTTTTAATAGCTTTTCGTGATCATAGCCCAGTTCCTTCGCAATAGTAGCTACTCGTTATGTTCCTTCGCAATAGTAGCTAATCGTTATGTTCCTTCGCAATAGTAGCTACTCGTTATGTTAATGTAAATAATTTTTTTATCCCCTTTGCACGGATTTCCCCTGTTACAATAATCTTTTTCGTTAGGAAAACTATCAGCCAGGATTCTTCTCATGCTGCTAGGCGGTGCCGAGAATATATCCACAGTGTCACTCCATAGAGAATATATCCACAGTGTTTAGCCATGATATTCATTCTGTTAGTTGGTATGTAGAACAGAGGGTGATTTCTTACACCGCTATATTTATTAGGTACACACAAACTTAGTACTTCTAGAATCGCGGACAGTTCAATCAATTCATCGTCATATTTATGATATGTGATCTTTCTGATAAAAAAAAACTTTTTAGTTATTTCTTCTTCTCTATGTCGTAGATCTTGGACCTATTAAGTGAGAAATTATTGCTCGGAGGAAGGATGCCATTTGTCTCTCCATCTTTTAGATAGTCTTCCTGGCATGCAACGTCTTGCGAGATTCTCGTGTACTGCATGGGATTCTGTACGACATGGTCACGCTAGAACTATCTTCTCTTCTTATTCCAGTTAAGAATATCCTCCATGTTGCTGGTCTGTCTTAAGTGAGCGTTTCTGATCATATATCTAAAAGATTTTCCTGCCACTGTTCGAAACATCCTCATATCAGATATATGAAGAAGGTTCATTGTTGTAGTTGTGTCGTCTCTGATTTCAACATTGCTGGTCTTGATCAGTCTGACAGGTATTGTAAATAATTTTTTTTCTTTATTTTCACATATGTTTATTTATAAAGATCTTATTATGTCCTTTAGAAAACCAGACGTTCCTATTGTTTTAGTTCCTGCACTTCGTCGTAAAGATACTTGTGGCTGAAGATATCGATATCTATTGCATTTTAAGCGTTTTAATTGCATCACTTGTTTAATAGGTCAGCCATCGAGTTTGTTTGCACATCCTCAGCTATTTGAATATTGTTTTTTTATGATGTGATGTTTATATTATATTTTAGACTTTATTTTATTTAATTTTATTAAAATGTACGGTCTTATTTTGATAATTAAAAAAAGGTCATAACAGTAATACTTTAATTAAAATTTTACTAACTTGTCACAATAATAATAATAAAAGGACAATTTATTTAGCACCCTTTTGAAAGCAAACTTTCCTCAACTCAGGATTCGAAAGCACGAATAAATGTTGATAAGACCTCCAATAAAATATTGTCTTTAAGTGCTGCCTAAAACTGCACACGCCACCCATATATCTGACACTAAGACGCAGACCATTCCACACCACAAGAACAGCAACGGCTAAAGCTCTATTACAATACCACACACTAGTGAATAGATTTAGAACAATAAATTTATTAGATGAAAAATAAATCGACCTCAAAGTTTTACCTTATACGCAAAAAAAATCTAAAAGCAGTACTTACATACATATCAACTACCAAACATAAAATAAAAACTTGTTGAAGTTAACGAAAAAAGATATCACTGAAGTTAACGAAAAAAGATATCACGCCGTGGCGTTAGATTTGTGGTTCATACAAATAAAAATAAATATATCACTGAGAGTCACGCCGTGGCGTTAGATTTGTGGTTCAGACAAATAAAAATAAATATATCACTGAGAGTCACGCCGTGGCGTTAGATTTGTGGTTCAGACAAATAAAAATAAATATATCACTGAGAGTCACGCCGTGGCGTTAGATTTGTGGTTCAGACAAAGAAAAATAAATAAATATAGGTTTATTGATAGCAACATGTTACATATACGAGTACGTTTGGACTCGTCTTATACTTAGTATAGTAGCATCCTTCTGTTCGCGCCAAGTGATGAATATCTCGTTCGGAGTCTCGGTCCAATGGAAGGATGCCTTACTCTTTCATCGGATAAGTTCTGACTGATATGATATTTAATTGGATATTTTGGTTCTTTTTTAGGAGACGGGGAAGGATAGTTTTATGAATTTTTGATGAATGATTATGAGAAATAATAAGAACGTTAAATACTTGTATACATGTGATGATATATAAATAATATTACATACGAATATACATAGATTTGTGGATGTGCGATGTCACACACGGTTATATATATAAGATGGGTGTGAGTAAAAAAATATGGAGGCGAGGTGATGGTGAGTAAAGCATAAAATGTTGTATATATATAAGTATGTGGGGAGACGTGTGTGACTTTTTTAAAAATATCAATACATATATATATATATATATATAGTAAATATGGGAGATACGCGGTTGCCTATGGAGGAAGGCTGTCGTCTGCCAGTGGAGGTGTCAGTGACTGTGTAGAGTACGGGGGGGCGTTCAGAGTGGCGGGGGCGTTTACTAATTGGGGGGGCGCGGAGAATAGATTTCGGACGTGGGTGTCTAAATTTGGTGTTCGCGTTGTAGTTTCCAAGGGCTTTCCTTCTGTTCGAGGTACACCCCACAAATATAGGGTGAGCTCGACCTCGCGGACATGATATGTTTTTTTCAGTCCTTGTACATTTAGATTACGAAAAAATTGTAAAATAATAAAGTAAACCCACAAATACCGCCTCAGATTCACTGTCAGCAAAAAAAGAGAAAATATGACATGAGTTAAAATTTTATCAAAATAAAATTATAAATAAAAAAATATGTTCATGCATATAAACTATAATACAAAAAAAAGTAAGCAGTTATATAAAAAGTAACATAATATTTTTGAGAAAAAAACGTTCTCTTAAAGGTATTAAGACGGTTGCGGGTTCGATCCCCGCTGAAACCCAGATTTAAAAAAAAATGGATTTCAGTCTGGTTAACACTTAGGGCCTATAAAAACATATTTCTGGATGGTTGGAGGAGATTGCTACATGGCAATAAACTCGCCAGGTTAAAAAAAAAAAAGACTGTCACCAAATATGTCGGAGACTGCAGCATATTTATTACTCAATCGATGCAATTTGAAACCATACATTAATATTTTGACCCGTTTTCACTTAAGCCTGCCGGCCCAGTCCGCCACAAAATTAAAGACAGGAAGTTTTGCACAGTAAAGCAGAATTATATTACTGATATATAATAATTAAGTAACATTAATACAGAAAATTTAAATGAATAAGCAGTTACACAAAAAATATTGAGAAAAAAAGCGCTTTTTTTTAAATATATTTCACCTGGCGTGTTTATTGCCATGTGGCAATCTCTTCCAACCAACCAGAAATATGTTTTAATGGGCCTAAGTGAAAACCAGACTGGAATTCCATTTAAAAAAATCTGGATTCCAGCGGGGATCGAACCCGCAACCTCCGGATCGGCAGACAAGCTTAATTAAAGGCATTAAGACTGTAGCATACTCATTACCCAATCGATACAATTTGAAACTATACAGGAATATTTCGACCCATTTTCACTTAAGCCCGCCGGCCCAGACCGCCGCAGAATTAAAGACAGGAAGTTTTGCACCGTAAAGTAGAATTCTATTACCGCTGTATAATAATTAATTAACAATTGAGCAGTGGATTTAATTTCTCTATCGTTGTTCCATTTAAGAAAATAGCAATTATGGTCTCAGCTTGACATCTCAGTTTGTAAATTAGAAATTAATTGAAATGGTATTTACGGTTCGTGTCTCGGGCGCACTTTTTTCGTAGTAAATTATAATAATTATATTACAGATCTTGTTTCGAAAGAAAAAAAAAAAGAGAATTTAGATCACTAATAATTTGATTGAATTTTGTGCGTATACATATACATATTTATTGTATTATTAAGTAGTGGTAAAAAGTGTGTGCGATGTTGTTTGTAGTTAAGGCATTAACGTTGTGGAGGTTTAAAGACATTGTAATTTATTTTTATCCAACACTGTTTATTCCACTTTTTTGTGACGGTATAACCCTACCGGTTTCAAGGCTTTCACCTCACCTTCAGGGGAGCGCAAACAAGACTATCGATTTCTATCAATGATGCCAAATTCTTACATATCAGTAGTAACGGAAATAAATTGGATATATTAGAGGCCCTAGAAATTTCTAAGTCAGTACACCGATCAGAACATCTGTTGAACAGTTATTTCTCAAAAATCTCTCCGCTCTTGGTCGAAATTGTCCCATGCCTCCCTCATCCCTCAGCCCCCAACCGTTGAAGCGTGTATATCGGTATCAGTTCGAACAACATTTAGTCTTGTTTGCGCTCCCCTGAAGATGATGTGAAAGCCTTGAAACCGGTAGGGTTATACCGTCACAAAAAAAGTGGAATAAACAGTGTTTGATAAAAATAAATAACAGAGTGTGCGATGTATAGGTTAACTTAGAGAAACTGGATCAGGTTGATGAGTTCTGCTCTTTGGGTTGTATGGTTACGTGTAATGGGCAAATTGAAAGGGACATTTAAAGAAGGGTAGTGATAGGGAACATGGTAAACGGATCACTTAATATTATATACAAGACACGTGCTATATCAACAGGAGTACTCGTAAAAATAACAATACATAATAATAGTATGTTAGTGTTCACTTTGATGTATGGAAGAGAATCTTAGACTTGGCAGAAGAAGGCTGAGAGTTAGTTTAACGCTGTGAGGAAACATTTGGAGTGTCAATGTTTGAAAAAGGCGGAACGAGGACACCAAAAATAAATGCATATATAAAATGGATGTTTTCAGTAGGAATAATAAAGAAGATTTAATATGGAAGTACTGTAACACATAGAATTAGTGTGGGATGGATGAAGTTTAGGTCAATGACGGGAGTTCTATGTGATCCGAAAATGCCAGTAAAGTTAAAAGGAAAAGTATACCAAAGGATTGTCTATGGGTCCGAATGCTGGACGATGTATAAGTCTTACTCTAGGCAACTAGAAACTGCTGAAATGCGCATGCTAAGATGGTCAGCTGGTGTGTCTCTAAGATACAAAATAAAAAGCTCACGCATTCGTGGAAGCCTAGGTGTTACAGAAATCAACAGCAAGTTGGAGGAGAGGCGATTGAGATGGTATGGTCATGTTGGACGCAGAGCACCCGATCACATTGTGAACCAGGCAATCTCCATGGATCTTCCTCGAATAACAACTAGAGGAAGACCAAAGAATTCATGGGTGGTGCAAAAAGATAACCTGATGCAGAGGCACGGCCTGGGGGACGTAGTCCGGGACAGAAGAGCATACAACCTGAGGATGAGGAGAGCTGACCCCAACAGTCTTCGCAGACAGTGAGTTGGGATGGAGCCCGGGAGAAGACATGTGGAGAAGTACTACTTGTGCGCGGAAAAGTTAGACTGAGGAAAACGTAACTGGCTCAAATTGACAAAAAAGGGGTTGCTCAAAATAGCAAATTCGTGGGCTTATTGAAATGTTGCAATCTCTTTCAAGCAACCAGAAAGAAAGACGACCTCCGTGGCCTGGTGATAAGACACTTGCCTGCCGATCCGGAGGTTGCAGGTTGAACCCAGATTTTTTAAAATATAATTCCAGTCTGGTTTTCACTTAGGGCCTATAAAAACATCTTACTGGTTGGTTGGAAGAGATTGCCACATGACAATAAACTCGACAGGTTAAAAAAAAAAGATTCTGAATAGGGCTTCACTAAAATACTCGGAGACCCTTTTAAAAAATCTGGAATCGATCTCTCAGGCTGGAAGACAGGCGTTTTACCAACTATACCGCGGAGGTAATTTATGTTTTTTTTTAAATCATATTTAAGCAGCATTTTAAACGTAACATATTTACAAAGTAATAATCATGTAAAAAAGATAATTTTTAGGAAGCGTTTTTTTGAGAAATAAATTATCAGTTCATGGGTGAATAATGAAAAAAGGGCAAGTTAACAAAATTGGTTATTTGGGAAGCATGTTAAACAATCTTCCCTAATTGGTAAGACGCCAGGAGGTCGCAGGTTCGATTCTCGTTGCACACGAATTTATTTTAGAAAGAGTTCTTTAGTATTTTTTGGGTTAAGGAAGGAGGTAATGCTAATCTTGATGTATGAAAACGAAGCCTGCTTTGACTTTAATGAGAAAATGTGAAGTGCAAAAAATATATAAATTAAGGGAAATGTGACTATGGTATATCTATTAGACCAGATTCAAAAAAGAAAGTAAGCTGAACAAATTACTAAATTATATCTATTAGACCAGATTAAAAAAGAAAGTAAGCTGAACAAATTACTAAATTATATCTATTAGACCAGATTAAAAAGAAAGTAAGCTGAACAAATTACAAATGTTTGTCTAAGATTTATTTTAACCTAAGAAATTACGATCATATAACTTCATACCAGAAAGAATTGAATTGGTTGAACGTTAGAAATAGACGCCAAATTCACATACTATCTTTATAGTATAACAATCTCAACTGTCCCGCCACCTCTTCTTATCTCGCCGAAAAATGTGTGTGTCTTTCCGATCATGGACTAGCGTTATGCTCAAACAGAGATTATTTATTGGTCTTTCCAGTTCACCGCTCTTCTTTTTTTACGTCGTCCTTTACTGGCAATGCAGTGAGACTCTGGAATCAGTTACAAACCAATGCTAGACTCACTCCGTCTTTAGCATACTTTAAGAGCGACTGAAAAAAACTCTTAAATTGTCAGTAATATAACGTGTTTCATTCCTGATTTTTCTTTTCCTTTCCTCTCCACCATCCTTTCCTTTCCTTTGATTGACGATATCTCACTTTATGTGAAAAGGAATATTTGGGTGATTCTCTTTGTGGGGCTTTTGGCGTAGGCGCCAGATTATATTTGTAATAAAAATGTTAAATAAAATAAATAAGATTTAAAACGCGAAAAATATAATATTCGCTTAACTAAATGTACGAATAAAGAGTAATCTAAAGAAATGTGTGTTATATGTTGTGAATGTTTGAAGTTTTATTTTCTGTGTCTACCTTTGAAATGTCAAAAAACTTGAATTTGAAGAGACAAACTAATAAATCGAACTTAAAACTATAGAAGATATACGATCTTCCGCTATATGAGGCCAAAGTGTGAAAATTAAAAAAAAAAACTTTATTAACCAATCCATTTATATAAAAAAAAAACAAGTTTTTTTCAAGCAAACATTTTTTAAAACCTTCAATCTGTAATCGACACCTCAAAGGTATTCGAGTCTTTCGTTTCGTTGTAATTAATTGAGAGCCTTTAAAGTTAACATCGGTCCAAATTTATTGAATGCCCCTCTCAAATTATTGTAGCGGATCTAATTATCGTTTAAACAAGATGTTCCACGAGTGAGGCTCAGTCGAAAAGTTCTACAGTTAAATTTAAATAAAAAAAAAATTAGACGGCATCTCAAGAATATCAAGTAGTGAGGACAAATCTTTCTATTCATGTAAATAGATTTTGCCTCGTCTAGATCCATACATCTAATTAAATATGTTCTTCTGTTTCTTAGATTTGTTACCTTTTCCTCAGTTAAAATTTCTCCAATAGTCCATTCATTTTTCCTTTTTCTATTCCTTTATGTCGGAAAACGAAGTTGTGCCGTAGTTTCTTTTCTTTTAAGTGAGTGAGCCGTTGCACACCTGCAAACTCACAGGCCACACCTATACTGGATCCGATGGCATACCGAAGGGAGACGATCTAAGCAAACCGGTATGTTTTTTTTTTTTTTGAAAGAATAGATTTGACTGAAGTCATAGATAGGTCTTTATACTCTCGAATACTAGATTGAAAAAAGGCCTGTGCCATTCGAGAGGAGTAAGATAGCGCGGGGTTGGAACCAACGACCTTTTTATTACATTTTAGAAGTATACATTGCTTATTTATTGCCAAGTGGGTACCTTTTTCATTAAACAAAAATAAATTTAAAAATGCCTTATTTGAAAACCAGACTTGAACCCTTTTACAGCAATGAGAATCGAACTCGTAAACCGTAGTCGGAAGATAGGTATCGAACCATCTAGAATTTTTGTTATGTTTTAAAAACATCTAAGGATTTCTTTCATAATTTTATTTATTCTATTCATCTCTAGCACTAAGACTTCCCTAATTCTTTCAGTCCTGATTATATTATACTATATAATACAATATATTCTTTGCAAGGATGATTTGTTATAGCATTTATTTATTTATACTATGTTTATTACTTTAAAATCTTCCCGAGTTAAAAATAATATTTCAACCTTTTTAAGACCGGAGGCGAAAACATTCAAATAAATAAGTTACTCCGTTTCCTGAATATATCTGTTTGGAAACCCTTGTTAGTCCGGAGGCGACCAATAATCCTAAGATTTTTATTAATAATTACAAAACGCCCAAGAGTATTAGTAAAATTATAATAGGCGTTAAACTCCTCACAAAGCGACTGGAGAATAAACATAGAAAATAAAAAATAATGAGAGGCTAAAGAGTTTATCGACTTTAATTTAATGCTTTGTAAATTGTGGCTAATAAATAACTATCTCGTTTGGTTGGACGCTTGGGGCCTTCGAGCTAACACTTTACAAACCTCAACAGAATGTTTATTTATTTTCAGTCTCCGATTCTTGTATTTTTTTGTTGTGATTATTTCTCAAATATAGTATACCGCGGAATATTATATAATTTACATGATTCCGGGCAATCTTAATTTAATCGTCAATGCAAGATCAATGATAGGAAGCGACATATTGTTGAAACCAGTTTAGTTTGAGCTTCAGCACTCGTTTTCTTAGTGCTTAAGCTCAGTGAATCCTGGTTTTATTTACGGTGACTTAATTATGCGAAGCTAGATTTTCGGCGATATATGTAAACTATCATAAATGTAACTCAAAATTTAACATGGAAAGGTGATTTAGGGTAGCTGTGTCTAATTTAACTCCAAGATTTGAGAATCTGTGTGGCAAATAACTGGCTTATTCATCTTAATAATGGGTAAGTTTTTTAAGAGCGCCATGATAAAATCTTTATACATTAAGGGGAATCGTGAAATTCAGAAAAAAATCACATAGTAATTTATTTTATCAAACACTGTTTATTCCACTTTTTTGTGACGGTATACCCTTCAGGGGAGCGCAAACAAGTCTTGTTTGCGCTCCCCTGAAGATGAGGTGAAACCCTTGAAACCGGTATGGTTATACCGTCACAAAAAAGTGGAATAAACAGTGTTTGAAAAAAATAAATTACAATATCTTTAAACGCCCACAACGTTAATGCCTTAACTATAAACAACAAATCACATAGTGTTTAGTACAATCATCTACAACTAAAAATACCCTGTTCTTCTTCATCGCATGTTCAATGCTGAATATCATGTCTATGTCTGGAACGTTCTCCTTCAATGTCTGGAACTTGCACGATACACCACCTGTTTCCATCCTTATTAGTCTAGGACTATGGCGAACGCAGAATTTAAAGATAATTAAGTTAACTCCTTTATTTGGTCAGTTCATCTTATAGAACACCTTATTCTAGCTTACTTTACCTTAACTGTCACAAGTTTCTTCGAACTTTCTTCATCCTTTCTGCCAATATATTCAAAGTATGTTAGGATTCTTTTTCTGAACTTTGATGAAAGTCTTTTGGTTATCTTTTGGTATTCCATGAGATAATGATATATGAAGTATCCACCTCTCATACCATAACTCGAAGGTATCTTTTATAATATCATGTTTCTTAAAATAAAATATAATAAGTCTCTTTAAATCAGACCAGGCCATAAAAGTGTTGTTGGAATAAAAAAAGAATAAGACAAAAACATATTAAAAAGGCAATGTAAATTTGTTAGTCTAAGGCGAGTATTAGGGCCTAGCATCGAGAGCCTGTTAACAGCCGTTGTGGCCACAAATGGGGATCGGGAGATAGCGCTAAACAGGGTCGGACTGCTTTTTTTATTATCTACTGTCTTTATTGGGGAATTCAGATATTTATACTTGTAGGTTAGGTAGTAAATCCAACATACACGTTCTTTCAGTTACTCCAGTTCATTTTCGGATCGATTGGCTACTCTGATCTATTGGCGTCAAAGGATGGTTTTGCTGCATCCAAAACTTTTTGTGAAAGTATTTGCAACTTGCTGGACTGTTTAGACTCCAGGCCTTAAGCTAGTTTATAAGCAAGAAATTTATTTGTTTTATTATCATTTATTTAATTTGAAAACATGTTTAAATTCTTCGAAATGCGATGCTATCAATCTTGACCGATCAAATTAGAAATAAAACCATTTTGGATGTGTTTTAAAGAACAAAGATATTATCAAATGCATATTTTGTTGATTACAGGCAAGCTTTTGAGAAGAAAACTGCAACGTTTTCGAAACGTTGGCATCATACACATAAATCAAACCACGCGGCGCAACACTCCGCAATACCTTTTATAACTGAAATGAACAACCGCTAAAACCTAAAAAAAAAATTATCTGTTCTGGTTTTTATAGATTTGTACATTTTTTTCTGTTTTGTTGTTAAGTCATTAACTGGATCACCGTCTCGAGAAATCTAATTGCAAATTTTAATTGTTTTTATCATTGTATATCTCCTTTACAAACAGCAGGTATTGATTTTTTTAGAATAGTCTTACAACTTACAATCAGGGAATCTGTCGTTAAAAGGATTCATTGTATTACAATAATACCCTGTCGTTGTATAAAGTAAAATCTGGTGGAGTTATTGCTCCATGGAAATCTCTCCCAACCAAAAATATATTAAAGATATCTTAATTAAAAACGTGACTGGAATCCATATTCATTTTAACAAATCTGTGTTCCAACAGGAATCAAACCTGTCACATCCAGGATCGAAGACTAGTGTATTTTACTAGGCCACGGAGATGGAAAAGGTAACTCACATCAACTTAGCAGTTTTTGGTGGTCACATATCTTGTACGACCGTTTTTAATTAACAATCTACTTAAAGCAACAGATTATTGAAACACTTTTTAGAAAACACATTAAATAAATATAAATCAACATATTAAAATTTGTAATGTGCAAGCTGTTGCACTGCAGCGATCGCACAGTCTTGACAGATCTCACCCAAAGATTCGAACACAAGAATATCAAAGTTCAAAGACAGTCTGCAGGTTTGACCTACTAAAACCTTTCATTAAACAGAATATTACGAGTATAATGCGCTGTTTTTGTGTTGCTTAATAGCGCTGTATGAATTTATGATATGCAACATTAAAACATGTAATACATTCTGATACAAAACGGTCTAAGAGTAATCCGCCAGGAATTTAATCTGGGGTGCCTGCTTACTTAGCGTGAATGTTAAGCGTTAGTCAATATCGCACATGAAAGGACAATAACACTCTCGCACCACGTGGTAATTAACTCGCTAAGCTGTACAGTATTCAACGAAATTGTTCTCAAATTAAATATTTCAAGAATACTTATCACAGAATATAAAAAAAGAAATCTTAAAGATACAAACGCAATAATAATATTTTCACTGCTACCCGTTAAAAATGACAAGTAGAAAATAAAATAAAAAAGAAATAAACTTTCGAATAGCCCATTTAACAAGGCAGCGTTTTAAAACCGTTTAAAAAAATATACAAACTAATTATCAATTCATTCAGAGCGATGGTCTTCATTTAATTAGGAGGTGAGTAGAGTGAAGTGACGAGGGTCTACTTCAGTGGCTCTAAACCTTTTTATACAATTACGAAGCATTTGAAATATTTTTTATAAAATGCACGTATTACACAGCATGACAATATAGACACCAGAGGACTAAATTGTAGGAAGACATACATACGCACCATCACGCTATTTCCCAGGCGGGATAGGCAGAGAAGACAAATCGTCAGGCTTTCCAATATCCACTCACATTTTTCGCCAATTGTACATCCATACATCTTTTCATACAACTAGAACGTTTTCTATGAATTTCCTTATTTCAAAAAATCCAATCATACTTTTCTTGGTCTTCCTGCACCACACATATTTTTTAACCAACCAGAAATATGCCAATGAACCCTTAACTAAAAATCAGACTTAAACCTTTTAAAAAAATACTGGGTTCCAGCGAGAATTGAACAAGTCGGAAACACGTTTTTTTACCAACTAAGCTACAGAGGTTGTCAAAATATCATATAGAAATACGGAGAACAAGTGGAAACGCAAAGTTAGTATACATCTATAAGGATTTATTAAAAAGTTTGCGAATTATTCGTTGTTAATATTAAACTTCGGTGAACCAGTGTTACTGTTGAAAAGTAATGTTTGGGATAATGAAAGTGTCGGTTTAGAACCACTGTTCTTCTCACTGGCACAACCGGTTCTGACAATATATTATATCTTTTGTTTAAGACAACAAATACTAATAAAACAATAAGTTTAATAGCCCGATTTGTTTTATTGCTTTTAACAGGCAGATGAGATTATGGCCCTAGGGTTGGGATAAGAAAAAAATGCAATAATACGAGTATACTAACACTTTTTTTATGAATATAATTTTTGCTGTCACGTTTGGAAATAATTATATAGACGATTGTTACGACAGATTTTCATGTTAACGCTATATTTTTTCTTCATGGAATACAAAACGATGTCAAACATTATACGACATTAATACCTTAGTGGCCTAGTTGGTACGATGCCTGTCTTTCATCCCAGGGAATGCGGGTTTGATTTATGTTGGAACTTAGATTTTATTTAAATGGATTCCAGTCTGGTTTTTACTTTTTTTAAGTTTTTTAGATGATTAGAAGAGATTATATAATAGCAATTAGCACACCAGGTTGTGTTGTATAAAACGAAAAAATAATAAAAATCATTGTTATTATTTCTCTACAATAACATGTGTTTTCGTCTTTCCCTTTACAAGGTTTGTTATTGTTGTGTTGTATCACACTTTCGTTGTATATGTTATATCACAACTTGCCGGGCAATCTCTTTCAACCAAGATGTTAGATATCTTAAGTAAAAACCAAATTCGAATCCTTTTTAAAATATATTGGATGTCAATAAGAATCAAAAATAAAAAAGGGGTTACAGTCTACAAACCAAATGTATATTACAAATATGTTATACTTTGAAGGAAGGAGGCAGACAAACGAAAATATAGTTGGATCAGGTGAATGATATTTTGAAAGAAAGAAAAGTAACAAGTAAGAGAAATCGTAGAAGCTCTGTGAGAAGGTGTATGGATGTGGATGATGAGAAATATGTGTGTCAAGATAGATAAGTGTGGCACTTTGTTCACTCTGTATACGGTGACAGTGAAATGGCATGTATTTAATTGTTAGAAATGAATGTTAGCTAAAGAGCTGTATGGGAAGGTGTATGGACGTGGAAGATGCTAAATATTTGTGTTGAGATAGAAAAGTCTGCTCCTCTGTGATGACTCCAGCAAGTCAACAGCGTGATGGTTGTATAATTTATGAATAAAAGTAGCTCTGAGTTCAATCAGGAATTAGTTGAGTTCAATTTATTTGGCATTTGGGATTTAGTGAGTATTTTACTACAAATTTATTAATGTGATAGTGAGCAACACACCCTTGTTATTCTTAAATGTTTTATTGTATTTTTTGCTTTTTTTCTTTTTCGAGTTTTTTTTATATTTCATCTCGATTCCTATTGTTTTTATTGCTTTATCTTGAAGTGTGATTTTTATACCATGTAACACAATCGATGAAAAATTCCCTAATCTAGATTATATATTTTTATAATTTATATTATGTACTGAAAAAAAACGATTTGTTTTTTTTTATAAATAAATTAATAAAATGTATTTGTTTGTCTTTTAGAATATAAAGACTAAATTTAACTGAATCAATTTTATTCCACTGTATATCAGATTTTTTTCAGAAACAATTTATTATTTATAGTTAAGTCATTAACATTGTGGAGGTTAAAAGACATTGTAATTTGTTTTTATCAAAAACTTTATGTAACGGTATAACCCTACCGATTTCAAGGTTTTCACCTCATCATCAGTGTTGTTTGTGCTTTCCTGGTGATGAGGTGAACACCTTGAAACCGGTAGGGTTATATCGTTATATAAAGTGGAATAAACAGTGTTTGATAAAACAAATTACAAAACAATTACATTTATTGGGAAATCGGGATGCTCATAATACGTCTACTATTGTATTAAACTTTCATTGTATATAATACACTATGACTGACTTATTGCCATTTGAAAATATCTTCCAAACAACCAGAAAGTTTAAAACGCGTAGAGTGAATAATTATTTTTAAATCTGAGGTTCAAACCTACATCCCATCAAACCTACATCCCAATTTTGTAAAATCAAACCTACATCCCAATTTTGTAAAATCAAACCTACATCCCAATTTTGTAAAATCAAACCTACATCCCAATTTTGTAAAATCAAACCTACATCCCAATTTTGTAAAATCAAACCTACATCTCAATTTTGTAAGACATACGTCTTACCAACTAGGTCACTCCGTGACCGTAAATAAATAAATATATAGCAAAAATCATCCAAGTAAATAAATTGAAAAAATTTATAATTGTCATTTACTCATTGTTTAAGAAATAATCAATAGTTTTACATCCTAAAAATCGATCTATCGATTGAGTATGGTTATTATATAGATCTAATTATATTGTTGTTTACATCCCTACCCACCGGTTAACCATTCCATGAATCGCCTATATGAGTATTTTATCGCCTAATTAGGTAACAACATGTTAAGCGGATGTTAAAATTAATTTTACACTCGCGTCTGACGCGAACCCTATTTTGGGTGACAAGGTTAACAACGGGCATGTAACAAAAACTTTTTGTAAAGACATCAGGAAATAAGATAAAATGAATTCTAAAGGATTAGAATTTAATACATTTGCTCTGAAATTCTTTACTGTCGGAGGTTAATCAAGATCAGAGGGTCTTTTACGTGATAATTTTATGGGTCTTTTACGTGATAATTATGTGAATTTTTACGTGATAGTTTTGTGGATCTTTTACGTCATAATTTTGTGGATATTTTATGTGATAATTTTATTGATCTTTTAAGTGATAATTTTGTGGGTCTGTTACGTGATAATACTGTGGATCTTTAAAGTAGAAAGGATTTATTTTATATTTGATACAAGTTTAACCCAATCAAATAACAAGAAAAAATAAATGATTAAAAGTATAAACATAGCACAATAACAACATGAACGATGTTGCTTATGTTTTTTTGTGACGTTACTCAGTTATATCTACAAATTTTATTAAGGAGTTCAATCCTCAATTTACCCACCGAGATATGGAAAATATCGATATCGAAAAATTTATTCAACAAGGCCATTCCGTGTGCGATTGGTGATACTACCCACAGCGTAGTTTGTGAATACGACACTGAAAACAATCTCAATTCATGGTGCTGTACATTAAATAAAAGTCGGAAAATCAACAAAGGTTTTGCTGTATTTCCTATTAGAAATTTGTATAAACAAGCGCGTAGATATCTTCGAATGCTTAATGAGTAATATTAAAGCATACTCATTAGAAAAAAAGTGGGATAAGTCATGGTTAAGATCCATATTTTTTTGTGATAAAGGTATCGCAGAAATTTCTTTTGGACTCGCTCAAATATCAGGGAATTCTGGATTGCTCTCGGGTTTTATAAAGACGTCTCATAACAACGCTACCATCAAATGCCCAAAAGAATTATCACAAATCCCAGAACTTGGTTGAACGGTTACGGTCTTTAATAGTGTCGACACGCAAGATGGGCTAATCATACTCGTAGATTAAGTATTTTAAGTACTTCTGGCATTATACCCTTGATAAATAGGTTTTATCCATGACTATACCACAATTTATAAATGCGCATATGTTTTGATTTACATATCAATTGTATAACGTATTTCGGAACGTTTTACCGCGTGATTTGGCTTATGATGCCGACGTTTCGAAAACGTTGCAATTTTCATCTTCAGAGTTAACTCCAGCCGTTTTCGCTATGGATTAAGATTGTCGGTCCCGTATTTACGAACTAAGCTGTTAGTTCCTATGAATAAAAATACATCCAGGATGACATATCACATCCTTGTTTAACCCCTTTCGTAATATTAAACCACTCAGTGAAGGTTCCATTCAGTCTGACGCTTTCTCTTCAATGACGTAATTCCACGTAAAATCATCATTTTAATGAGAAATATTATATAATTTAAGAGTATCCACAATCTTCAACGTATCTATAATACTCGTAGATCAATAAAAAAAATAGTTTTGGAAATGGTTTTATTTTTCTTAAGCTGCAGGTGAAATCATAAGTATTGTAAGAAGTGTGGTGGGGAGTGTAGGTGTGCGTGTGTGCGTGCATTCGTGCGTGTGCGCGAGTAAGGCTACAGCGTGATGGCTGGCTTTACCAACATCGGGTAAACTTAATGACTTAGTAATAGTTGCTAGTTAACCAGACTTTCCACGGTTAATGGTTGGGGTCTCCATACTTCGTTTTTAATGTTATCTACAGATCTTGATTCATTTTCATTTATTCATTAGAACTTTTGCAGAAATGTTACATATGTTCTAGTGGGTTTATGGAGATCATCAGGATCGTAGCCGAGAGCCAAAATTGTCTGATGCCCTTTTAACCGAGCATGCACACATGTATATCATCACAACTTTAATTTCCTATTGGGGTAGGCAGAGAGGAAAGAACGGGTTGGAAGGCAATTCTATCGACTTGTTCCTAGAGGGTGCCTTGTTATAGAATTTCTCAAAATTGTCTTATATTCATATTATATATTGGTCATCTTATTTTTATATCTTGAATTATAAGGTGTATGACTGTATAAAAATGTTATGGGGTTTTGTTTAGATCTTGTTTCACTCTTCTTCTTGTTTATCCACAAATCAGTATATGGTAAATATTTAAGAGTCATGGAGATATCACGCATCCTTGCTTGACACCTTTTTTATACAAAACTATTCAATAATCTGTTCACCCGCTCTGACATCTGTCGAGTTTTTCTCGTACAGGGACGCGATCGATTTAATAAGTTGGACATCAACTTCATATTCTTTCACAATTGTTGTCAACCTCCGTAGCTAGTTGGCGAGTATTCCGAACAGGAGGTTGTACTGTCCTTTTTTTGAAAGTGTATCTCTCCGGTTTTCCCTTCAGCCCTCATTGATTTAAATCTTTCTGCTTGGTTGTAACGCTTCTTACACCATCGTTGACGTACTTAAAAAACGAACTAAAAATATTAGATTTACTTTCAGTGATTTAGTGTATTTTCCTGGATATAAATCACACTTTTTCTAATATATTTTTCCTACTCTTACCATCAATACCCTTTTTCTGTATCTTGTTGTTTGTTTTATTTTTATCATACTGGTATAACATGTTCCACTTCTTTACAATAATTATATAAATCCGCCACTTGTTGCTCTAAATTTATAAAATAATTTTATGGTTGGCTGGAAGAGATTGTCACTTTACACAATCTTGCCATCTGGATCAATACGCATAGTACACTCTGTGGTACTGTCATGATAATCGAGTCAGTAATTTCCAAAGCGAAATCCACTTTGCCTTACATCGTTTCATCCTCGGACCAGTTAGTTACTCCGATTTAGTGGCGTCTAAGGATAGTTTCGTTGCATTTGAAATTTCCTGTGAAAATCCTTACAACTTGCTTGGTTCTTTGAACTCCAGGCCTTAAGCCACTATTCTTTTCCCACTCAGGTGTATTACCACTGGAGAAGGAGCTTCTTTGTGCAGTTCCTTCTTCGTAACTACGTGACGTCGCGATCATAAAAAAAAAAGAAAATTTCGATCCTCTTGTGTATAGTATATCGCGCTGAATGGGAACTTATTTCGTTCCCCATAACAGCGTGGATGGTAGTGGGTTCGAACTGACTATTGAGGTGCATGGCAGCGCTGTAACGCACTGAAGTTCCACGCGGAAGGTCGTTAATTCAAACCCCGCGCTGTGCTACTCCCCTCGAATGGCACAGACCTTTTCCCAGCGGGGGTATAAGGATATTTATGACTTTGGTCATATCTATTTTAAAAAAAGTTTATTTAAATAAGATCAAGTGTAAATAAACCTACCTGGTTGTACTCTATACAAATAAAGTGTAATAAAATAAATACATTTACCCTGCTTGCACTGTAATTTTTGTTTATTTGTGTTAATAAAATATTTGAATAACCTTTGTCTAAGCATGGTCACCCTATTAATGGCTCCGGCAAGAAGGTAAGTTAGCAATAATGGATAAGTTAACAGATTAACAACATCCTGACGTGGCACGAATCTCAGTTATAATTTACCGTAGTTTAAACCAATAACTCATTAATTGCTGCTAATAACTGAGGTCGCTCTACCTCCTCTCCTGCAATTACCGGAGCTGCTCTGTTTTCAAATTATTATCATTATTATTATTATTACAGAATTACAAATATATCATATTAAAGCGCTAGTTCATGCGCTTAAATTGAAGCCAACATGTATAGTGTTCAAGAAGAATGAAAATTCGTATACTTAATCTTTCTGTAAACGATGTGCTTTGTCTAGTTGGCAAAACTTGGCAACGCGAAAGACCTGCGGTTAACCCCGGTGGGTTCGGGTTCGAATCCCGATAGTATTCGAAAAATAATAAAAAAACTTACTGAATATATTTAACAGTTCACCTGGTCAGGGGCGGAACCAGGTGATTTAGTACGCGGGGCAGCAAAAATAATGCGCCTCTCACGCATCTTTTACAATAATTTTCTTTTGTTGAACACGTATTTATGTATATATTCAAAAATGCTCCTATAATACCTTTTAATTATAAGTATGTAAGCGCTCGGTTGATATTAAAAGATTTAGATAATGCAAATACATTAAAAAATATAACACATATTGCTCTTTATGGCAAAGGCTTACAACGACAGTTTTTCGCAAGTTAAATATATGCGCACGTTTGGTAACTAATTTTCTTCTATAAACGTTTCGTAAGTCAGTGATTCTAAACACCACCTAGTCACTGGTTCCCGAAATAAGAAAATATTATTTTTTAAACATTCAACGAAGCTGCAGTTCAGTGCCCTAATTCGGGGTGTGCCCAGGGCTGTTGCATCTCTCATTCACCCATTGTTCCGCCCCTGCGTCGGGTTACAATCCTCGCGTGCTAGACGTGTGTGATGTATTGTTGACTGGTCCACGTGCGGTAGTATTTTCAACAAATGCGATAGCGAACGGTGAGATATTTGCCTACCCCAATGGCTCTTAACCCGAAAGCTCGATAACTGAAACCAAAGATAATTTTCTTTCCCAGCCACATTTTCGAATATGTTAGCAACACCAATTTGGATATGTTGAGGTGTACCATATGTAGAATGATTAACATGTTCATTGTTGACAACCTAAATGGTGAAGATTGTAAAGCATTTGAGGTGTTCCAAAGCCAACTGGAAAAACCAATAGTTTTCTCATCTCCATCTTTTATGGTATTCTTTTCTTGAATGAAAATCTGATAGGAGATCTTTCTCTTCAACTCAACTTTAATCAGTGTTATCAGTCACCAGAATCATGTCAATGTTTTTCTCCGTGTAATATGGCAAAATATTGGAGAACACCAAATATTCACAATTCCTCAAGAATACTCCAATTTTTCAAGAATAGAGAATTTTCTGCGTCTCGCAGTTCACGGAACCCTCAGAATTCGTCGAATCATATTTTAACAACAAACATATTGTAGTGGCTCAAAAATGTTTACACCGAAATGTCGTCTGTCTGCCAGGTTTTTATGCACTTCTAAGGCAACATATGTTATATGGAGAATTGTACACGAGCGTAAAATGCAAACTGACGACTCATTAATTATAGTTTTTTGCAAGTTTAAAATGTATGCACTGGAGATTTCGATTAGTGATTAGATAAATGTTTATTGTCAGAATAAGTCTGAATATAATACTTATTTTATTTTTTATCAGTTGTATTCGACCTTCTAAAAAAAAACACCATTTCCGAGTGTCTTATCACCATTACGGATTTTTTTTACCCACATTTGAATACACGATAATTCATTTTATCATCACCATACACTAAATATCTTTTTTTTTGTCACATTTTTTTTCTTTAAAGTAGTAAAAAAGCATCAAACACCAAAAAAAACCTTATTTTGTTCTATCATCAAAACAACGTCAAGAAAAAAATGGAAAATCAAAACCAACTCAGCGCACCACCTGTCTCCATCACTCCCGGTCCCGGGCAAGTTAAATGCAGCGCTAAAAGAACATGTTTTTAACTCCTTTATTTGATCCATCATCTCATAGGGTACCTTCATCTTGCTCGCCTTCTCTCAATAGTCACCAACTTCTCCAAACTTTTATATTTTTTTCTAGTATCAAGCCCAAACTACGAAGTGCCATTTTTTGCATGTTGTGCGTAGTCTTTCGGTAATCTCCAATTCCTGAATGATAGAGACGTTGATACACCTTGCAGTCCATATAATACGGCGCATCCACCACCATCACCACATCTCTAAGACACATATCATGTTTCTTTAATTTATTAGTTAAAAAATTTCAAACTACGAAGTGCCCTTTTTTGCATGTTGTGCATAGTCTTTCGGTAATCTCCAATTCCTGAATGATAGAGACGTTGATACACCTTGCAGTCCATATAATACGGCGCATCCACCACCATCACCACATCTCTAAGACACATATCATGTTTCTTTCATTTATTAGTTAAAAAATTTCAAACTACGAAGTGCCCTTTTTTGCATGTTGTGCATAGTCTTTCGGTAATCTCCAATTCCTGAATGATAGAGACGTTGATACACCTTGCAGTCCATATAATACGGCGCATCCACCACCATCACCACATCTCTAAGACACATATCATGTTTCTTTCATTTATTAGTTAAAAAAATTCAAACTACGAAGTGCCCTTTTTTGCATGTTGTGCATAGTCTTTCGGTAATCTCCAATTCCTGAATGATAGAGACGTTGATACACCTTGCAGTCCATATAATACGGCGCATTCACCACCATCACCACATCTCTAAGACACATATCATGTTTCTTTAATTTATTAGTTAAAAAATTTCAAACTACGAAGTGCCCTTTTTTGCATGTTGTGCATAGTCTTTCGGTAATCTCTAATTCCTGAATGATAGAGACGTTGATACACCTTGCAGTCCATATAATACGACGACTCCAACGCCAACACAACATCTCTAAGACACATATCATGTTTCTTTCATTTATTAGTTAAAAAAATTCTTTTTTGTCTCAATTTTTTTGGTAAAAATAATTTTAACTTCCTTGAAATAAACAAAAAAATATAAATGAAACAGTACACACGAGTACGTGTTGAAATATACTTTAAGTATCTTCGACCCTGAAACGTGTGGTAAGTCATTAAATCACTTTGCCCAATAGCAAGTGCAATTCAAGGAGTCACGAGCGGGCGCTGGTTTCCGAGAGGCTTTTAATAATAAAATTTACGCCTTGCCGGTGCACGTCGTTAAATACATTTTAACATCTTGCTAATTATAAAGTTAACTTAAACAAACGTGCTGAGCGGTTCTTAAACTTATCGATTCTCATGTCTCAGTTAAATTACTGATAACCAGTGTCGTATCCTTAGGTAATGAAAATTATTTAATCTGTTTAGCTTTTCAATTAACTATTATATTTATTAGCATTAAAACCACTGAATAATGTTACATTTTTATCTTATTCCTTTCATACCAAACATTTTCTTTGTTTTCCACAAAGTAATACTTTTATTTCCGGCCTGATATATCTGAAAGAAGGTATGAGTATAAGACGCACTTTTTATATATGCCACAATTCAAAATAAAGTGAACACAGATGACAGACTATCTCTTTCTTTACGTTGAAACTTCTGAATAGTGTTACCTTTTTCTTTTTGTACCACTTTTTGTTTTCCACAAAGTAATACTTTTATTTCCGGCCTGATATATCTGAAATAATGTATGAGTATAAGACGCACTTTTTATATATGCCACAATTCAGAATTAAGTGAACAAAGATGACAGACTATCTCTTTCTTTACGTTAAAACTTCTGAATAGTGTTACCTTTTTCTTTTTGTACATCTTTTTTGTTTTCCACAAAGTAATACTTTTATTTCCGGCCTGATATATCTGAAAGAAGGTATGAGTATAAGACGCACTTTTTATATATGCCACAATTCAGAATAAAGTGAACACAGATGACAGACTATCTCTTTCTTTACGTTGAAACTTCTGAATAGTGTTACCTTTTTCTTTTTGTACCACTTTTTGTTTTCCACAAAGTAATACTTTTATTTCCGGCCTGATATATCTGAAATAATGTATGAGTATAAGACGCACTTTTTATATATGCCACAATTCAGAATTAAGTGAACAAAGATGACAGACTATCTCTTTCTTTACGTTAAAACTTCTGAATAGTGTTACCTTTTTCTTTTTGTACATCTTTTTTGTTTTCCACAAAGTAATACTTTTATTTCCGGCCTGATATATCTGAAAGAATGTATGAGTATAAGACGCACTTTTTATATATGCCACAATTCAGAATGAAATGAACAAAGATGACAGACTATCTCTTTCTTTACGTTGAAACTTCTGAATAGTGTTACCTTTTTCTTTGTATACATCTTTTTTGTTTTCCACAAAGTTATACTTTTATTTCCGGCCTGATATATCTGAAAGAAGGTATGAGTATAAGACGCACTTTTTACATATGCCACAATTCGGAATGAAGTGAACAAAGATGACAGACTATCTCTTTCTTATCGTTGAAACTTCGGAATAGTGTTATCTTTTTCTTTTCGTATGTCTTTTTTGTTTTCCACAAATTAATATTTTTCCATTTCCTACGCGATATATCTGAATGAGGGTATGAGAATAAGATGCACCTATAATCTATGCTAGAATTCGGTATTCAGTGATTGAAGATTACACGCTGTTCCTCGTAATTGATTATGTCAACCATGTTGTGAATAGAATACACCATTGCTATGATGAACCGCGAGCTCCATGCCTACTCCAGTGGTTCTAAACGCGAGGGCCGATTGTAATATTATCTCCCAACAACGCTATTGATTCTGTCCAAATCATCAATTCGGATATGGTAAAGGGTCACCATAGGAATGAATGAAGAACTTTTCTACATATACTCATACGTCAAATTTTTCAATTTTAATCAGATTAATAATATTTGACATATTAATTTTCTTTACGACACGATAGATTATTCCTCTTTATTAAGTGTGATTTTAAGCCATCTTGTAAACGGAAGACACTTGCGCATGTATTTGTTTGTTGCGTGCAACCTGTTGCTCTTCAGCAAACACACAGTCTTGACATATTAAATCCAAAGCGATTGGCAGTTTTAATCTGCTCTGACTTTTCGTTAAACAGGGTTTTATATCGCGCTATTTTTATGTTTTTTTAAGCAGCGTATAAACCATATAAAAACATAAATTTAGATATAAAATGGTCTAAGAATTCGCCAGGAATCGAACCTAGGAACCAGAAAGCGCCCACTTGCTTTGCCTCAATACTAACCAACAGACCACGACTATCGATAAAATAAGGATGAACGTAATTGACCAATAATATTTTTTAAGTCTTCCTCAATCACGATTTGCAAATTACGGTGTTATTTGTTTCGTTACATTTTCACAATTCATTCATTCTACATGCTCAACCTATCTCAGAGGATTCTTCATTCCGCTTGTTAAATATGTCACTGGTTCACATATATCTTTAATTAAACAATCGGTCACGCTACACATTCGCCCGAGTTCATAAATTTCAACAACTTTTTTCCTCTTCTATGTCCACAAACGATGAATTCCGTGGCGTAATTTGAAAGGCGCCTGTCTTCTAGCCCGGAGGTAGCAAATTCAATTTCTGTCGGTACATATTTTATTTTAAAAGGATACAAATTTGCTTTCCAATTCAGGTCTTCTTAAAATATATTTTTTCAAAAAAAAAAACAGAAATGTTTTTAATATGGCCTAGTAACTATGTGTAAATAAATCTCTTTCATATAACTGGAAAAACGTTTGGGACCATGGATAAAAAACATAATGGATTATTTAAAAAAAAAAAATTGGATCCAACGGGAATCAAACCAGCAACCCCTTGTCATGTATCTACTGCCAGCGCATGCTAATCTTATCTATACATTCACTCTCAACGCAACCAATGTTCCGCTTATCTAAGAACCTATAAATATTATTATCTGTAATACGATATTTTCACCAAAACCAATGTTATCTTATAGATGTTCTTATCCACATTCAAATAAATATTATAAGTTATGTAAACCCATATCACACTTATCGCTACTAACCATGTACTAGATCCTATAAATATTAGCATTATTACACTAGTGTTGACCTACTCGATGTATTATATTTAAGTTTATCATCTCGCTGGCGCTTATCTCCCCAAATTCAATAAAGATTTAATATCACTAAATGGGAGAAGCTGCGACGAGAGATAAATCACTGATATCGATTTGACCTTAAGGGCAAACATAACATGCCCGACGCATTCCTTCATAATCTAACGAAGGGTCGTGGTATAGCTATCTTTGCTTTAAATAGGACGCACTATTTGAGGCGACATCATTATTCTTAAAGCCACTAAGATATTAACATCATCCTTATTATAATACTGTTAATATTATACTTCAAATGTAATTCAACCATCATACAAATAAAACTACACGTTGAAATTCTAAAAGTATTTTCGTTGCAAAAGGCCACAAAACCCTGCCTGGAAGACAGAAATCTTTCCAAGTAGACCACGAAGGCTTTTATTGTTTTTCCATTGTTATTGTAACCTATAATACATCATGCAAATAGTAGGTAGCCAAAATTTATAGCGGCGATGATCGTTCCCACCACCTCATTCTTAGTTGGGCACTACAATAAAACCTGACCTTATAATAAATATTATCCAGCGTGAACTATATCGAGTCTTAATCATTGTTATAGAGTAAACAGTCTATCAGTTCCACCATCTTTATTGATAGCATAAACCAGGCTCCGTGTCGTTAGTTATTGCTTCAAACATGTTAAAACAAAATGATCTACTTAAAAATGTAATGTTACCATCGATTACTTTCTCAATGTTTTTATAAATTTATTTTTAAGGAATTTATTCTACGAATTGAAAATTCTTAATTGATTTAATTGAAACATGTGTTAAGAATGTCTAAAGCGAGTGTTCGAGGAATGCATTATTGATGCACAGAGAAGGTGTGCGATATGACTTCAGGATCTTGACTGGATATTTGACTCGTAGGGGATGAGAGTGATGGAAGGGAACCCTTTGTCTTAACCTGAATTTGATTTTCAATTTTTGGTTTTGAATGCTTTATGAGGTATTTTATTTAATTGTATTTTGTTTAGTTCTTCAGGAATCTTTCTTTGTTTTTTTTTCAATTTTAGGAGAATCGTTTAAGAAAACATTATTTTTTTAAAGAATAAATTATATCTAACGAATTAGTGTCTTTGAGATGTTCTTTTTCGGAGAGGAGTAGAAGTTTGAAGTGGATTTCGTTATCATCAATTAAATCATTTATTCTAAATCAATCCAATAGGACGGGGTATTACGACAGTACTTTTGCTGTTGCTGGTTCTATTGAGTCGAATGGGGTTCTTCCTAAATACGTTTATGTTTTTTTAAACATTTGTAGAACTAGGAAAGTACGCAATCAAATGGCCACAGCTACCAGCTTCCTATCTTTATACTGACCTTATATATTTATATCTTGTTGTATTTTTAATCTGTCAATAATAGTGAGTAAGAGTAACTTTGATGAGAGTTTTTTTTTAAACCTAAAGCCGAACGTGTTTCTATCACATACCGGAAGATCTATAAAAGTTTATTTGTAGTTCGTCTTCTCTTGATAAGTTTTCTGCAGTTTTCTTATCAAATATGTTTTTTCTGAACATATACAGATGCGGGAAAGTTCCTTATTTAATGGCCGCAGCCACCAACTTTCTATCCTTACACTTAATTTTATTTATTTTACACATGACAAGAAATATACACCATTTGGGAAAAAACAACATAAAATTTATTTTGTATATACAATTTTAATGGGTCTGGGTTTGTTTCCTTTCATTTGTCGTGTCTCCAGTACTCAGGCTTTTGCCTGTATCTCACTGAGGACATTGTAGCATGAAAAAATAAATCGATACTTCTTTCCGATTTTTGACTATACAAAACCCCGTTGCACATTCTCATCAACCTGACAAACAGTGACACTCAATTACACATGTATTCTTATGTATATTTATTTTGTAATATTTTTAATTGGTTTTTAATAGTGGGTTCGAATCACGAATTACATCGCTCATGACGACAGTTGGCTCTTTAAACGGCGCTATATAAATTGTTCTTGTTTTATTATTATTATAGTTATAGTTTTCACTTGAAATTGAGGATATATTTCATTTAATTTTAGGTTTAAATGAAGTTTGCAAGTAAATTTATAATAAGGTTTTTAAAAATATACAATATAACCTAACTTGATTAGAAAAATGTTAAATGAATTTATCTCCCGCAATACTTATACGCGCCACTCGTGGTGTAGTTATAAATGTTAAAGAGTAATTAATAAAGTTCTGAGAGAAAAGTTTGTTTAACAAGATGGCGGATTGGATGCTGGTAAAGTGACCATAATATATGTGTCAAATGAAAAAAAATGTTTCTATTGCATTAAAATATTGTATATCATACATACGTCTTTCAGGTATTTTTTTGTCCGGTTTTATTTACTATCTTAAAAAAAGTAATATAACAACTAATAAGTCCATTGTGTTGATTTCTAAATACCTCGTCAATAGACACCTCTGTTGTTGCATGTGGTGACGAAGTCACTCATGCTGCTTCCATCGAGTCTCGCTTGCTTGTTGTGGTAGACGCGAACGCCTCATTCTTTCAGCGTCTGCAGTTCTTTTTGCAGCCATCTTATCATTGTGATTCATAATAATAAATCGAATAATTTGAATTAAAATTTTGTCACGCAGAAACCAAATACTTATATTTTAAAGTTATTTTTAACAAAATGTTGAGTTAAATTCGTTATCGGAATGAAACTTGAATTCTTTATTAATATATTATTTTAATTAAACCAAACTTAGAATCGAGTATATACAATAACTGACAGAAGGGATTTAATAATGGAGTGTTAATATTATCTATGTTAGCATGATCAATCTCACTCATAAAAAAATTGATTTTTCGTTTTAATATTTTATATTTATAAATGTTAGCATAATTAATTTTACTCATTCTCATTTATTTTTAATTGATTTATCGTTTTAATATTTATATTTATAAATGTTAGCATAATTCATTTCACTCATTCTCACTTACTTTAAATTGGTTTCTCGTTTTAGTATTTATATTTATAAATGTTAGTATAATCAATTTCACTCATTTTAAATTGATTTCTCGTTTTAATATTTATATTTATAAATATTAGCATAATCAATTTGACTCATTTTCACTGATTACAAATTGATTTCTCGTTTTAATATTTATATTTATAAATGTTAGCATAATCAATTTGACTCATTCTCACTGATTATAAATTGATTTCTCGTTTTAATATTTATATTTTCCAATTTTATAGTCAAGTTGTCTATTCTTAACAAATATATTGTTTGCCTTTGTTATTTTATGTTTTATAAGCATATCAAGAAGTGATATCTATAGAATAATATTTAAATAGTTAAAATGTTCTAAAATACAAACAATTAAACCGTAACTTTGATAACTCATATTTTTACACAGGGACATCAGTACAACTGGTATTATATTGTTTGACGATGGCTTATAACATTTTATAGCTTTATATTTATAACTAATAACTGACTTATATTATTATATCCTAATTGTTAAACATATTTTCTTTTTAAGGTAATCATTTTGATCATGTTGTGGTTAAACTCTATTTCTAAATTATTTTAGATTTTAATTCATTTATACGACTCCTCACAATGCATTCAAATTGACGATATGAACATATTAGCCTAGTGACATCAATGTCATTAGCCCTATTAATTGAGCCTTCGGATTTTAGTAGCAGTAAATTTTTAGTAGAATACACATTTCACCATCGCACGTTTTGGCAATAATGCATAATTGAAGAGACAACCCATACGTACGTCTAGACTGAGACAATTTTTCAGTTAATGCTTTTCGGGTACCATTGGGAATCGATCCCGTGACCCCAGGGTAGAAGTTAAAAGTTTTCATAACGATGCTTCGGATATCGTCGTTAATTTAAGTCAATACTTAATATCATCGATTAAGATATTTTAAATTTACTTTGTAAGTAAATATTTTAAAATCCTATTAAAATTCAATTTCAAATTCAATAACTTAATTAACACCATCAAATTAAAAAAATGCAATTTTTATTTCCATGACCTTTATGTATTGTATAAAAAGGGATAGTTTTTTTTAAATATATTTACAATAAGAAAAAGCACTTTGATAAAAGGTCTCCATTAAATATTACTCTAGAAGCATACTGTATTTGTTACCAAACTATTAAAGCATTTTCAAGCATTTATATTTCAATAAGTCGTTTCACTTTAAGTATCAATACGTAAGACAATCTCCGTGGCATAGTTGTTAAGACACCTAGGCATCTTTCAGCCCGGAAGATACGGGTTCGATTTCTAATGGAAATCAATTTATTAAAAAAAAAAAGGTTCTATCTGGTTTTCACTTAAAGCTTCTGTAACATCATGTTGGCTGGTTGGAAGAAGCATAGTATAGTGCATAATTTTAACGACATTTTTTGATTTAAAGGAAATATATAAAAATATTTTTATTTTTTCCTAATCTTCAAAAAAAAAACTACTTATATCAAACTTGGAATTTGTCGATTTTTTAATCTAGACTTTATATTATAAAATACTCGTAGAATATTTAATTACCACGTTAATTATTAGATCATATGTGCTGACTTCAACGAAGCTTATTTTTTAACTAAAATACCAAAATAAGATAAGATCAAAGGTATTGAAAAAGTGTTGCAGCTGTGATTTTTTCAATACAGCTTGTTACAAAAAAAACTTAATTACAAACAAGTAATAAAAGTTTTTAGTTTGAATCCTAATAAAAATAAAAATAAATTATCATATTTTTTGTGGAATATAAATACTCATTATTACTTCATAAGCCATCATTAAAAAAAATACCCTAATTTTTACTTTTGACCTTTAAAATTAACAGATAAAATAAACAGACATCATAAACAAGTCAAAATTAAACATATAAAAAAAAATTAAATAAATAATTATTAAAAGTCATTAGTTATCACTTAGTTATCCGGCCGGGTGTAAGATTTTTTTTGCACAAAACTCGTAAAAATATTTTTGCACATTTCTAGCATATCTTTGTGGATTAATTTATGGTTTCCCGTCATTCTGGGCTATTGGTCACAACAATCCTTCTCCTATGGGTTAACCCATTAATTACCCGCGCTGTGAGTGTAAGTATGTATTTATTTTTCGTGTTTAATTAATGCGAGTCCCAATTCGTTATAACCGATCGTTGGACTAACATCTTAATTATCAGATCGATCTAGTAAAACATTCTATTGCAGTCGACACGTTTAAAAAGCATTATAATACTTTTGATCATTTTTTCATTTATTAAGGTTAATTTATTTCCTAAAAAAGTCTAAGAGTGGTCGATGAGATAGGAAAACACATGATAGACGATTTCGATATGTTGAAGACAGATGCTCCGAATACCGTGGACCGAAAAGCTCCCCAACGTCTCTATCATTCAAGATTTGGAGATTACTGAAAGGTATCGCATTGTATTTTGGGCATGTTGGTAGAAAGAATGATGAAAGTCTGAAGAAGCTGGTGATCACGGGGACAGTTGAGGAATGCGATGAGAGGAAGGAGTCTTATGAAATGGAAGTATCAAATAAAGGAGTTAACAGGATCTTCTTTAAGCGCTACAATCAATATGGCCTGGGACCGGGCGAGATGACCACAGGTGGTACGTTGAGTTTGGGATATAGTAGATAATCACGACATTCAGAATTGAACATGCGATGAAGAAGTAAAAAGTCTACATTAGCTTAAGGCTTACGAATGGATTGATTTCAAACTTTGTATTTTTGTATTCAAATTTCTTAATGAAATTCCTCAGTTATATCTTTTGAATATGTGCCTAAGAGATTGCTTTCTCTCCACCATCCCTTCCTTTGAAAAGAGAGAAATATAACTTTATAAAAGTCGATTTAGTTTTTCTCGAAGAAATGTATTATTCCAAATCGATCAGAAAGGGCGGGAAATTATAAAAGAGCTTTAGTCGTTGCTGGTCCCGTGGTGTGGTCCCGTCTGTCTTTAAGTGTTAGATATATGGCATGTGCAGCTTTAGGAAGCACTTGAAAAAAAACCGTTTTTGGGAGTTTTATCAAAATATATGATTATATAAGAACACTACACATATACATTGCACTATACCTAAATGAGAATGACTAACTATCAAACATTGGAAATTCTACAAAAGTTTCTTTATGGTTCGTTTTCTTTTGGTAAGCGTTCCCCGATTTTCTTATCAAATGTATTCTTTATAAATACATGCAGATGCCAAGAAGTACCCTATCTAATGGGCGCAGCTATTACCTTCTTATCTTTACAATTAACTCATTTTATTATAATTTGTAATATTTTATTACTCTATAATAGTGGTTAAATCCTCAGTTACAGCTTATTTTAGGAGATTCAAGGAAACACTCCTTTTATTGTTACATTTTGATGCACATATTTTATTTATTTTATTTGATATTTAGACCAAACCAAATTATAAATTAAACTCAAAATTAAATTATTCTAATAATAAAATGACAATTTATATCACACCATTTACATAGCTGATTCTTCTTAAAGGCGTTGTAACTTAGAAATCGAAACCACTTCTGTCGAACGGTTGAAAATATTGCAGTAAAAAAATAAGTTCAGGTAAGAATATGAATTGACAGCTGTATAGTATGTTAGCTATTAAATTACCTACTTATCCGCATACTCATATGTACATAAACTAGTAAACAAAATAAATAACTGTTTTATTTATATACAGGTCAAACGACGCATGCTCATTCAATATTTGAAATAGAAAAAAAATGTGTTCATTGGTTGGGATCCTTTTATGGATATATCCTTTTTAGTGTCTGACATTCACAGTGGTGATGGTTTAGGAACGCTTGTTCCTTAAAGGAGAGACGATGAGGATGATTGTTGATAAATAAAAACTTGTCGAAATCGGAATATGCAAAGAGGAATTTTATTGACAAATGTCGGTATTTATAATGTTTGGAACGTGTGCGGGAATGCGTACGAGATATATCGCTGTCTCGTCTTTGCGCTTACAATATGTTTATTGTCGATGCGTAGGTATCCTTTTGTTTTGAGAGACAGCGCGAAAGATGTGTTGCTCTCTCCTTTCCTCATGGAATGCGGTCTTCACTGGTAGTGAGTTGAATGACCGACCGCGTAGACTTTGGCATTGTTTGTCTCGCATTGTTAAGGTGGGCAAAGGTCGTCTCGTGGGTTCAGTGACCGCACGTATAGTCACCGCAATGGTATCTTTCCACACTCCTTTTTTCATTTTAATATTAATAAAGTTTCTTGATGACCGGAGTATACTTTTCACGCGGTTTGACTATACGTTTAAAAACAAATAATATATTTTCTGTAATTGGTTATTATTTGAGTCCGCTGACACCTGTTAATTTTTAACTGTCAATTTCACATTGTGAGAAAATAAAGACAATAGTCAAGGCATGTAAAATAATCTCGTTAACATAAATAATTTGTTTCTCTTAAGTGTGTATCATATTTAATCGCTTACTCTGAACATTTTTAATGGAATATTAGGTATGCGCAGAACATTGAACTTACTAATCTGCTTTTTTTAACATATGTTTTAAAGCAATTAGGCTGATTAGTTTCTGAAGATTCTTTTAATTAAAACATTGAATTATCTTCGTTTTGGTTGATTGAGATATTCAGTGGCTATTTTTTTTTAATATTAATTGGAGGATAGAGTCATAATTATTGAGTCATTGGAATGTAGCATTCATAATCTTGATACTTAAGGCTTTATGAGTAAGGAGGATGAATGACAGATATATCTGTACGTGATGGAGTATTATTAGTAAATTTATTTTTTTAAGAACCCACTCTAATTTCATACAATATTGGCATGTGAACAAAATCAAGTGATTTGTTCTAATTTCAAACTGTTAAGCCAATCCGAAAGGTGTCCTATTTGGGTCATGTACTTAGAGGACAAAAGTACAAATTACTGCACCTGAGAAATCCCTTAGTCGCTACCCTGGGGGCTTACGAGAGTAAATCCGACCTACCCTTCCGTTATAAGCACAGGCTCTCAAAGCATTATCTGTTGCCTGACTAGTCCACCTACAGTATTAGCTGGGACGACCAAGGTCTGAGTGAATGTGATGGAATACAAGTAGCCTGAACGAGTGGACTTGTTTTTGCTGAATAATTAGTGTAAGAATTGTTATCTAGTTATAAGTAGTATGTAGGTGTTAATTATTTCTAAGATCTCATATATTAAGATTGAATAAATAAAATAAAATGATATGTAGGAAAATAAGATTAAATAAGTTCATAAATTATAACTAAGATTAGTTAAGTAGTAAATTTGTATATAGGTATAGCCTTGACAAATGTTTGTACAATAATTTACTTGTTTAATAAAAAAAAAAAAAGAGGTGTTGGCAGGAGGAAAATCTTCTGGCTCCGCAATATACGTTATTGGACTGGTATAAGGAGCGTTGGGGATCTTTTTCGGGCTGCCGGGGACAAAGATGCTTACTCTCAGGTGATAGTTAACGTTGTGGGGACCTGACATGACACTAGAAAGAAGAAGAAGCCAATAATTTTTTTTCTCGCATTCAGTCTCTTTTTCTAAATTTCTAAAAATGTCAAGACCCATCTTATTATAATAAATTCAATAGTAAAATTATTACCTTTACACAGTAGATCCCAAGGACTAATTAAGACTACGATCTATTATTGGAAGTGCTGTGTCTTACAAACTTGTTAGAAAAAAAGTGTTTGAGCACATAACATTATTTAAGATTGTCAACTCTCTGTCATTCATACACGTAATCCGTCGCGATTTGTCAGTTGTTATCACTAGGGACAGAGACGACGCTCTACAAAGTCGAAGTTAGCCGATTATGGTCGACAGTCTCTTTCTTAAGCCCGATGTGTATTACTTACCGCCGGGTACTGTATTTTAATATATTTCATTGTGATTTACATTTATTCTATTGTTAACTAATATTTTTATTCGTGTCTATTACTAGCTTAGCGTCTTTTCGATCATAGACTTGTGCTACGCTCAGACAGACATTGTTTATTGGCATTTACAGTTCACCGCTCTTTTTTTTTATGTCGTCCTTTACTGCCCATGCAGTGCGACTCTGGAACCAGTTACACGCCAATTTTAGACTCGCTCCGTCGTTCTTAACTTCTTAATTAACTTCTAACTCTTAACTTCTAATCAGTAATTTAACGTGTTTCATTACTGATTTTTCTTTCCTCTCCACCATCCCTTCCTTTTCCTTTGATTGATGATATTTCACTTTTACTTAAATAAATATATGTCCATAAATTTCACAAATATGAATAATCTTTTGAATATTTTTTGCGACCATGTAACTTCCTTTATTTACGTTTGTATGGTTGGTTGGAAGAGATTGCCGCCTGGCAATAAACCCGCCAGATTGTATAATAAATAATATATTAAATAAATAAATTATTAAAATAGCTTATGTATGTATTTAAATATGTCGATTTTTGTTAAGTATATTTTTTTCGAAAATGAAGTATATATTAGAATTATGTATGGTATTATTTTTAGTAATTTAATGCATTTTTTATTAAAGGCTTGTATTTCGTTGCACTTTTCTGCATGCCGGCTGGAATACAGAGTAATAATTATTAATTAAAATTGAAAGTTGGCAACACATCTACTACACCTAAATTTGTTCCGTATATATTTAAGCATGGTGCAATATGTAATAATTTATAAATTAATTTCACTGCTGATTAATTACTGTTTAATGGTGCAACATAAATTATAAAATATCCTAAGAAATTATAACAACCCGTTCACATCTATAAACCGGTTCCAATAAAAACGTGTAGGAATTAATTTATAAAAAAACACGTATCGAAATCTGGCGTACAAGTTTGTTAGTAAAATGACAGATAGACTTCTGTAATAAGCAAACACACCCGTCTCTAAAATGAAGTGATGCAAATATTTTGCAATTTTTACATAAGTGGTATCCGGAAATGAAAATATTTTGAAAATATCCATTTTAATTTAAATCAGTTATACATTGTTTAATCTGTGGTTTAAAATGACGCGTCATAAGAAGCCCAGTTCTTCCTAAGATTACTCCCTAAGTAACGTCTTTATATTTTTTAGTCTTACCTGCTTTTTGAGTAGCATTCTACTTTAAATTAAAAAATAGCTGTTACAGTGCAAAATTTTCGAAGTAACTTTAACAATTTTGGTTTGAATACAGTTATGTCACAATTTATAATACCTACATTTCAACCATTGAGTAATGCTAGCTACTTCTGTAGAATGCTACTTTATATTAAAAAGTATCTGTTACAGTGCAAAATTTTCAAAATAACTTGAACAACTTTGTATACTCGTACATACAGTTGTGTCACAATATATTATATAATACATTTTAACCATTGAGTAATACTAGCTGCTTCTATAGAATGCTACTTTATACCAAAAAGTACCTGTAATGGTGTAAAATTTTCAAATTAACTTCAATAATTTAGGCATGAACATAGTTGTGCCACAATTTACAATATATTTTAAGCTTTGAGTAATGGTAGCTGGTTATTTAATATTCTACTTTATATCAAAATGTAGCTGTTACAGTTGAACGTTTTAAAAGTAATTTTAACAAATTTATCATGAATACACTTTGCCATAATTTACAATGTATTTTGACCATTGATCAATTTAATCAAACGCACATTGTGATATTTGGAAGATTTTACTTTCTAACTAACAATACAATTTCGTTGTATACAGTACGACCTGGCAGGCCTATTGCCATGTGGCAATCTCTTCCAATCAATCACAAAAATGTTAAAGAGGGGTTAAGTGAAGACAATACTGAATTATTATGATAAAATCAGAGTTCCAGCGGGAATCGAGTTTGCAACCCCCGGAATGGAAGATAGTCATCATATCATCAAGGCCACGGAGGTCGTAAATAATAAACCTCAGTCATTGTAAGATGCATGTTCCAACCCGGGGGTTTGTATTCGATTACCGCGGGAAATCCACATTTTTTAAAGAACCCCCCCCCAGTCTTAACAGTATTTAATACATACATAACATCATGCCGTGTTCCTTGCGTGGTAGGCAGAGATAACAGATCTCCAAGATTTTCTAACCAAGAATACAACTTTCACCTCCTCGTCACAAACAATCTTCTTTTATTCATACTTATCTTTTAGCCTTCTTTCAAAATCTGGTTCATTTGGTCCAGCCACGTTTTCTTCGGTCTACCTCTTTCACGCACACCTTGCACTCCTTTCACTGAGACTGATTATTCTTTCATCGTTTATTCTTTCTACATGTTTAAACCATCTTAAAGCACCTTTTTTCATCTTACTTAAAACGTCCATTTTATCCATGCATTCATTTCTGATGTCTTCATTTCGCCTTCTTTCATACCTTGACACTCCACAAAATTTACTTAGTGCACGTATCTCCAGAGCACAGTATTTAATATACTCGTAGAATCATAAATAAAGTTTTTTTGGATGGCAATATGTTTCACGACAAACATATAATACACATCATCACACCACTATCTTATTGGGGTTAGCAGAGCGGACAAAGCGCTAAACTTTCCTCTTACGATGTACTTATTTGCTTTCTCCACATCCATACATCTACCCATATATTGCTTTCTGTTTTCTTACTCCCTACCTTTTCATTAAAAAAAATGACTTCAATATATTTATTAAAGTACTGCCTTATTAAATAAATGCCTTAAAAATTAACAAAATAAATTCTTTCTGTGAATTTTTGTTCCTTTCTATAACTTCTTTAAATATTCCATTTCATGTATCAGAGCCCTGTATAAATTCGTATACATGATATACAGATAATCTGCACTTGGACATTTACCATAAACAATCAGTTGTAATATTTACAGCGTTGGTAATATTTAATGTAAATGTAAAATAAGGGTATGTAAATATACAAGACTCAGCTCTTTAAAATAAAATTTCTTTAATTTATCGTACACTTCGCCAGGGACCAAGGTAAATAATCACTTTCAGTGGGTTAACTGGATTTTTTTATTTAAAGTTAATTATTAACTAATGATTTAACTTGAAGCATCGGCTGCAATGAAATTACCCGAAATTTAAATTGCATGTTCAGTAGCTCTCATTTTAGATCTAGATATGAATATGAATTCACTTGTCTTTCAGCTCAGGTTTTGTGGATTCAATTCCCATTGGATTTGTTCAAATCTGATGCCATTAGAAGAGTTGAGAAATGAAATTTAAGATGGCTTAGAAATATTGAGACTTATAAAATTAATATATGTCTGGAATGAATATCGTGCGAGGAATAAGTAGGAAGAAGACAATGTACATAGATTGACCGTACGGTAAGGCACTGAGCTTCCGTGGAAAAGGTCGTTGGCTCGAACCCCGCACTGTGCTACTCTCTTTGAATTATAAATTTGAGTTTGTTGATGTGCAACAGCTGTCACTTAAAAAAAAATTTACGGCATAGCTTCGTGAATTGACGTTGGAATGGTAAAGGGGGTCCTCAACTATGAAGAGCAGCAACTATCGAGATAGATGTAGTTGAAGAAATTTTACCTGAAGGAAATATAATAAGTTCAAGTATTACGAGATGTATGATTGTAGATTAGGCAAAGACTGTTTGGGAATATATTTTGACTTGGAAATCTGTCCTCTCTGCCTACCTTATAAGCGATGTGGTGTGATGGTATGTATGCATGTAACCGTTTTATTCACTTCAATAGTTTCCTAACTGTCCCTTTCAATATAAGAGGTCATGAAGGGCAAGTCGTAAGTAATCGTATGCCAAAAATATTTCACTGAGGTACATTTTGTTACACCCCTGTCCAGCCAAGTTTTATTTATTTGTTTTTCATTGCATAATGAAGCATAAAGACGGAAATATTGCCACCTGGAAAACCCTGCCAACCAAGTGGTAATTCGTATCGCATAAATTGCACGCCATTTATTATTTTCGAAATTATTTTAAGGTATATTTAATTCCTACAAAATTATTAATGCTCTTGTTTGCAATAAATCGTCAGCAAGCTAACATTAGTATTTCGTTATTTTCTTTTCTGAAACTATACTTTTCATATTCGCACTCGATAAGTTGAAGAATTGTACTGTGTGTTACACTTTCGTAGTATACAGTATAACCTGACGGGTTTATTGCCATGTGACAATTTATTCCAGCCAACCAGTTAGGAGTTTAAACAAGCCTTAAGTGAAAATAATGCTGTAACTTTTTACATAAATCTGGATACTTACGAGAATCAAACCCGCAACAGCCGAATTAGGAGACAACTTGTCCAAGGAGTTCGTCGAAAAATGTAGTCCAGAGATAGTATTATTTACGGAGTGAGAATCTCTCTAGGATGCACGTAACTTGCGGTGCGTCTGTAAGTATTAGTAATGATAACACTCCCAAGGAATATATTAATTCAATTAAATTACATTCCTCTGATGTTCGTAAAATTCATGAAGACTTACCCTTTGGTTTAGTGACCCTTATGGAATTAACTTCAAAATTCCAAATTTTCAAAATGTAAAACAAATGTTCAACCAATCAGGAAATGGTGGCCCAGCAATACTTAGATTTAAAATTGTTTTTCGGAGTTGTCAGTGTTGAGTTGACATAATGAATATCCAACGTTTCGATGGCGTTGTAACCTTAATTTTCAGACCAATAAAAATATCGAATAGTTTTTTTATAACACCACGAAGATGATTAACATTGCTTGAAGAAATCTTCACACATGTGGATGAAGATGAGAATTCGGAGGTTGTTTGAACATATCATATAAGCGATGAAAGCCCAATAAAGTATATTTACAACTACAGAAAAGCGTGGTTCGATAAAGTTAATTGAATTTAAAAAGAAGGTAAGGTAAGAAGCAAGAGAAACTGTGGATTGTATCAGAAGAATTATAGATGTAATTTAGTTCGATCCCACCACCCAGGCTGTTATGGGGAAAAGTAAGAGCTCATCCGAGCAGATTGTTTATTTTTTATGAGTGCGACATCACATAGTGAATGAACTGGCCAAAGCCAAATCTCTTCCCCTGGCGACACACCTGGGTGGGAAAAGAGTAGTAGCGACGACGGATTTAAAGTCAAACGTCACGGCTGAAAGAAAATGATTTGCAGTGCATTAAATATACTTATAAAATGGCTTCAGGTCTGAAGTTCAAACAGCTTATGTGTCTAGTACTTGCATAGAAAATTTATAATGCAGCAAACCTCCTTTGACGGTGTATAATAGTAGTAGAGGAAACGAAGAAAATACATCGCTTATGTGTCATATAGGATAGTTATTTACTTCGTCCTCTATGTGTACTTCGTTTATTTAACACTTTTATTGCAAATACAATCTTAGATAAAAGTAAATGAAGCAAGTTACATGATCGCAAAAAAAAACATTCAAATGACTATCCATCCCCACGAAATCCATGAACATATACGTGAGCATACGCCCATAGCTTTCACAGGAAAACGTCCTTAGTGTCTTAGTTGGTATAACGCTGGTCTTTCGCCCGGGAGTTTCGCATTCGCATCCTCAAAATAAAAGAGAATTATAAAATGGTCTCAGCCTAAAGATTTGAATTAAGTTATATTTGAAAGCGCTAGAAGGGTTTTTTTGCCTAATATGTATTTGTTGCCTAATACGAGTATGTATGATATTGTTTAAATCACTACGATGGCAAACTGTGAACTATTTGTCTACTCCAGTTGTTTTTAACACGAAGACTTGATTACTGGAGCTGAAGACAATATTGTCTCTCGGCCACGCTCTTAAACATGTCAGCATCATCAACTCGGATATGTTGAGGAGTGACATGCGAAATAATTTGACACAGAAACGGCATGATAGTATTATGTAATTACTTTTTATATGTGATAAGTCTTATAGAAAATTTTGTATCCATTTTTAACAGTCGCATCAAATTATTAGACTCAATTATTATATTTATTTAGGCTTATTTATTTATTTAACATTTTATTGCAAATACTATCTGGCGGGCGTATTGCCAGGCGGCAATCTCTTTCAACCAACCAGACAGAAGTAAATGAAGCAAGTTACGTGGTCGCATAAATCATTCAAATGATTATCCGTCCCCACGAAATCCATAAACACATACGTGAGCATATGCCCACGAGCTCCACAAAGACGGACAATCACCCGAACATTATTTTTCATATAAAGTGAGATATCATCAATCAAAAGGAAAGGAAGGGATGGTGGAGAGGAAAGGAAAAGAAGAATCAGGAATGAAACACGTTATTTTACTGACTAGAAATTAAGAGTTTTTTCAGTCGCTTTTTAAAGCATGCCAAGAACGGAGCGAGTCTTATATTGGTTTGTAACTGATTCCAGAGTCTCACTGCATGGACAGTAAAGGATGACGTAAAAAAAGAGGAGCGGTGAACTGGAAAGGTCAATAGACAATCTCTGTTTGAGCGTAGCGCCAATCCATGATTGGAAAGACGCTGAACTTTTTCGGCGATATAAGAGGGGGCGACGGGACAGTTAAGGATATTATACAATGGAGACAGTATGTGAATTTGGCGTCTATTTCTAACATTCTTATAATACTTAATATAAAAAAATGCGCTCATTTATTTATATTTCTTTTTAAGTTAGCACCTCGTACTAGAATGTATCGTTTATAACGCAAATAACAATAACGCACCTTATGTTTTCCTTTTTTTTCACGAATAACAAAATATAAAAAAAATGTAATATTGTATGTAGCTTACGAAACATGTCTACATTTTATAATGAACCAAATTTGTCTGTCTCGTTGTAAGCCCCTCGAGAACCGATTTTGATGCGATTTTTTCAGAATATAAAGAATTCATCTGGAAGATTAGAAATTCATATATAAACAGTTCAACAGATCTGAACTATCGAGCCGAGACTTTGAATCCTAACTTCGACTCTGATTCCACAGTCCTGATTTTTTTCATCTAATTTTGACCCATTTTACAATGATGTACATCAATGCCAACTTGCATCCATTCCGAAAAGGACCCGGACTAAGCCGGGGATGACCGCGAGTATAATAATATTTCGAGATGTTATTTTATTACCTCTCACAGCACAGTCTTCTTCTTCTTGCTATCCCCATTTCCGATGATAAGTTATGGTTCAATGGTAGGTATATGAATGGCTGATGGCAGAGAGAACTGGCCATCCCATAATACCACTTGGTCCGAGTGGCGAAATCGACAGCTCACTAACAATGTTTGGAGTGTATTTTAAATACATATTTAATATACGATCTGGTAGATAATTGTAGGGCCGCCAGAATATTCTTGATAAATAAATAATTTATTTTGGCCTCATTTTCTTTCTTACGAATCGTTTACTTTTCAGGAACGTAAAAAAGAAGGTATGATGAAGGAATTTTTTATATATTTTTGTATTTATAACAACAAATTCTAAGAATTTTGATCATTCATTTGCTATCAATGGCAGGTTGCTGATTTTTCACATAAACCGAGAGTAATTACTACTTGGCCATCTAGAAATATTGGTAAACCCGTAAAAAATCGTTAAACTTAACAAATAACACTCACGTCAAGTTATTTCTAATTGAACTTACACATGTGAAAATAGTCTAATCTACAAAAATGTTTGATTAGATTTACTTGAATAACTAAGAAAATCTATCAGCAATATTGAATTATCTTAGAAATAAAATGTTCAATGCAAAATAACTGGATTTTCCTTCGATTTTCTTAGAAGAGATAAAATAATTTGGATCGTTTTTGAATATAACATATATGTTAATTCTAATTGAAATACCATATCTTTGACTTCACCCATATCCCCTCCCCCAAAACATATATTAACTATACTTATCAAAACATATGCCTTTAGCATATGTTTTGATAAGCATAATATGTAATATTTGATATGACCTTACGAAATATTAGTTATTGCCTGACGAAAAGACGCTTGTGTTTGAAACCGGTAGTGGTAGTCAAAATAATGAAAATAATTCATTCACATATAATATTTATTTACGAGTATTACTGGTGTGTAATAAAATGTTTCCAATAAAATTATGCAATTTGTTCGAGATAAATGATCGAGTACTTACACGGATAAATGGTCGAGTACTTACAGGAGTAAAATGGTAGAGTACTTACAGGGTACTATGAAACGGGAAATAAATTCTCCTTTCACACACATAGCGGAATACACCTGACATTATTTTATATGTATTTTAGCACACACCGTGTTTCTTAATTAATATTTATGATCAGAATTGGAATTTTTAAAGAGAAACATGATAAGAAAGGATGCGGGCTGGACACGAATGTACCTGATTCTTGCAGCCAGTACCACATAAAATTGAACCCAGAACGCTCCAGGTGGAAGTCGCTTAAGTAGCTTACCAACTTCTCCACGGAGATCACTCGGAGAAGTGTTGGCCAGTTGGATCCAAATTGAGTGGAAAAGACAATGGATCGTCTGAAAAAGAGGGAAAACAAAACTCTGGAAGGAAGGCCATGTGCTGTAAGTTGGTTTATTGTATAAACTGGTTGTCATAACACGTGAGTGAAGACCCTGCCTGTGGTGTTATTGGTAATATTTCTCGATGTATGGGTAGTGCAGGTTTGGTGTATAATTTACTGCCCCCTTCGGGGAAGCGGGGAGTTGGGAACTGCGGAGCGTGGAGTGTGGAGCGTGTACTGGGTAACGTGGACCGCCACTTCGGGTAACCCAGTTGGCCGAGGACTCGACTTTGAGGGGAGATCAAATGCTAACTTTTGACTTGAAAAATAATTAAAAAATGTTTATTACGGCGATCTCCGTAACCTAATTGGTTCGTCGTTGCTAAGCCTAGTGGTTGAGGATCCCATCACCATTCCAAAGTTAATTAATAGAAAACAAAGCTGTGTTTTCCTTTATTTTATCATCTTTAAAAGAATGAGCCATTGCATACCAGCAAATTCACTGTTCATACCGCTATACTGGATCCGATGGCCCACCTGATGGGAGACATCAGAGAACAAAGGCATGTTGTTTTCTATTTCATTGAAATAAATATATATGACCAAAATCATAGGTATCCTTATATCATACTATGAAAATAATCGTTTTGATTCAGGGAGTGGGCTAAAAAACATTTGGCGTCCTTTTATTCAATGGGAGTTATTTCGATTGGGAGGATGTTATAAGATGAACCCAGAACTTTTGATAGCTTATCTCTCTCAAATATATTTCTTACATGGCCTTAACGTATATGTTTAATTACAGGATTACGTTTTGATAGCTTATCTCTCTCAAATATATTTCTAACATTGCCTCAACGTATATGTTAAATTACAGGATTATCTTTGCCTACTACATTACTATCGATAAATATATTATTTATTTTTAAAATAAATCATATTTTCTCTGCTTGTAGATCTTGAAAGGCCCCTCTGGTCGATAACCAATATTAATAACGTGTACCTGAGTTTCGTCCCGTTCAGGTGTTGTATTAAAAAATCGTGCCTGTTGAATGAATAAATAAAAAATAATTATATGTATTTTTACTTAATACGTTCTTCTCCGGCGCATGCATCGGCCATTAGTCATGAAAATACCATAATGAGAGTCATGGCGAGAAAAGGAAATGTCGAGATGAAAAAGACGAAGTAGACATAAATATTGGTATATGTACCTACCATCTCCATTGCCTGATATTTTTTTTCTTGAAAGATTTTGAATGAATGATGCGATTCCTATCCAGAGATAAAGACCAGGATTGAGATGAAGAGAAGGGTATTTACAAAAATTATTGTTTTGACGAAGTTATATCTGAGTCTGAAATTGAGAATACTTATACGAGTAGTTCGCTGTTACATTTTCTAAACTCTCCTCACAGAGACATATGTTATACGTGGATGCTGAACCTAAAATTATCAAGTAGGGTTGATGCTTTGAGGCAATAAATATTAATGCTCCTTACTTTTAGACCGTATTTTCCACCACATATGTATATATCCTTACTCTTAGACTGTTTTACATTTAATTTATTTTTACTAATAAACTGTTTTCTATTTGAAATATTTACTCTTAGACCGATTTAAATATGATATATCCTTACTCTTAGACCGTTTTACATCTGACATATTCTTACACTTATACTGTTTTATATCTGAAATATTTTTACTCTTAGACAGCTTTCCGCTTTATATCTGAAATATTTTTACTCTTAGACAGCTTTCCGCTTTATATCTGAAATATTTTTACTCTTAGACAGCTTTCCGCTTTAAATCTGAAATATTTTTATTCTATAGGTTTACAGTTGGAGCATTGCAGGACCGACACATTTGTGACCTGATCACTCCAGTGGATTCGATGAATTCAACGAAGGAAACGTTGCATACATATACAGGTTGGAGTTCGCAGAGAAAAGAGAACGCCAGAGTATCTTATCGTGACATACTCGTACATCCATTGCCTCTTCCTCGTCTCATATAAATTCTACAATTTCTCAGACTTTTAATATTTACTTCTTCATATATCATTCACTTGAATCACCCATTTGTTCTTAAGTCTTCCTCTACCACGCCTTCCATTCACATTACAACTCTATATTTGTTTTGATAGTAGATTAGGAGATTGGATTTTAAACTTTTATGAAAATAATATATTAACTTAGTTGATGTTTCGTATGGTGATTCAAAGAAGACATACAAGGGTTAGGGTTTGGATGAATACACTAATTTTACGTTAATTCTCATTTGAAAAAACATGTGTTAACGCAATCGATGAAATACTTCATGTTTGACTTATGCATCAAAATGAAAAGTAGTCGATTAATTTCGTATTAAAAACAAATTAAGTTATTAAACACGTATTAAATCGTTAAAATTATATAATGACGGGTTTAGCATGATTAAATGCATGAAAGGTATGCGTGAAAACAGGGACGGCTTCTATTTAATGTTTCAAAATTCATGAAAACAACAGCTGAATGAACTTAAGTAAAACAAAACATTTATTAAGATACATAACATATTAAGCCATGACACATGATATATGTGGTGTTGAAGGCAAGTACTCTGCATCCCATAGATCGCAAGGCGTCTCTATCATCCAAGAATTTTAATCCATCGAAAGAGTTCCGACAATATCTATGAAAATCATCCTAATATATTTTCGCCATATTGCCAGAAATAGTAGTAGAAATCTGGAGAAACTGGTAATTAACTGGACAGTTGAGGTAAAACGAGCAAGAGGAAGGTGACCTATAAGATAGATGGACCAGATACAGTTATTAACAATATCCTCTTTAAAGGGAGATGGATACAGGTAGTCCACCGAGTTTCAGACATAGCAGAGGACCACAAGGCTTATGGAAAATATGTCCAACCTAAGAGATTACGATAAGAGTTCAGTCGATTCCCCCAGCACATACTCTGACGTCAACCTATGTAACCTAGTTGGTAAGACACCTGCATCCTAGCTCGGAGGCTGCGAAATCGAGTTGAAACCCAGATTTTGAAAAGGATTTCAGTCTGGGTTTCATTTAAGGTCTCTTCAACTGCTTTTTGCTCGGATGGAAGAATTGTCACAAAGCAGTAAGGCAGTCAGGTTGTCTTGTACAGCAAAAATGTAATACAATACAATACTCTGTTATGTGGATAAAATAAATCCCCATACACTGCGATGTACACTAGAAGATCGACGTCTTCTTTATTTATTATTCTATGAGTTTATTTATTTTATAATTATGTTTTAACTTTTTAATTTTGAATAATGAAATAAACAAAAATACTTTCCTGTTTAACTAGGGATATATCAGTTTTAAGGCGGATAAATTTCACAAAACAAAGAATATATGTATACAGAACCGAGGCAATAATAAAAATCACACTTAAACAGAAGACAAATTAAATCTCACCATACATAAAAACTCACCAAGAATTAAGTTTATTTGAAATACTCCTTCATAGCATTATTTTGATCATATTAAAGTTTTAATCTTATGTTGACGTTATCTCTAACTAAATCTGGTCTGTTTTCTGTCAGCGATTATTGAATTTTGGTTCTACATTCACCGTTTATTTTAATACCCCTTGTGGATGTAGGTAATGCATTAAATAGCTAATGAACCAAGTACACGGAACTGTTCTCTACAATAGTTTTTAGTATCTGGTGTTTTTCTTAATTTTAAATTTCTTTCTCTTGTTTCAAAAATGCTTGTTTCAATGTTACAAACTTTTTAAAAATATATGTGGTGGGTGTCACTGGTAGAGACAAAGCATTAAACGAATATATTAGAGGAAGTCTCAAAGACGACCTCCGTGGCCTCGTGGTAAGACACTTGTCTGCCGATCCGGAGGTTGCGGGTTCGATCTCCCCGCTGGAACCCAGATTTTTAAAAAATAGGATTCAAGTCTGGTTTACGCTTAGGGCATATAAAAACATATTTCTGGTTGGTTGGAAGAGATTGCCACATGGCAATAAACTCGCCAGGTAAAAAAAAAAAAAAAAAAAAAAAAAAAAAAAAAAAAAGTGAGACCCATAAATGACAAACTTAGAGAGATTAGATTTCGTCGGTACTGGCACATTGCTAGAAGACTTCAATAATGTGATGGCCGATCGATGCATGGGCTGGAGGTTAATGGAAGAAAATTTATAGGTCCTTCAAAAAAAAGATGGTTGAATGATGTGAAGGAGGACATCCAAGAATCTTGTGCACAACTCTGAAGAAAAGAGACTCAAAAGCCAATCATGTGCAGTGGGATGGAACTCGGAAAAAGAAACAGAAGACGAATTGACTAAAGGCTTTATTTTTATTAGTTGTCTTATCGTTGTATACAATACAACCAGGTGGATTTATTGTTAAAAAGATATAAAAAAACCTTAAGTGAAATCCAGACTCGAAACTTTTTAGTAAAATTGGGTAAAAAAAGCCTATCAAACTCGCAACCACCTAGTAAGAAACTTTGTTAAATTAATAGAGTTTTAACTGACGATGAAAAACTAATACATAATGATTGATTTTATTTTAACTCCCTTTTTTATTGTACTCTAGTGCATAGTACATAATATATTATATTTTTAAGTGCACTGTACCTGCATAAATGCACGTAATAAGCCATTAAGTTGTTAGCGGGTAGAAAAATATCGTCAAACAATCAAGAGAATTACATGCGAGTAGGGTAATCAGCAATTACAAACAATTATTAAAAGAGAAAGATATGACGTATTATGACAGCAAAAAAATGTGCAAAAAGTAAAAAGGTAACCGTTGATTGATTTATGTGATAAACTATTAGACACGCAACCTAAACGAGAACCTACGAAATACCTTCGGGATACGTAGTGTGTTTATTATATTACACTTTCGTTTTGAATTTCAGACCAACATTTTGAAAACACAGAAAATATTTTAAATATTTATAAAAGGAAAATGTATTGAGCGCTATTTAGAAAGCAGACCCTCTTTAAGGAAGCTCTAATTCGGGATACGAACTTACAATTTTTACAATCTGAGATGATTTTGGCATATGTAACGAATAAATGAAGAAAAGCTGACAAGACAAATATGTTATGTTTTGTTTTTCATCAATGGTACAATACACTTAACAAGATTGTTAAAAAAATTATGTGCTTCATTTCCAATATTTACAAAATAATCTTAAAATTAAAGAGTAAACAGTTAATAATAATTCAATATAATCAAATCATAACAATAAAATAATTTATAATTAAGTAGACGAGTCAAAATTATTACAAAAATATTAAAAAAATACACAGTTGATCACACGGTACGGGACTACATCGAGTCGGCTGCCCGCACCTTCCATACCAATTTGAGAAAAATCCGAAAAGAGTAGTTCAGTACAAATTCAATACTTCACCAACTCTGCAATCAGTCTACTTTTATTATACCTCACCAGACTTTGGTAAAAATAAATCGGCAATCTCAGCAAATCGATAATATAAACGTACATCTAATTTATGTTCCTCTCCGAAATAACATTTCTCATACACATATTCAAATATTGAAAATAAAACGTACATGTTTGCTACTCGATATCACTGCATATTTTGAACATATTCAAATATTGGAAATAAAACGTACATGTTTACTATTCGATATCACTGCATATTTTGAACATATTCAAATATTGGAAATAAAACGTACATGTTTGCTACTCGATATCACTGCATATTTTGAACATATTCAAATATTGGAAATAAAACGTACATGTTTACTATTCGATATCACTGCATATTTTGAACATATTCAAATATTGGAAATAAAACGTAAATGTTTCCTACTCGATATCACTGCATATGTTAACGGGAATCCTTCCAGTGCAGTGGGTATACTCGTAGTAAATATTTATTGGTATAGTTTTTTTTGGTTTACCAAATTTTGATATATCGCCATTGTTTTATACTGCTCTATGTGCGCAGTTTACCTTGTTTTCTATCGATATCTTTCTTTCAATGTCCTCAGTCTCGTTATTTAATAGTCACATTTTTTAAATGAAAATACTGTTAAAACCTGTTAACTAAGATGATTTAAAATGTTGCCACCCCTGTATAAATAAGTATTTTGTGTTATACTCGTAAATCCAAACTTGAATGAACCGTAAGGTGGTCAGATACGTGTAGGTTAATCACTGCAAACTTGCAACAAGCGCGTTTTTTTTCTCTTTGAAATAATGATCGGGAGTTATTTTTTACAGTTGATGATGATGATTTATTATAATGCACTGTTAATAGTTATCGAGACACCCTAAAGGGGCTTTAAGGATTTCACGAAATTAAAAACAAATTTCATTTCCTGTAACCCATTAAAAAAGGTCCAGCAACGAAGATAATTCTGACAGTAAATACTGATTTGTTATGTGGTTATATGATTTTAAACCAATGAAGAGAAAATAATATAATTTTTATGACTTAGGCATGAATTCATAGTAAGATCTTAACACATACTCAATTTTAACTATTTTTAGTAAATAAATTAGTGTTTAGTATCCTATCCTTTCTCTCTTAAAAGTTTTTCACACTACCACCCAAATATCCAAACAAATAACCCAAGTCCGTTTTACAATACCAGATGAAGGAGTAAGGTAAATTATTAACTTGATAATAGTGTTTAGAGTGAATTTTCATTAAAATTTTATCGTAACTTCCTTAAATAAGAGTCTCGGGATTCGGAGCGCATGATAAATACGAGTACAAACCATTAAATTTTAAGGTAAGCAATATATACTCGTATTTAGGCCGGACTATGAATTTGGCCTCTCAAATAGCTTTGAAGAAATAGTGTTACTTGCATTCACCTCTCTTATTCAAATTGACGCTTTTTTTCATTTGTTAAGACAATCAGGAAGACTTCGAATCTTGAGAATATATAAGAGATTTCAGAGACTAAGAAATGACTTCAACTAAGAGATCCAGGAATTGGCATAGAAATGTACAAAAAAGTGTCGTGAGACCTTTGTGAAGTAGTTGAGTGCAGTTTTAGTCGAATATTACCTATTTGCAACATTGGAATATATGTAGATGATTGATTGATGACTGATCATTATCAGATATTCATTAAGAATATTCTTTCCATAGTTTCCTTTACTGTTTTTTTACTCTATCAATTCTAATGCCTCCTCCACAGTTACTCTCAAGCGGTCAATTAGATTACTTATATGTTTATGTATTTTTTTAGTTCTTGGACCATCTTGAAGATGTTATATCTGTTTGCGACTGTCGGATTGGTTTGAATAGTCACATGATGAATTATGGCTATAAACAACCATATGACAGATAAAATGCTGCAGCTTCATTGTCTCTCTTAGGCTACCATGAAAAAAGGTGTTCCCTCAACATGATCAACACTGTTGCTTGTATGACTCTTCATCTGATTAGATTTTTAGGTATATCTAAATTTCTTCTTTTTACTATGTTTCCACGTTTAGAAAATTCTACAAGAAATTCTTTAGGTTGGACGTGTTTAAAATTTCAATTGCTATATTCAATACCTTTTAAATAAATGGATTAAATTAGTACACACTAAAGTTACTCTCAAATGTTACATTTATTTTATTATTTTATTCCTTTTCTCTCTCCTTTTGTTTATCTCATTTTTATTCTTCTCCTTTAAAGGTCCTGTTCTTAAACAAGTTGATGATCATCATGGTAATCTTGACCTTTGAGGCAACAGTTCTGAACAAAGATATATAACCCCTCACGTAAGTTCTTCAACCAGAAGACGTGTCTTTTTCCCGCGCCTCGTTTGACCTGAATTTTACAAAATTAATTTAAGGCTCAGATATTTTTCTTACCGTATTATATGTCCAAGATACTTCGTGGCCTAGTTGGTAAGACGCATGTATGTTATTATAATCCGGCGGTTCAGTCTCGATTCTCATTGGATTTTAAAGAAAAAGGAATCCAGACCGCTTTTCATTCAAAGTTTCTTTAATATTTTTTTGTTGATTGGAAGAGACTGCAACATGGTAATAAGCCTGTCAGGTATATACAACGAACGTGTAATGCAGTACAATACAACACAGTATAATTTTTTGGATGGTGTATATATCTAATACTTCTCTAACTTTTTTACTCATTTCAAGATGTCTTCATTACGGACGTGGTCAACCCATGTGATTTGGAAATGATTTAGTGTCTTTGCCTCGGAAAGAAGAAGTTATATTTAATCTGTATAATGTAATGAAGATTTATCCATCCCTCCTGGCGTGTAGCTCATGACTGAGCATCATGCCACTCAGAATAGTTCTTGATGATTCTTTTTAATCCATCCCTGCACTCCACGGTTTGAAGGGCAGTTGCTAAGGGTAGTCCTGTCGCACCTCTTACTTTAATAAATATACAGTTTTTAAATTAACCATTAATAAATTATCCAACTTACGTAAATTTTATGTGATCTTGAGATCAACTTTATTACAAACCATTTAATAATAATAAAATATGAATAATACAGCGCCGTTTAGAGAACCGACTCCCCTCAAGGGTACTCGAATTCAGAATTCTAACTCAATATTATTGACACGTTAAAAATATTTCAATATAAATATATCATATATGATTTGAGAGTAAGGATTGGAACGGAGTGGCTGCGGTCATTATATTACGTACTTGTTCGCATTTGTAAAGGTTTAGAATAACATACATATTTGGTAATAAAACAGCAGAATACTTACCAAGAGAATATGAACTACATATTCTCTTGGTAAGAGTAGACAATATGTCATGTAATTTTCATTTAAAATCATACGTTTTATGTTTCTAAAAAAAAAGGATTATCTTCAAGTGTATCTAAAGCTGCACACACAACCCATATACCTAACTCTTATAGGAAGACTATTCCACACTAACAAACCCTTGTCTTAATATCCCTTCCTTTTAAATTTATTTGATGAAGTCAAAATCGATCTGAAAATTTTACTCCTCTCCGAAGGAACATCTTTGTGTATAAGTTAATTCATCTTGATGGATTGATTAGTCGAGTTTCCGTGGAAATGTTGAGAAAGATATATTTCAATGTTTTTTTTATCTTTCTCTTGTCCGTTTTGTAATATCCACCTGGCTGTCTTCCAGAATACCTCTAAACGTTGAATAAACACGTAGCAGAGGTGCATACAAAGCCCAACCAAATAACATTTTGGAATGCTAAGTAGGCAACATGTTATCATTCGCTGTCTGTCCGTGGATTAATATGTTAATTATGGGATGTAAGAAAGGGCTCGGTTTTAGAAATCATTTTAAAATTGATTTAAAAACATCTATCGTTGCACACATCTTTAGCTTTTTATACAACTATTATGTTTTCTCTGATTTTTTACATTTTTTTCTTTCATATTAATTGCTTGATCCACTATAGTCTCTATCTACCAGGACTTTGGCACTGTTTATTTATTTTGTTAGTCTTACGTCTCGCGATGATAATCTAAACTTGAAACTTCGACAACGGTTAGTTAAATGCTACGTTTGGTCAGTGTTATTATATGGAGTGGAATCATGAACCCTCAAAGTTGGTAGTATGAACCGACTGGAAGCATTCAAAATGTGGATACACCGGAGAAATGCTACGGATACCCTGAACGGATATGGTCAGCAACACAAGGGTTCTTCAAAGAGCCAAAGTTGATAGAGAGTTGCTGAATAATATTAAAATTCGAAAGGTGTCCTATTTGGGTCATGTACTTAGAGGAGAAAAGTACAAATTACTGCACCTAATCATCCAAGGCAAAATAAAGGGTCGAAGAGGTGTTGGCAGGAGGCAAATCTCCTGGCTTCGCAATATACGTGATTGGACTGGTATAGGGAGCGTTGTGGATCTTTTTCGGGCTGCCGGGGACAGAGATGCTTACTCTCAGGTGATACTCAACGTTGGTGGGGACCTGACATAAGACTAGGAAGAAGAAGTCTTACGTCATTCATTCATTCCACGTGCACAAATCATCTAAGAATGATTTTCTACATTTTGCTGAACTTTAAGTTGACACTCATCCCTAATCACTTAATTATGTATTCTATCATACATGGTCACCCCATATATTCTTAAGCAATTATTCTACAGCACTTATTCGGTTTCTTTCAGTCATGTTCCACGTCCCCGTTTGACTCCCATACATCAAAGTTGGTACTAACATACTTTTGTGGACTATCATTTTAACAGATTTTGATGCTGTCTGGTTCGAGAATATAAGTTTTGGTGCCCCATTAACTTTATTTTATTTCGTTATTCAAATATTTCTTCATTCATTCATTCTCCATGTTCAAACTATCTCATAGTACTCTTTTACCGAATACATCAGCCTTAATTTCACCCTTATCCGTAACCACTTAATTCAGTATTCTGTCATACATTGTCACTCTACGTATTCTTCTCAGTAAACATATTTCTACGGAATTTATAAGTTTTTCCACGTCTTCTTTTTATTTCCATATATTCAAGTTAGTACTAGAATATTGTCGAGGAGTATCATCTTAGCCGATATTACTAGTGTCCAGTTTGAATATTTTGGTGCCCCATTGACTTTATTTCCTATCGTTACACATCATTCGACATATCTCGTTACTCCTCCACCATCTGAGAAAATACTAAAAAAGTAGCAGAATACCTTGACTCTCTGATTTTCTATTGAGAGATAAAAAAAATAAAGCAATAAATATTTTGAGTCATTAAGTCCTGTGTAATTTTTCAGTGGCTAACTAAAAAAATCTATTTAAGAAGGTATAATATATTGGTAGCTTGTAACAATGTAATGAAATTTATCTTGTAAAACAAAATATGACATTTAATAATTCAATTAAACTTTATCAGTTACAATGCGAAAGTAGAATAATTTGCTTTCTAGGAGTTCGAATTAGTTGGAAAGAAGGAATTTTGATTTTTAAGTTTTCAGTTCATGTAACTATTCTGATTTTTCACGTCTGATGCTGAAAACTAATATATTCGCATCGAACTAATATATTCGCATCTATAATCAAGTTACAAGTGAAAAACGACGCCATATAAATAACATAAACAAAAGGGCCTTATTATTTATGAAGTAAGGGAAGGTATGGACAGTGTTTGTTAATTGTGTCCTGTGTACGATGATGTGAATTCGAAATTAGACAAAAAGGACCTCCCGGGTCTCGGATGCGAGTCCGCAGTGGAATTTTATGGTAATATCGATGAGAAGGGCGTTAAAAATTCCTTTGGAAAGAATTAAAGGCCATTCGAAAGAATTATATTAAATTGTTCACCTTTTGAATTGTTCTTCAGAAATTAATACTTACACTTTTAAACTAAAACTACTTATACTAAAAACCGATTTTTAAACATAAAATATTTAATAATAAATTACTTTGTTATTCCACTAATTATGTTAATACTCGCTACACATGTTTCTCGTCGTCGTGGTTGCTGGGCGTCGTCGTTGCAAGGATCCCCTAACCATTCAATCGCCAATTCAGTTGGCAGAACAGAAGCTGTGCCATGAAGCTTTTTTTTAAAGTGAGTTAGTCGTTACATACCAGCAAACTCACCAGCCACACAGCTATACTTGATCCGATGACATGCCGAAGTGTGACGATCGGAGCACAAAGGGATGTTTTTTCTATTTTTTTTTAAGAATGGATATGAACGATGTCATAGATTTTCTTATACCCCCTAACACTAGAAGAATAAAATGCCTGTGTAATTCATGGGGAGTAGAACAGCACGGAGTTCGAACCGGCAATCTTCCGCACGGAATTCCAGTGTATCATGCACTTCAACATGCGATTGGCTGACAATAATCCCGACAGGTTTGTTGCCCATTTATATTGCAAGTTTCTTCCAGTTTTTCAGTAAATAAAATAAATTTCATCATCCCACATTTTTAACAAATAATTTTTCAAGTGACATATTTTCTCACTAGTGAGTTGCGGGCTCGATTTCTGGTGGTATCCAGGTTTTATAAAAAGGTTTCAAGTCTGGTTTTCACTAGACTTCTTGAAATTCATCTTTAGTTAGTTGGAATAAATTGCAACATTTGTCGGGTTGCACTGTACACAACGAAAGGGTATTAAAATTTAAAGAAAATTAATTAATAATATAAATAATAACTGTACAGCACCGGTACAAAGACTGTAAAATAGGTGGAGGGCTGCCGCTCAATACTCGTAGATTTCGGTTTACTTTATGCTTTTCCGGTGAAAAATAGCAGGGTGAAGAGATTCCTCTTTACCAGGTAGAAGTTGGTCGTAAGTAAAAACTCAGTAGACGTTCCAGAAACTGAGAATATATTTTTGATATTTTTCTTTCCTTATGTGTAGCCCATCGCTCATCGTTAGCCCCTTTATTCGCCCGTATGCTAGCAAGTATGGATATATTGTAGAAGAGGGGAAATATGTGTTGAAATTGAAACACTGATGCTAAGTCCTTTCTGCCTACCCCAATAGGAATATGGCGCATTAGTATGCATGAATCATATTTTCATTTTATTTAATACGAGTATAATAGATTTTATAATCCGAATTTTTAGAAGTTCAATGAGAAAAACAATAACGGAAACCCAACTAATTCTAAATAAAGACTATTTAATTAACTTGTTTCGAAGACTATTCGAAATAAGTTAATTAAATAGTAAACATATGTATAGGGTGTCCCAAAAATGTACATATGCTTTTACATCGTACCCGTCGTTTACGAGGAGTGTAACTTTAATCTTAGGTATACCTGAGTTTTGAGTTTTAATCTTCGATATACCTTAATAAATACAGAATTTACAATAATTTAAAGTGAATGTACATTTTTTGGGACAGCATTCTATGTTAAAGGGAAACTTAATTGATATACAGGGTCTTTCAATAAGGACGCTCAATTTTTAAATGTAAATAAAACAAGTTGTGTGTGAGATACCCACTTAATTTTTATTTGAAAGAATATTTTATGGCATTAAATATGGAATAAAACGTCGTCCAAATATCCGCCGCGGCTTTGCTTGGTGGCAGGTATTCGGGAGGTCCAATTTTCCATGACTTGTTCACATAAATCTGGCTGAATTTGCTGGATGGCGTTCGTTATGTTGACTTTGAGGGCATCAATTGTTTGCGGTTTATATGTACGCATATACCTGCGATTTAAGATAGCTCCAAAGGAAGAAGTCTAAAGGCGTTAAATCGCACGATCTCGGTGGATATTTCACGTCGCCGCCGCGCGAGATAACCATGGCCTCAAATCGCTCGTGCAGAATGTCCATCGTGGTATGCGCTGTGTGGCACGTAGCGCCGTTCTGTTGGAACCACTTGTCGTTGGTATCCATATCATACAGTTTAGGCCACAAGAAGTTGCTTATCATCGATCTGTAGCGCTCGCCATTGACGGTTATGTCAATGCCAGTTTCGTTTTGGAAGAAGTACGGATCGATGATTCCGACATACCAAAATCTGCACCAAACAGTGACTTTCTCGGGATAAATTTGGTGCTGGTTTATCTCGTGTGGATTGGTATCATCCCAAATCTGACAATTTTGCTTGTTCACACATACATTCATCCAAAAATGGGCATCGTCGCTAAAGATGATTTTTTTGGCGAAATTTAGGTCAACTTCCAACTGCCCCAGAGCCCAATCAGTGAACACACGGCGTTGTCTATGGTCGTTTACCTTAAGTTCCTGGGTCAGTTGGATTTTATGCGGCTACAGGCCTAACTCCCGATGCAAAATTGACTGCCTCGGGTTTTCCCGTACACTCTCACGCACAGCAGCGATGTTCTCAGCAGACCTTGCGTTTCGGTGACGTACGGGTGTTTGCTGATTATTTATCGAACCGGTTGACTTGAATTTGGCCACCAAACGTCGAATAGTCAACTCGGTAGGACGGTTGTGGTAACCCACAGTTTGTGAAACGATACTCGTAATATTTCAAAACAGATAAAATGTTATTTGGATATTTTTTACAAATTTAAGATTAGTTCTGCCAAATATATTTCCTGCGCTTGCGCTATAAAGTCTAGATTCAGCCATATCAAGAGTTTTTCAAGCTGCTATGACACAATGGAACTTATCCTTATTAACACAAATGTCATTTTGACATATCTCGATTCTAACCTATTTTTCGTCTGTAATAAATATATCGTAGAATTATTGTTTAAATGGAAATATTCACTATTTATTTTTAAACATTAAATTATTTAATATTTTATTTATATAGATTTAATTATTTAATATTAATTCCAAAACGTCGAAAATGCAATGTGACATAACTGTCAAGTTTAGTTTGAGTTTGTCGCTGCAGGAGGCGCAAACGTTATTTTTTCTGATTTCTAAACTTTTTTATATACACCGATATATTATATATATATATATATATATATATATATATATATATATATATATATATATATATATATATATATATATATATATATATATATATATATATATATATATATATATATATATATATATATATATATATATATATATATATATATATATATATATATATATATATATATATATATATATATATATATATATATATATATATATATATATATATATATATATATATATATATATATATATATATATATATATATATATATATATATATATATATATATATATATATATATATATATATATATATATATATATATATATATATATATATATATATATATATATATATATATATATATATATATATATATATATATATATATATATATATATATATATATATATATATATATATATATATATATATATATATATATATATATATATATATATATATATATATATATATATATATATATATATATATATATATATATATATATATATATATATATATATATATATATATATATATATATATATATATATATATATATAAAAATATATAAACATTTTTGTATAAGAATGCCAACTTTTGTCAAAATTTCAAAGCGATCGGTAGAGAAATTTCGGAGATTAGCCATTTTCTATATACGAACATTTACATTTTTATTTATGTAGATTATCGAATCAATAATTGTTATAAACTAAAATATATTCTATAAAAAAACATCTCTATGAATCTTTGAACAATGTTGTTATTTATTTTTATAAACACGCAAAATAACATAACAAAAACCTGTTGTACATTTTCAAAGAACAGAAAAACATGGCATGTCGAAAGATTGATTAGTATATTAATTAACTAATGACAAGGTATTTAAGGTCAGAATTCTAGAAATTAAAAAATAATAAATACCCAAGGTGATGTTTTTTTACCTGTTCCGAAAAAGTGACATCTGTTTTCAGGACGGGTCTTCAGACTTTCTTTCGGAATATAATCATTCGCATGTCCAACTGAGACAAAAAAATTATGCAGTGACGTGGAAAAATATTCATGAAATATTAAACATTAAAATTGAAAAAAAAAATTGCAAATGAAATAACAAGGTTGTCGAATGTCTAATGTTAATAACTATTAAAACTTGTTTAATGGTAAGTATTTAAAAAAACCCATTCCCAGCAGTTACTTTTGAACTGATTAAAATTTTATATGTTTTTTCAAACATATTTTTGCTTTTTTTTTGTAGCTTATAAGTTGAATCAGAACAAAAATTCTTGATATAATTTTGTATGAAATGGTTTTTATTTAAGATTGAATTTAACCAGCAAATAAACATTTTATCGATTCTATACTATGAATACGTGTATAACTAGGCATATTTTAACATGTACATTTATTTGATGCTGGAATATTCTGTATGATGAGGAGCTATTGGACATGATTTTGATTTTGTTGCGGTTGGACTTATTGCATTGTATAACACTTTCTTTGCATAAGGTATAATCAAGCGGTGTTATTGTTACATGGTAAACTCTTAAAACCAACCGGAATGATGTCACTTTAAAAAAAGTCCACCAACGATGATCAAGAGATGATCGCCGCCCCCGGCTGGAAGACAGCCATCTTACTAATTAAACTAAAGAGGTCATCCTTCCCATAACTGTTTCAAAGTTTTATTAACTTGTTCATTCAATACTTTTCTCGATCTACCCTTACCACAACTGACACTCATCTTTGCATTGTAGTTTTTTAAACTACATCCGATTACCATGACCAAAACACTTGAAAGTAGCTTTTACCTCACTTAAACCATCGATCTTTAGCTCACATACATTTTAAATCATTCAATTTTAATTCTAACGTACTAAATTTTCTTTTCAGTGAATGTATTTCCACCGAGTTTCTTCAATTGAATTTCCATATATGTAAAAAACCATATCTACGACATTAAAAAAAAATCTAAATATTATTTTTATTTCTACGCTACTCTAAATTCCTCTCATCTATAGGCGTCCCCAACAAATCAGCAGGGGGCGTGTTTACCAAGAAGATGCAAAAATAACAACTGACGGGCCCTCCCCGTTATCTTGCGTCTTCATCTGTCCACAATTACCGACAACAATGTTTTTCTACCTCAGCACCACAGCATTGTGTTTTAACTTTGCTTTTCAAAATTTCCTACCATAGGTTGAATCGAAACTATGGGTGTGTGTAGAAAAAATACAATTTGTGCAAAATGACTAATTAGTTTGAAATTTATGTGATTTTTTCCCGATTTTATCTTAAAAGTCTCATGTAAAAACATAAAATTATCGTTTTATATTTTTTGCTGATAAGAGAACGTTAAAAAGGGCAATACTAAGATTTACAAAATTGAGTAAAAGGCTTGGTAGAGGATGTCAAGGAAAGTGTACGGTTATATGAAGTAAATGATAATTTTGAAAGGAGATATAAAAAGCCAGAGAAATTTTAGATGTATGGATGTTGAGGAGGCTAAAGATTTATGCCATGATAGGAAAGTTTGGCGCTCTGTTTCTGTGCATACCCCGACAGGGAAGGCAGAAAGGGCAGAACCTGATAGTATGTACGAGTATGTATCCGTTTTGTTTCAATGAACCAGTATTCTGTTAGTAAAAAGAAAAAAAATAAATCAAGGTGTAAATACATATTTTTCTTCCATACATTAAATGGTCTTCGAGATTCTATTCCTGTTTGGAGGTTACGGGCTCGATTTTCATACACATATAGATCTGATTTAAAAAAAGAAGAGTTCAATCTTATTTTATCTTTAGACCTCTTGAACATCTTTGTTGTTGGTTGAAAGACATTGTTATATAACAATAAACCGTCGTTACTGTCAATGCTAGTGAAAAAAATATTACAAGTCGTACAATATTTTATTTACGAGTATTATACACTTTTCATTTTGAAATATTTATTTATTGTGAAATTAAGAAAATAAAGTTTTAAGTCACTCGTGGGTTTAAATAATTTAAGCGATACTTTTAATTTTACGAGTAGGTATGTATAATGCCCATGCTTATCAAGTACTGACAGGGAACAAGGTGAAAGGCTCACAACGTAATATATGATTGAGGCTATTAAAGTGTGAATCTATAGACGTGTCCTCAAGAATCTCTGGAATTATCGTGTCACAAATGTGGAAGTGCTTGCTCGTATGTAGAAAGACCGAAAACTAATGAAAACTGAAAAGATTCGCAAGTTGCAGCGACTCGGCCACACAGTGAGAGGCACAAGATAATATAACTGATCATCCTGGGAAAAATAAATAGCAAACAAGTCAATGGAAGACGCCGCATCTCTTGGCTTCAGACTTCCGCGAGTGATTTGGGTGCAGTTTTACTATGTTGTTCCGGGCTGCAGTGAACAAGATGACGATTGCCATGATGGTGGCCAAACTTCGATGTATGGTAAGGTGGCACTTCGAAAAGAAGAATTATACGTTAGCCTTTTAACTTAAATATTATGATGCATGTGTTCGACCCGTGGGCTTCGGATTCGATTCCCGGTGATATCCAAACCAATACTGTCTAAGATTAAATATTTGTAAGTGAGTTGAACATATACGTAGTATTATTTTTCAATGTGAAAAAAGATACATTTTATATCTTAGCATTCTGTAGTAATATCAACACGTCTGACGATGGACAGCAATGATGATCTCCGTAGCTTGAAAATATACCAGTTTTCCAGCCAGGAGACTATAGACTCAATTCTCGTTAGAATTCATTTGAAAAAATCCTGTCATGTTTTCATTTTAGGCGTCTTTAATATGTTATTGGTTAGTTGGAAGTGATTGCCAGTCAGTGTCCCGCGAATAATCGAAACTGAGACTCTTGAATATAAAGCAAGTATGATTACCATTAGACCACCGAACTAACAAAATGCCTACATACACAAATTATGTTAACACGTGATAAACAACAAGTTGTACAATATACAACCTTATATTGGAGGTTACATGATTGCTCCTTTGTTTCTACTCCCGAAGAACACTATTAATGAGATCGAATGCAATATTATCTCTCGGACACGCTATATAAAATATCATCATCATCAGTGCGGATATGTTGAAGAGTATCATATAAATGAATTAAATATAATCAATTTAATTTATAGGTTTATCCATCTCCTCAAGCCTTATTACATTTCTGGTCTAATAGATTAGATCATCAATCACCTTACTGGATGTGGTACATTAAGACGCCAAACCACCCTAAATAAATTGATTTATATACACGAATAATTAATATCCTCTTTAAACCAACATCACATCAATAAAACATTTAAATTTACAAAGCCATCACGACTGCAAATTCTGACAATACACTGACCAACAAAAAAAATCACAGTTTCTTTGCAAATGTCAAAAGGATGTTAAACGGATTCAACTAACAGGCCAAATTTTTTGGTTTATTTGAAATTAATATCAAATTTTGGTTTATTTGAAATTTATGTGCAAAATATTAATCCAGTTAGATTGATTAATTTATAAACACAAGAAAAATAGAATTAGTATAGAGCTAGAAAAAAAAATTAAAACAAAAAGGGAAAATGAATGGACTTATTTTTATATGTTAAAAGAAAAAAGATAAACAGAAAATATACATACTATCACGGTGTTTCCCTGTCGGGGTAGGCAAAAAAGAGAGAGCATCACATTTTCTTATCGTGATACATATCTTTCACCTCTTTTACTCGTACATCCATATACCTGATCATACAGTTCCTACGATTTTTTTAACTTTTTACATTTCCATCTTTTAAAATACTATACTCTTGATTAAGATCAAGTGTATGATATTTTTAAAGTATGATTAGCTATACTTTCCTTGGTCTTCCTCTAACACGCCTTCTACTAACATTTGCACTGTATATTTGTTTTGTTAGCCTTTCTTCATTCATTCGTTCCACACGTCCGAACCACCTCAGCGTGCTCTTTTTCATATTGCTCAACACATCAGCATTAAGTTCATACTCATGCCTAATTACTTCCTTCCGTATTCTATCATACATTGTCACCCCATGTATTCTGATTTATTTGACTATTTTTAGCCTTGTTTCACTTCCATCCACCAAAGTACATTATAAAATATTGTTGTGGACATCATAGTAACAAATTTTGATACTGTCTCATTGACGTATACATATTTTAGTGCACTATTAACTTTGTTTCCTATCGCTACAATCTCCCTCGTAGCTCTCCCATCATCTTAGAAAAACTACCTTAAAACAGAATTCTTCAACTTGCTCCAATCTTTAATTACACATCCACATATAGAGAGAAATATCAAATCAAGTATGTTTGGATCAAGTAAATTGTACTCTGAAAGAAGAAAATGTAGATGTTCAGAGAAATTTGTATTATAAGGTGTAGAGTATACGCAGAAAAATATCTGATATCCTCGCGACCGGGTTCGTCCTCTATTGGTGGGAGCGTATCTCGACTGGGGGGATGCTATGTCATATACAAATATGTTGCCAGTTAGCCAAATGTTTCTGACGCTATCTCTAAGAATTTTTTTCGCGACTGACTGCAGCATTCTAAACTCGGATCAAATAAGCAGGATCTTTGTTCTAATTGCGTCGGCTCTGGTTTTGACAAGTCATGATCGTTCTGACACAGATTTTATAAATTCAAACATTGCTATCGATGGACTTGTGTTTGCTTTTCAAGATTACAACTAAGTGCTCCGACCCCTATTTGTTTGTCCCCTCACTTGGCTGTAGATATAATTTTGACTGAGGTATCGACCTAAGTATTTAATTTGTATCACTTGCTCAGCAAAATTATTATTGATGGCTGGTTTGTACATCCGTGACTGTTTGGATATTGTTAAAAATGTCATTTTGTTAAGATCTTTAAAGCACATGGAGTACTGGAAGCGTGAAAGGACGACGCACAAAGTAAAAATCCCAATGTGTTGAGCTGACCGAGTGAGAGATGCAGATGGACTGCCCAGAACAACTGTCCTTCGAGTCACGGAGTGCAGAGAGGGATGGAGAGGAGCGTCGGAGGCTATCATGGGAGTCACGATGCTCAGTCATGTGCTAAACGACAAGGTGATGACAAAGCATATGATGTTGATAGTTTTATTGCCCATTTGATACACTAATTCTAAGGATATAACCTCTTCTCTCTTTACAATGAGATTAAATAGAAAAGGGTTAAGACGACCTCCTCAATCCACTCATCGCTATTATTTCCTTGAATGGCTCACCATTTATTACTTAATCTTCATTTTGTCATTTATAGTAACATTCAAGATGGTCTTGGTTATAACGGGCGATATTCCTTCTCTAACAAGATCCCGATTAGATCATCCAGCAATATTTTATCGAATACCTTTTTTAAAAAAAAAACAAAATGTATAATTTAAAAATTTTCTGTATTTTTTTTGTTTTATATTTAGTTCGTATAGATAATTGAAACAATTGTTGATTAAGTATTATTTCAATATCTAAATCCTAAAAACTTAAAATTTATTGTTCTCTTCAAATTCAAGGTTTCAGCTTGCTAGGCCTTTTGATAGCTTCTCTCTTAAATGTATTTTTTTCGATATTATCTTGAAATATATGTGAAATTACAGGATATACGTATGTTATATATTATATGTGCATACTATGTTGCTATCAATAAACCTATATTTATTTATTTCTTTAACGTAAAGAGGCTAAGAATGTACATATGTGTCGAGATATGAATGGCTGTCGCTCTGCCCCCTCTTCCTACCCCGACAGGGAAATGGTATGTATGTATGTACGTATTCTGAAATAATCGTCGTTCGTTGTTGGGCCACGTAGTCGAGGATCTCCTCGCCATTCCAACGTCAATTCAGGTGGCAAGCAAAGCTGTGCCATAGATTTTTTTTTGGTGAGGGAACCGTTGTACACCAGCATACTTATCGGCAACACCGCTGTACTGGATCCGATGGCACACCAAAGTGAGATGATCGGAGCACACTGGCATGTTTTTTTTCTCTTTTTGAAAGAATATATGTAACGGAAATCATAGGTATCCTTATATTCTCGAATACTAAGCGGAAAAAATACCTGTAGCACAACGAGGATTTGAACCGAGGACCTACCGCACTGAAGTCCAGTGCGTTACCGCGCGGCCATATATCTCTTTGAAATAAGCATACCAGTTGGTTAATCACTAAAATAAGATATAAAAAAAAATGTGCATCAGTGTATCAGTTCAAAATTATTCTCAACCGTTTGGGTTCCTCGGTCCCAGCCGTCAGTGTCGGTTCTAGGTTCCCGTAATCAATTACAATCAAAGGGAGCTGTCAGTTGTCTAGTGTGTTTTACAATAACATATCAATGGCGTATTTCTCGCTTGATTGGTAACACGTTATTATTATTAAAGTATCTTTGTAAACACATCTCATGGTTATTATATTTTATTATAAATAATACAATGTATCGATGCCAACCAACTGTCTTGGGATTGACATTTTTGTTCACCTTTTTTCTTGGAACGATCTTTTCGGGCGCCATTTTGACAGGGCCGTCACTTGTTAACAATAAAATAATTTAATTTATTTTTCATTTTTGATTATCTTTTCAAAACGTTTTACTTTTTTGCATGTAACATAGTTAAGTATAATAGATTATTTAAATCTTTTCAAATCTACAATAAAATCAGATTATATAATCAAGATATACTAAAATAATGGTCCACGGTAGTTTATTAGTGCCAATACTGACGTCTGGGAGTAAAATGTGTAACACTAGTTAAAGTAACCAAGTAAATAAATAAATGTGGTAAAAATGTTAAAGAATTCGTCATAGATGGCCTAGCCTAGTTGGCAAGACGAATGCCCTCCAACTCGGAGGTTGCGGGTTTGATTCCCGTTGGTCCAATGTTTTTAAAATGGTGATTTCAGTCTGCTTTTCATTTAAGGTTTTCTTCAACACCTTTCGCGTTGGTTTAAAGATATTTCCACGTAGAAATAAACCCACCAGGCTGTATTGTATACAATCAAAGTATATCATAATACAATACAACCACCATGATTTAGTTTGTATGAAGCCCACCTTGCAATTCAGGGGTATACGAGTTTGATTCATGTTGAAGCTCAGGTTTTTTAAAAATGATTTTAGTCTAGATTTCAAGGCATGTTTAATACATTTCTGGTTGGTTGGAAGAGACTTCCACCAAATAAACCCACTAGGTTGTATTGCATACGATGAAATAATAATATAATACAATACAACTTCGTTAGTCTAGTTGTAAAACCAGCTGACTTGCAAATGGTTACAGGCTCGATTATCGACAGTTACAGTCTCGATTGGGGGCTACAGGCTCGATTCCCGCTGGAGGTCAAATTTTTTTAAACATGATTCTTGTATAGATTCCCCATAAGGCATGTTAAACGCCTTTTTGCTTTGTTGAAAAAGGATTTTAAGTGGGAATAAAACTGTCAAGTAATACTGTATACAACGAGTATAATATTATATAATACGATACAACACAAGTATCTCGTTTTCAACCACTAGATCACGCAATCGCAGATAAGATGATAAGGTGCTTGAGAATCTCGATTTTGTGTTACTGCACTGATTCGGGCCTGAACTTTTTGTAACGAAAGGAAACATTGTAAACATTTGCTGTCTAACAATTAACTTTAAGGTATTTTAACAATCGTTAAATTGTAAAACTTAAATTATTTACTTTTAATGCTGACATTTTCATAGAAATAACTTAAAGGTTTACTTATTTATTCTAACACTATCTTTACAATTGGTTGCGTAATAAAAATGAATTAAAGTTACGTTAATAACTCATGAAATTATGGTAATTTTACTGTGTTTACGCGAGTTTATTATTATTTTAACAAGCATAAGCATAGTTTTTTTAATGGGGCTTAAGCTTAAGAGGATTCGTACTAAATTTTTTATTTTAATTATTTATTTCACTTTACATTTGATGCCGGTTATTCCCAATAACATAACATAAAATACGTTACATTGTACAAAAAAAGACGATACTTTTAAAAATAATGACACTAGGAAGGATGATTCTCACGTTTCTCTGAGAAGTGACTCAATTATATGATAATTACAAAATTTATCAAGGAGCGTAATCCTCAAATTCTAAATGAACAAATCATATGTGAAGTTTATCATGACTGATGGAATAATCTAGACCATATATAACAATAACAAAAAGAATGCTGAGAAGAAATTAAATTAAAAAGCTCAGAGCCAGTGCGGCTTTTGATAAAATGAGAAGCGTATTCTGCGATGATAATCTAAACTTGAAACTTCGACAACGGCTAGTCAAATGCTACGTTTGGTCAGTGTTGTTGCATGGAGTAGAATCATGGACCCTCAAAGTTTGTAGTATAATATGAACCGCCTGGAAGCATTCGAAATGTGGATGCACCGGAGAATTCTACGGATACCCTGGACGGATATAGTCAGCAACACAAGGGTTCTTCAAATAGCCAAAGCTGATAGAGAGTTGCTGACTAATATTAAAATCCGAAAGGTGTCCTATTTGGGTCATGTACTTAGAGGAGCAAAGTACAAACTACTGATTATCCAAGGCAAAATAGAAGGTCGAAGAGGTGTTGGCAGGAGACAAATGTCCAGGCTCCGCAATATACGTGATTGGACTGGTATACGGAGCGTTGAGGATTTTTTTCGGGCTGCAGGGGACAAAGATGTCTACTCTCAAGTGATATTCAACGTTGGGGGATCTGACATGACGCTGAGAAGAAGAAGAAAACGATCCAATGTAGACAAAACAAGAAGACATAAAGCAAGAATCTCCCTTATCATAAAAATGTGTGAAGTAGAATATATTGTAAGATGGGCTAGAAACCATAAAAAACGTTTGCAAAGCCATGTGAAAAGGATATATAGTACAACAGTTCCCTACTTGGTAATACATGAAATAACTGGTGGTAATTCTCCTCCAGGAATACCTTAAAAAAAGATGGAAGGATATCTGGGTTTCAGCATCTAAGGACAGGTAGTCCTGATGATGACGGATCATAGATCTCTAGCTCAAGAGAAAGAATTATATTATAATTAATCGTTAATTAATCCACCGAGATATGGAAGATATGCATTACGGAAAATTCGTTCAACAAGGTCATTCTGTGTGCGGTGATGACGCTCGTAATAGCTCAGTTAATAGTGAATACGGCACCTAAAATAATCTTAATTCACTATGACCATCACACAGTGTTTATATCGAGGTAAACGAAGATAACTAATTTCCACTTTATTCTATCTTCCACTTTGTTCTATCTTATATTTATGTCACGCTCATAGATATATTTTACTCGATGGCTCTATCAAATAAAACCGATAAAAACCTAGGAATGCTAATAGATAACACTTTCTCATGGCGAGATGAAATAAATGAGGTAAGGCGAAGAATCTTCTTCAGCCTTCATTACCTTAAAGTTTTGCAAAGATTCCAGCCTACTAAAACCAAAATTTTACTCGTTCAATCTCTGCTGTTTGAATATACATACATTATTTGCCATCCTCGGTAGTCAAGAAGAATATGTAAGATCAAAACCTTCACCAATGTATCACACGGTCGGCCATTCGGATTCAAGTAGCTGGTTGTCATCAAGAAAATTTCTTTCGAAAACATGTCAAAAGGTGTCAATATTTTTTGATATTGTATTTTCTATTGTATTGTAAACTTTATGAATGTTCGGTGTTTATAAAGCATGTTTTATTGTAGGTTTGAGCCTTCAGACTTTTTTAAACATATTGTTATCTTTATACAATACTATTGTATTGTACTTTTCATCTTGAAGGAACATCGGTAGTTCGAAACAGTACCCTATCAAAGCCTTATTAATTTCATAAAAAAAAAACAAGTTCTCTTTGGTGAGTAATAATAGTTTTGTTTTATCTCGTAACTTAATTTAAAGAGGAACATCCAGCTCCAACGGGTAGATTACCACCTGGCTTTGAACTGGCCTGGATGACCTCAATATATCTAAACATCCTCCAAACAGGAATTGGGAGAATTATAGAAAATATGGCAAAATAAGGAATATCAATTAAGTGGTGAATCGATACTCTGTATCTGTAGTGAGGAGCAATCCATGCGACACTTGCCGCAGTACCTGAAAAGTCCGGTGATTTGCACCACCGAGGACTTGATTCGTGAAACACCCAGTGCTGTCCAGTGTGGCTAAATTCTGGGCGGAAGTAGTATAGTGCCTTTTACACGATAAGAAAAGGAAGAATATGGCAAATAAAATAAAGCATAATAAATGTATCTTTCTCATTATTTTTGTAAGATAATGGAATTAGCCCTGACTCTTATCAGAGCTCTGATTAATAAGGAAGCATTTGAAAACCACTTTTTTCAGATTTTTTTCAAGTTCGCCAATATCACAGTTTTTTTTTATTATTTGGTATCGCGCTGTTTCCGGTCATTATGGTCACCTTAAGAGCGCTTCTTCGGTAAATTATGAGATAGGTTTAGTGACACCAATGTCGCTAATAAGTGTTCAATTTGGTTATTTAGTATATAAGCTACAGAAAAACACAGATTCCGATGTAAAATGGTCTTGGAGTAAAACCCGCTCGGAAGTGT